>JADLZK010000383.1:0-463793 GCA_015847255.1 Hyparrhenia diplandra | reverse complement strand
AGACGACTCCGGGGCCTTGGCTCCCTTCCTAGCCTTATCCCCCCATTAATCCCGTAGATCTGCCCCAGGAGCGGTGAAGTTAGCCCATGCCGGCGGTGAATGCAGGGCGATCCGTGACAGGTTATTTCTTCCCCTTTTTTTCATTCCTGTTTGGATATGAGGTTTATTTTGATTTCTTCCCCATGCTACTGATTCCGATAGATCACAATCGCTCCTTTTTGATTTAGGGTTGGTTTATCTAGGAGGATAAATCGCTTGGAACCCTATGGCTGCTCGAGAAAGGGAAGGACACCGAGAGTGCACATGGAAGATCAATGGGGCTGCGGCAAATGGGGACGTCGAATCGGTCTTTACGCCATGGAACCAAAATCCTCTTGATGCGCTCGGTTTGTGCTAATATTTTGTCTTTGTTTTTGGTAAATCCGGTAGTACCCAGTCGAGATATGCCAATTAGTTTTTGATATATAATTTTGTTTTGTTTTTGCTAGGAGCCTTTTTGAGAAAAATGTGATAATAGGTAAGCCAGAAGAACGAATTGTTAATCGCTTTTAGCAAGCTACCGATTCAATGTCAAGTATTATCATGGCGGATGACCGACCTTAAATTAAAATTCACTTGTTTTGACCTTGCAGATTGTCACCATAAATTTAATGGTATTCACAACTTAGTATACCACAATGGTTCAAGTAAGCCTCTCATTTCTAGTCATTTGGTTCATCTTTATGAGCCATCTATTTGCTCAGAACTAACTTATTTCATACTCATATTGATATGCGAGATAGCTTATGGAGATGCTAGGACATCTTATGGACATCAAGCGAATTGAAGTGCTCTTATGTTTAGTTATTTAGACTCCCTAGAGATTGAATCTTTTAGTTCAAACTTAGGTATCGTAATGCCAACCTAATGGTTGTGAGCTAGGCCAATCTATGGTTTGATGTTCAATGTGACTTTGTGGATATGCTAATACATGAATGAATCAATGTTTTGTGTATCTTATGAGCTATGATGCATGTTGATGCATTTATGATTTGGTTCTAATTCATGACGATTGTTTGGATCTGGGCTTGGATATGGGCTGGTTATAAAAGATGTCCAACTAATCCATGACGATCACAAATCCCAATGCGTGACGGATCAATTAGGTTCAAAGAAATCTATGACGTGAGATACATGACAGTTTTTTGATCGTCATGGCAAGATAATTGTGACGCATTTTTATTTATGACCAAAATGATTGTCATGTAAAAGCATCATTCCTTGTAGTGTATGTTTTGTAGGATATTTATTTTTTTTTCATCGAATAAAAGTATCTCAAATGATGAATTAGAGTACACCACTTGTGAAGAGCTTGTCGCTACTGATCGAAAACAAATATATCTCTAACTTTCTAAACCGGAGCCAAGATCCGGCAAGAGAAGCGAGCCACGTCATCCAATATCTACGGTCACAAGATACATCAAAAGCGATAGAAATTCTAAGGCCAGAAAAACTACTTTATACATGTGTAGCAAGAGCAGTATAACTTCTAGAGAATACCGAGCCTCATCTATACGAATAGCAACTATAAATATTTTTTTTGTCTTTGAGGATCTAGACAAGAGAGATAATGGGTTATGGTGGGCTAAAGTTTAGCTAATAATCCACAAAATATGGCTAATATGGGTTAAAGTCTAGTAGTCCTTTAAACCTAGCTAATATGGGATACAACTCTAAATAGGGAACCCTCTAAATAATACTAGTTTTTGTGTTCAGCTAATGGTTAAATAGAGGTAGAGTCCACATACGTGTATTCATAGGTATGCTATGGATGTACCTATAACGAAAAGACCAGGATGCGCCTTCCAACTTCTACAACTACCTTCTTTCTTGTCTATAGCTAATAACTCTATGTAGGTTATAACACATTCCGAAAATAAATTGAATGTGGTATATCAAATGAGCACAATTACCTCGATCTCTGTTGACAGAACAGTCAAACTCCATCAGCTCTTGCAGGAGTCATGTGGAAAGTGAATATGCATCGGATGTTCTGTTGTATCGTATTTCTACAAGACAAATAATATCACACAGGCTGCTTAGTTTTATGCCATTTTTTTGTTCCTATACTAAGCTCATTTAGCATTTTTGTTTTCTTAGACTTTTTTTTTTCGTATGAAAAGATATTTTCTTTAATTATATTTTTAAAAGAAGATAAATAAATCAAAGCACGTCCTTACTCCTGGCAAGGATGCGTCCTGCATAATAACCTAGCAATTTACTTTGCCCCTTACCAAATGCCGAAATATTTGTTCTCTTACTCCCTCCGTCCCAATCGAGTTTGTCGTCGCCCCGATTCCGTGTCATCTTTCTTTCTTCGATCTTTCGTCTTATTCAAATTTTTTACACAAATATAATTTATTTTGTTACAACTTATTTTATCAATAAAGATACTTGAATATCGATTAATTTATTTTGTGATTTGCATAAATATTTTGAATAAGACGGATGGTCAAACATGAAGTTCAAAAGTCAAAAACGGCCAACTCTATAGGACGAGAGAGAGTATATCTTTACCTTGCTTATTACTATGGTTATTAAGTGGCTAAAGCTAAGCTTCTTATAGGAGTATGTTTGGACTTCGAAATGTATAAAGATATTAAAATTGCAAATAAGGTCAACATGCAAGTGGACCCACAGCAAGTCACGTCCGCAGGTGCAAGCAGCTGTTCGGCAGGTCCAATGTGTCAGCGGAACAGGTGGCAGCAGCTGTCAGTAGTGGGCTACGGCGGGCCCAGGTGCTCCCCGATGGACGCGACGCGTGGCGCTGGGTGCTCCTCATGCGCGTCCGCGAGCGGCAGGCCGGCGCTGTTGCGTCTCGGGTTCGGACCAGCTTGGCCACGTGGCGCAAGCGGACAGAAGCGTAGCGCGGTTCAGGGGCCTAGGTGCTGGACCGCCCGAACCAACCGGGCTGGCTGGCCAGGAAGGCTAATTTCCTTCCCAGTAACGCAGACAGCACATGGTTCGACCGGTTCAGGCTGGTTCGGGCACTTAAACTCCGGTTCTTCCTTGGTTTTCTGCGCAGGTCGGTTAGGCGGTTACTTGGAGGATACTCCATGATCTCCACCGTCCGTACAAGGTCGGTTTGATCTGACGGTGCGCATCAACGGAGCCACAGATCGATGATGTGGCATTACTTGGCCTCTACTCCACCCAGGACTATATAAGGACACCCCCATCGGCCCCAAGCGTCATATCTCGACATGTGCTGCGCCTCAAAACCCTAGTAGTATTCCTCTAGATGATTATCATCTAGTTGTAATCTAGAAATTAAGGAGAGAGCGGAGAGGAGAGAGCGGAGGAGGGATCTATCGGATCACGCACTTTTTATGGATCTGATCTTCGTCCCCGGTAATCTCCGTGTTCTTCAATTGGTAATTCTAAGTTCTCTAATTATTTTCATTCAAAGCATTTACTTTTGTTTATTTATTAGATTCTTGCTTGCATCAAGTGTTCGGTCTTTGCAACGCTAGAGTAGTAATATTTAAATTAGGCGCGGTGCTTAGTCTTGGGATTACCGAATTTCACCCAATCCAACGGATAGTTTGTGGTAGCCTCAGGTGGTGACAACCCCGACCGCGACGTATTCCACCATGTTCGGGTTAGTATTTGTAGGACTATAGTTGGAGATTCCTGCCCCCCTTTCTCATCCTTAAACCTGGGAGTATCTTTGATTCTTAGATCAACTAGAGAAATCTTAGAAACTCTCTCTTCCTACAAAAATATATATTTATCCTTAGACGACTTTTAACCTTGATTTGCACACTTCGGGTTTCCGTGGAAATTGATATCATGGAATACTCTCGGATGAAAGCTACATCGGTATCCATGCCACTTGCAGATTTTTTTGTTTGCTTAATAAATACCAATAGCTGCCGGGGTGGGAGGAGCTCGATCACTAGGGTGAGAGAGGGTGTCGCCATGGATGGGGAGGGCGCCGTGACGGGGTGGGATAGGGAGAGCCGCCAACTCCCCTACAACCTCGTTGCACCGCCTCCAAGGGATGTCAAAGAGGCGAGTAGATCTTGCTCATGCTCCATGCATCTTGTCGGTGTGGGGAAAGGGCCGCGGATGTGAAGGCATTGGTTGCTTTCGGTTGGGGGGAAGACACCGTGCTAGGTGAGGAAGCCGGGGGGGGGAATGTGTGTGTATTTAGGGTGGATGGATGGCACCATTGAGGTATAGAAAGGATCCATCGGGGTAGGGGAGGGCGCTTTCAGGCCAAAGAGGAAGCGGGCGACACCCGCTACGAGAAGGAGAGGGAGGGCAAGCGAGCTTTTGAATGGAGTGGAGGATACCCTTGCATGGAGGTGCGAGCGAGAGAATCAGAGGGAGGCGGATTGAGCCGGTCGAAAGGCCCATAGAAGCCCACCAACAAAGCATCCGGTGTACCGACATTTGCTTCATTTCCAAACAAATACAATTACCATAAATGCACTTATTTTGGTATATTTTGAACTACTAGTCAAATAATAATGCATAGCTACCTCGCTGGGGATGCTAGTGGCCGCCCACTTGGGCTGGGCCGGCCCACCTAAGGGCCCCTCCCCGACGCCCCATCTTCTTCCTCCTCGCGCCCGCCCCGGCCCGTTGCCTCGCCCCGCCACGGGCGCCCTAGAGCGCCCGTGGCGGCCGCCCTTCCTCCCTTCCCGCTCCCCCTCCCAGGCGACCCCTAACCCTAGCTCAGGGACCCCGCCACCGCCCCAAGCTCAGAGAGCAACCGCCATGGCCGACCTCGATGCCCCCGTGCCTACCCATACCCAGCCGGATGAGTTCGGCCGCCCGCTCGACGGCGCGCCCCACCGCCTCACGCTCGCCGTCGGCCAATCCGAATTACCACGCTTGTCGACTACCGCCACGGCCGGCCCGGCGGATTCTGAGCCGGGAGCAATATGGGACTCCCAACCCCGCCACCCGATCCTAATCTCACCGCAGAACGACGCCCTAACTGCGCTGAGGGAGGAGGTCGGGTGGAAGGCTGGTTGCGGTGGGCGTGGGGGCGGGAGGCGCGTCGTCGCCGCGGCCGGCCTTGAGGGGAGGAGGCAGCGCCCGGCCCACCGGCCGTAGGCCTAGGTGGGCTGGCCCACCGCGGGGTGGTCGGCACGTGCTTAAGTACCGACTCGTCAGGGAAGATTCGCCGCCTCTGTCCCAAGGATTGACTTGTAAAAGTGCAAAGAAACACACGAGTATTACCAAAATTAATTGTTTTCTCATTAATTATAATTATTTGAATTTACAGTAGCATCGACTTTTACTGTCCTTGTGGCTGATTTACAGACCTGGTCAATTTAGTGGCCACTCATGATTATTAATCCGGCTATTTGCATGGGGTGTTAATTATGGGGCCGTTAGTTCCGTTGTTAGCGGCAGCGGTAATATATTAAACCGATTATAAATGTAAATTAGCTAGAGAGAGCTAGATTTTCGGGAGAAGAAGAGCAGCCGAGATCGTGGCCTGGCCGCCTGAACGGCTGAGACTCAGGCTCAGGCAGTCGGGCTTAGGTTCGCAAATCGCTAGCAGCACGCCGGAGCCGGACAGGTTGAGCCGTGTGTGTGGTTAGTTCGTTCTAAGGGATGGACCCGGCTCGGGCCGGCTTGGCTTGCCCGTGCTAAAGACAAGAACCCAAAGGCCACGTTTAGTTGGCAGAAATTTCTAACTTTTTTCTAACTTTCTCTCCATCACATCACATTAAATACACCAAAAGCATATGTTTAGAAAATTAAATATAGATAAAAAATAACTAATTACACAGTTTTTAGATGCGTTGCGAGACGATTCTTTTGAGAAATTGGGCCATCTATGGTAGGATGATATTTACCACTAACAAACGAAACGTCTTCTACAAACAGACACGATGTGACATTCGGTGCTAAAAAATTTACCATTGGCCCAAGTCGAACCGATCAGCACGCTCTCACGTCTCCTCGGTTCTCGGGTCAAGCCTGCAGCCTGCAGCAGTTGCAGTGTTGCTTGCTGTTGCTGTCCTCGTGGGAGAGCCAGGGCCCGGCCCCACGACCCCAGGGGCCCCACCTGCTCCCTCCTCCTCCTAGCCCTTCCTTCCTACTAGTTCCTTCTCAGGCAAGCGTCTTCCGTCCCCAACATTCCAAAAATCCCAAAACCCCAACCGCCTCTCTGCCCCACCGCCCTCAACCTCGGTGTCCTCGTCGGCGGCGCTTTTCCTATGCCTCCTCCACACCGTCAACGCCGCCGTTGGTCGACGGACCTGGTGAGCGAGCCCGTCCGCTCCATTCCTCCCTCCCTCCCCTCCGTGTGGCGTCTCCTCCGCCCTTCGTTTCTCTCTGGTTTTTTTTTCTGCGGCGGTGTGGTGCTGCGCTCTGTGAATGGCGACTGATGATCTCGTGCGCTCTCGTTTCGTGTGCTTGTGTTCCAGGTCATGCCCGAAGCGCTGCGGCCTCCGGGGATCGGGGCCAATGTCGGTCGCGCGTGGGCCCAGCGCGCAGGCGAGCGCCGCGTCTTTCCGCCTCGCCCGCCGTCTCCGCCTCGGCGTCCTCCCTCACGGCGCCGCCGATTATGGTCGTCGAGGCGAGGGAGGCGGCAGCAGCGGCGGCGCGGGAGCGCGTGGGAACGCGCGGGAGGAGGCAGGCGGGTGGGAGTCGTGGGACGCAAGGCGCGGCGGCAGCGGCGTGGCGGACCGCGAGGTGGCGGTGGGAACGCGTGGGAACGCGCGGGAGGAGGCAGGCGGGTGGGAGTCGTGGGACTCAAGGCGCGGCGGCAGCGGCGTGGCGGACCGCGAGGTGGCGGTGCGTGCCAGCGCGGAACCTACGGGAGCGGGACGAAATGCTGCCACCGTCGTCGCCGCGGGTGGTGAGGCGCCACCGCCACCGTCGCGGGAGGAGAGTGGCGGCGGCGGACGAGGTGATGGTGTGGGGAGCAAACGCCCGTTTGCTCCGCCCGCACAGCACCTCCCACCGCCCAAGCGGAGGCTGGGCTTCGAGAGTCGGCAGTTCCTCCCACCGGCCTCCACGAGGACCGCGGCTGCTCCTGCTCCGCTCGCTGGTGCAGACGTCAACGCAGACTCGCGGACACGGTACGATGGGGAACGCGAGAACAAAGGTTCTGGTGCATTGGTGAAGCCGTCAGTTGCTCGTCCGCTCGCGGTACGCAAGGATGGTGTTGGTGTGCTGTCGAGAGCGGTGCCCCACAATGCTGCTCCAATGGCGAAATCATCTGCTGCACAGGAGAAGGGAAGGGTAGCAGGGACTGATGAACTGTGGAGGAAGAAGGATCCGATGACAGACACACGATTGCCACCAAGGCCAGAGACCATATCTGTCACACGCACCTCACAACCTGGCCATGGAAAGGATGGCGGATTCAGTAGCAAGGTGCATCGGCCATTGGAATCTGGGCGTGCTCATGGAGGTTCGGCTGTGCTAGAGATGTTGGCTATAGATGATGATAGTTCTTTGGCTGATGGACGTGCTATGAAAATTGGGGTTGCTGCGCGCACTGGTACTAGTATTGGAGCTGTACAACAAGATGGCAAATGTGGGAAGGGAGCGGCTCCCTCCAAGGAGTCTAGGGGATATCAAGCTTCTTCCAATGCTGCTCTGCTTGATTCTGCAGATGTTTCTGCAAGAAATGCCCCTGGTGTAAGTGGGAACTTTGGGAGAAAGACACCATCATGGGCACCAGCAAAAGGTGTCAAGGTGATGAACAAATATGGTGGGAGTTCCTACAGAAACAACACTGCTGCTGCATCTTTTGCTAAGGATTCTTCCAAAACAACCCTGATGTGTAAGACAGTATTTGAAAGTGATAGGATGAACAGGAAGACATCTTCTGATGTTGCAGTAGGAGTGGCCGGTGAAGGCAATGTGTTGAGAAGTAATCAAAACACAGTCGAGCCAACAAAAGTGGTTCAGAAATCTGTACTGGATACTCAGCGTAGACCATTTTCCAGAGACAACAAGGAAACTGTACGTGGAAGGCGGGTAACCACAAATGGGATTCAGGACTCTGTTGAGCTCACTGAGGATCGAGTTATGCAAGCTCCCATGTCTCCAGACATGTCCCCCATGACACACAAAAAGAAGGCTGCCACAACTAGCGATGTCTTTGGTCACACGAGGATGTTGAAGTCAAAAGCTAGAGGTCATCAACAGAGGAAGATTGCTTTGACATCTGTATCGGGTAGTAAGGGAAAACTGGATGATGAATTGGCTTCCAACTTGAAATTTCATGACATATTTAGGAAGACAGATTTTCGTGGGGAAAGCTTAAACTTTATCTCAATAGTTCATTGGGTCTTTCTTCTGTGAGGTGTCAAAGGCAATATAGACATGGGAATGCAGATGCTAGGAGCAGATTTAAAATGTTCTGCAGGATGTTTGAGTTTGTTTGTCGGACTCTGGTACAAATTATGGAGCAGCGTTCATTGAATATGAGAATTGACTTTCTAGCAGCTGAAGTAATGAAGAAGACATTACATGCAGGTTTTATCAAACATGGTCCTATTATGGACATGGTCCTATTGTGGGACAAGTTCCTGGAGTTGAAGTTGGTGATGAGTTTCTATATAGATCTCAGCTTGTGATTGCTGGTCTACATAGTCATATCCGCAAGGCATTGCCACCGCAGATAGATATGGCATGCTTATTGCAATAAGCATTGTTGCTTCTGGAGGTTATCCTGATGAATTGGGTTGCTCAGGTGAACTGATATACACTGGTTCTGGTGGGAAGCCTGCTGGTCAGAAGAAAGATGAGAATCAAAAGCTTAAGGGTGGAAACCTTGCACTAAAGAATTGCATCAAAACACAAACTCCTGTTAGAGTGATTCATGGATTTAAGTGTCAGAATGCCGAGAGAGGCAGTAATTTGGGGGCCAAACTAGTCTCAAGATACACTTATGATGGATTGTATTTAGTGGTGGATTTCTGGGTGGAGGGTCAACCAGGTTCAAGGGTGTTTAAGTACAAGTTACAAAAGATTTCTGGGCAACCAGAACTTCCTATGCACATAGCTAAAAGATTGAAGAGCAACAAAAGGCGTCCAGGCCTGTGCATGACTGATATAAGTCAAGGGAAAGAAGCAATTCCCATCTCTGTCATTAATACAATCGATCATGTGCGACCTGCACCTTTTCAATATACCACTAGAATCAGATATCCACTTCGGCCTACAGAAAAACATCAGGGTTGTAACTGCACCAATGGTTGCTCAGACTCTGTGAGCTGTGCCTGTGCTATGAAGAATGGAGGGGAAATCCCATTTGACTTAAATGGCGCAATTCTCAATGAGAAGTCCGTGATATTTGAGTGTGGTCCATCTTGTAAATGTCCTCCTTCATGCCACAACAGGGTCAGTCAGCATGATATGAAAATACCACTGGAAGTATTCAGGACAGCCAAGACTGGTTGGGGTGTAAGATCTCTAAGGTCCATTCCTTCTGGCAGCCTCATATGTGAGTATATTGGTGAGCTGCTGCACCAAAAGGAGGCTGACAAGAGAAGGAACAACACTTACTTGTTTGATGTAGGCCTTAACTTTGATGATGAGCATGTTAGCGGTGGGTTACTATCAAATGTTTCAGGTTCAAACTCTTCTAGCTTTTGCTCCAAGACCAAGGAAGATGGGCACTTCACTATAGATGCATCTGAGTACGGAAATATTGGAAGGTTCATCAACCACAGCTGTTCTCCTAATCTTCAAGCACAAAATGTTCTTCGGGACCATCATGACAAAAGGATGCCGCATATTATGTTCTTTGCTGCAGAGACGATTCCACCACTACAGGAGCTGACTTTTGACTATAATAACCCTGAAATAGATCGTGTCCGAGGTGTGAATAGAAGAATGAAACCCAAAGCTTGTCAATGTGGTTCTTCACAGTGTTGTGGGAGGTTCTACTAAGGCATGGTCGCCTGATAGTCGTATTGTAGTTTCTTGAAAAAGAAATATCCTACGGAATGCTGCTGCTTGTATTTTCATTTACCAGTTGACACTGAGATAATATGAGATGTTACTGCTAGTAAAGTTTCTATCCTAGTTGATGACATGTATATAATAACACGTGCTGTTGTACTCAACCTAATTGTCTTCCTACTTCAAAATGCAGTGCATTTTCATCTTGTTATATGTAAATCTTGCCCCTGGATCATTGTTTCTATGGTTGAATGTTGAATGAAGTTGACATGAGATGTGAATATTCCCATGTATTATTGTTTTGGAGATGGTCATCTGCCTGCCCTGATCAAAGTTTTGTACATATGAATATACTAGTGATTTTTCTGTCTCGTTTATCCTAACAATGGACCATATATTACAATTAGACTTGCAAGATTTGTGCCATACATTTAGAAGAGTGAGGTGCTTCTTTGGATCCTGGATCTCTTGATTAGACTGCAATTAGTATTAGTGTTCAGACAATCTGCTAGATGTCCAATTGCTTCTGGCACGGGTAACATACTGCACTTATCAAAGCTAAAGTGGCATGATTCATTACCTGAGATAGGAGATGCAGAAACGAGTGGAACGTTTGTAAGACACCGAGGGTGAACCAAAAAAGGTCTACTGTAATTACTTCACAGAGCCAAGGTAAATATTCTTACTCTGGTTTTATTTCTGTAGTTACTTCGCAACAGTATCCTATTAAGCACTCCTGCTGCGCCACTCTAGAAAATGTATCCTATGCTATTGGATATGAATCTCATAACACCTGGTAGGAAATGTATAGAACTGATCCTAGTTCTATACAGTAATTTGATGTCACTCTAGAAGTTTGATATATTCAAAGAGGGACAGAGTATTTTAGTATTTGGCTAAAAAAGCTCGGTGATCAAGGTTCCTTTGTTGTGCTTCCTGCTGATCAAGGCATTGCTTTCATCATTTCTATCTTGTACGTGTGTGGTTTTGGATTGCTTGGTTTCTGCTCTTTTGCATGATGTGTGCGTGCAATTAGTTTATTCAGTCTGGTGCATGGATTCAAAACTTGAAACATAAAAACACTGTACTTAGGCTGGCAATAAAAACCAGCCAGTTGCTGGTGGTTGGTCAGAACTTACAAAGTTGGTTACCAATGAGCAGGCAAGCAAGTCAATTACCTTTTTTTTTTTTTTTTATAGATTTTTTCCAAATCCTTCATCTATTGGTAGCATACCTATCAAATGTTCAATATGATTTGACATGATTGAGTTAAGTAGTATATGGACGGGAATTCAGTGCTGGGAATATTGTTGGCTGAATAAGCTATCCTCATTTCAAACACTAAAAGGTCAACACTGTCAAACTTAAACTTTCAGTTTCCTTTTTACCTGTCAGATTTGAATCCCTGATTTAGTGTGGTATATCTTTTACCTGTATATGAATTATTTACAGTGGGGATAGTAGTTGAGATTTATTGAGCATGTTTATCTCAATTTTGTTGAATCAATCCCATCGGCTAGTGCGTGCCACCAAGGTAATGGTAAGCCACCATGCTGCTTATTTCTGGTTGTGAGCACACATCTGTATCTATGCATGCCACACAAGGAAGGGCTTTCCCGTATATGTATGACTGCACAAACAAACCATAGATCGTTTTTATTTATTTAAAGACATAAGATGAGTAACAATAGTGATGAAATATAATTCAAACATAGGATGACAACAGTCAGCCCACACAACAACAGCAGTCAGCCCAGAAACTGGACATTTTCGCCTCGGCGCCTAGGGTTTCCTAGGCGACTCGAGTTGGGTGTTACGGCGGTTCCCTTCCTCCCCCTTTCCGATCTTGATTGCTTGATCGAGATCCTGTCTAGGTTCCAATCCACCCTCGCTCCCTCTGCAATCCGATCGCTCTCATACGGGATTGGCGGAGAAAAGTTCCTCCCCGGGACATCGATCCAAGCAGTTCGAGTCCCACGTGTCCCCGAGATCCCTAAACCCTAGTTTTTCTAGCCTTCACCCGGTGTCCACCTTTCCATCGTCGGTAACACCTGTGAATCCATGGAAGGAGTTGAGGGGCTGATGAAGGCGTTGAAGCTGTCGGAGGTGGAGAAGAAGAAGATCAAGATTGGGAAGATCGCCGGGCGGGGCAGGATCGACGGAGGCAAACCCTAAAGCCTTCGCCAAATTGTTGTCGGAGAAGGAGATCAAACCGAGGTGGTGACGCAGTCGGTGGGGTGGAGTCCTATGAAGGGGCATCGAATGCAAGAGCCTGGGGACAACCGCCGCCCTCTCGTTCTTGCAAGCATCGGGAAAGCGCAAGGCACTTGACGATGGTCCATGGACGATATCCAAGGAGGTGCTCGTAGTGGTGGAGTATGATGCCACGAAGTCCATTGACGGTCGAAGTTCCACCACATCCCGATCCGATTAGGGTGGATCGGCTCCCAATGGGGATGGTGAACCGAGGAGCAAATTGAGGCGATTGGCCGACATTGGCCAATTCATGGATGTCGACCTTGACAAAGATGAGATGGCAGCCGGTAGGTTCCCTCGCGAGTCAAAGTAAGAATTGATCTCCGCAAACCTTTGAGAAGAGGGGGGTCATGGTGGACATGGGCGATGATGTCGGCGAACGCCGGTGCCCTCTCCAATATGAGTTCTGCCAGATTTTTGCTACATCCGTGGCAAGATCAGCCATGTCGATAAGGTGTGTGTGGGAAAACTTGATCCTGGAGAACGGGTGCATTATGGCCGGGAGCTGAGGTTTATCCCACCTAAGAAGCGCTTTGGTGAGGCCCGTGCTCGCAGGAGTTCAGAAGTTCGTCGGGGGTAGAGGAGGCGCGGGCTCGATCGTGGGGTTCAGTGGTTCGGGTGGCCGTGGAGGAGGTAGATCAAGAATTGATGCTCTCTCGTGGAGAAAGGATGGAGGGGATAGAAAGGGTGAGGAGGAAGAAGTGACGAGTCCACGTAAACAATTACAAATAGGAGGTGGTGTTGGCGATACAAATGCAAAGAAAAGCCTCACCGCTGCCTTGAATAAGGTGAAGGGTGCCGGTAAGAGATGGGGGAATAGAAGGAGGGAAGGAGGAAGGTAACACGCTGCGAGACTCATTCACCTACTGGTGATACGGCACCTGGAAGAGGGGTGCAAAAGGAGGCGATGAAGGGGTCGCAGAAAAATTCAAAAGACATGTTAGAAAGGGAGAGGGTGTAGCTCGGGTTGGTGAACAAGTAGAAGGAAATAAAAAGAGAGGGGCAGAGGATGTGATGGAGGTAGATGAAGTGTTGGGGAGAAGTTATAAGAAGGGGCGTAGCGAGGGGGAATTCCATGCAGAGGACGAGACACAAATTGTTGAAGCGGGGCTGTCGGAACAGCTCCGCGGGACCCAATGAAGATTAAGCATGGAACTGCCGGGGTCCGCAAATGCCCCCGTAGCTTCGGGGCTTCGGATCTCCGTAAGTCCGAGGGGGTGGACATTCTCTTTCCTCTCAAAACAAAGATGGACGACAAGAGATTGCAATGGTTCAGGGCGCTTGGGCTCACAAACATGGTGGCTAAAGATTGCGAGGGAAAAGTGGTGGCATTGCAGTGTTTTGGCCGAGGGGGATTGATGTGTCACTTTGAATTTTTCAAGTACCACATTGATATGGATGTCAAAGATGAAGATGGAAAGGAGTGGAGGTTCACAGGCATCTATGGTGAGCCACACCGAGAAGAGAGAGCAGCGTGGGCAACGACCGAGGGCATTGATATCAGTCCCCCAAGCCATGGTCGCTCGCCGAGATTTCAATGAAATCCTGTTTGCACATGAGAAAGAAGGAGGGGTACAACGGAGCCAGCGGAGTATGGATAATTTTCGGGTGGTCTTGCAAGATTGGGGAGTGGAGGACTTGAGCAAGATTCACTTGGAGGAACAATAACCATAAGGCGGAGGGGCTATATACGAGAACGATTGACAGGGCCGTTGCAAATCATGAGTGGCTGGATTTGTTCCCCGAATGTAAAAATAATAAACGGGACCCCGCCACTGATCATCGACCGGGTCGTGATTGACACGGGCCCGGAGGATGAAGTTTTACGAAGGTCGTGGCACAACTATCGCCCGAGGCTGCCCGACCGAGGAGGGGTGTAAAGAAGTAGTAAGAAGAGCGTGGCAAGAGGCGCATGATGGGGAGGTGCCACGGTCCTTGATGCAATAAACGTGGTGTCTGGGGAGCTGGGGGGGCAATCTGTTGGGCGGGCTGGAGAAAAAAATAGAGAAGCTAAAAAAAGAGCTAGAAGAATGTAGGAGAGGGGTGAGCCAGGAGGATGTCTCGAGGGAGGGGGTTCTGAAATACAAAATTGATAAAGCTCAGGAGCAAGTAGATCTTTATTGGAAGCAGAGAGCACATGTGAAATGGATGCAGATGGGAGACCGGAACACAGCCTTCTTCCATGCATCATGCTCGGAGAGGAGGAAGCGAAATAAAATAGGGAGGTTAAAAAAAGAGAATGGGGGCTGGATTGAAGATGAGGGAGAAAAAAGAGAGGTTATTACTAATCATTTCTCTGAACTTTTCAGGTCGTCCAGCAACCAAAACACACAAAGGTTGCTGGAATGTGTGGACTCCCGTGTCACTCCTGAGTTGGACTCTGACCTCCAAAAAGAGTTCGCGAGGGAAGAGGTTTGGGCTGCTCTGAAATCGATTGGCAATCTTAAAGCACCAGGGCCTGATGGAAATCCCACACTCTTCTATAAGGAGTTTTGGGATATTATTGGTGACGAAGTGACTAGTGCTGTTTTGGGAGTACTAGCAGGTGGGCCAATGCCGGACAAGTGGAATGATACGACGGTCGTGCTGATCCCGAAAGTCAAGAAGCCGGAGGAGATTAAAGATCTACGACCTATTAGCTTGTGTAACGTGATATACAAGTTGGTGTCGAAAGTGCTAGCAAATAGACTGAAGAAGATCCTGCCGGATGTTATTTCCCCATCTCAGAGCGCCTTCGTGCCCGGTAGGCTAATCACGGACAACATTTTAATAGCATACGAGCTCACCCACTATCTGAAGAAAAAGAAGGGCAAGGAGGGGTTTGCGGCCATTAAACTCGATATGAGTAAGGCGTACGATCGGGTGGAGTGGTCATTTCTCAGGGATATCATGTACAAGCTGGGATTTGAAAGAAGATGGGTGGAGCTGGTGATGACGTGCGTCACAACAGTTAAAGTACCGTATAAAGGTGAATGGGGAGCTCACGGATGAATTTGTACCAGAGCGGGATTGAGGCAAGGGGACCCGATATCGCCATATCTGTTCTTGTTGTGTGCCGAGGGCTTTTCTGCTTTGCTAAAGAAGGCCGAAGATGACGGAAGAATCCATGGGGTTCGATATGCAGGGGGGCTCCTTCTATTTCTCATTTGCTATTCGCGGACGACTTGCTCATACTATGCAAAAAGCGAAAGAACGTGAGGCAGAGAATCTGAAGGAGATCCCGGGGATATATGAGGAGTGCTCGGGCCAGAAGATAAACACAGCAAAGTCGGCGGTCATGTTCAGCTCGAACACGGGGGAGAATGCGCGAGCTAGTGTGCGGAGAATTTTGACTATCAGATCAGAAACGAAGAATGATAAGTACTTGGGGCTGCCGGTCAATGTGGGTGGTCTAAAACAAAGCTTTTGCCTACCCGAAGGAGCAGGTATGGCAACGTATCCAAGGGTGGAAAGAGAAACTTTTATCCCGAAAGTGGGCAAAGAAGTTATGATCAAAGCAGTGGCGCAGGCCATTCCCCGGCTTTTTGCCATGGGTTGCTTCGATATTACAAAAGAAATGTGTGGCCATCTAAGCTCGATGATAGCAAATTATTGGTGGAATAACCAAGGAAAGGACAACAACATGCATTGGGTTAGTTGGGAAAAATTGACTCGGTCGAAGGAGGAAGGAGGGCTGGGGTTTAGGGATTTACATTCCTTCAACATGGCTATGTTAGCTAAACAGGGATGGAGACTAATCCAGAGCCCCAACTCCTTGTGTGCACGGGTGTTGAAAAGCAAGATACTTCCCTGGAACACATCTCCTAGAAGCCAAAGTGAAGAATGGATGCTCATACACATGGAGAAGCATAATGCAAGGTGTTGAGTTGGTAAAGGGGGGAGTCATTTGGAGGGTTGGAAACGGTGCGAGAATTAAAATCTGGGATGATCCATGGGTGCCCAGAGAGCATACTCGCAGACCCATCACTCCACGTGGAAGAACACTGTTGAGACATCGGGGTTATTAAAAGTCACTCAGTTTCCCTCACACCACAGCATTCCAGGCATTGGTGGCGCTCTGCTTGTTCGACACATCGCCACCCGCCCTGCGCAGTGCTCGCTCCCGCACGCGCGCGTCTCTCGACCGACCAGCTTGGTAGATGTAGATCACCGGCCTTGAGACCATGACAAGTGGCCCCTCCTGCAGCAGGCCCCGTTGGCAGTGATTGGAAGCAGGTATTTCGTGAAAGAAAAAAAGGAAAAATCTTCAGCTAGCCTGTCCGCTCGGCGGCTCTGCCCTCCCCGCGCCGCACCCCCCTTTCGACCCGGCGTCCGCTCGGGAAAGCGGCCGGAGCGCCTCTGTAGCGGTGCCGAGCCCCCCAAACCTCCCCCCCCCCCCGCGCGCTAGGGTCCCGTGGGCAAGGAGTGGTGAGGGAACGGCGTGCGGCCTGTCGCATCCTCGGCGGCGGCGCCCAA
This sequence comes from Hyparrhenia diplandra, assembly GCA_015847255.1. Lineage (NCBI taxonomy): Eukaryota > Viridiplantae > Streptophyta > Magnoliopsida > Poales > Poaceae > Hyparrhenia > Hyparrhenia diplandra. The sequence goes on along the minus strand of JADLZK010000383.1, from coordinate 447,155 downwards.
AACCCCAGCCGCCACCAAACATTCTCGCTTCCGCACACGCCCCGGCGATTTGGGTGGCGCAGAGAACCCTAGCCGCCGCAATCGCTCCTATCCGTCTCGCCGCCGTCGTCGCTTCCCTCCTCTCCTCCCCGCCTCGCTGTGTCGAAGGAGCCCACCGCCGCACCCCAGCCACCGCAATCGCTCCTTCCTCTCCCTTCCCACTGCCGCTTCCATGTTGCTCGCGCGCCTCCCTGCTCGACGCCGTCGCTAGAGCGCGGGGAGTCGCATGAGTTCGTCGCCGTAGCTGGAGCGCGGGGAGCCGCACGAGTTCTTCGCCGTAGCTGGACGCTGGAGCGCTTCACGCGTCCGCTCGGGCTCCTATCGAGTGGATCTGGCCGGATGTGGATCCGGCGGCCCTCCACCTGCTTTGTCCGGCAGGGGGCTCCCGCGGTGCGCGCGTGTGCTCTCCTAGAGTGTTCACGCATGTCAGCACAATTCTACTACTTTCTGTTTCTGTCAGGCATCGAATTGGTTCATCTATAATTTGATTTAGAGGACTTCTAATTGGTTTTAGTGGATTGCAGTTCGATCTGGTAAAATTTGGTGATGGCAAAGCTGATTCATAAGTGGATCAGATTCTAGCTTGGCTGATCTGATGGATGACTTACTGCACTGACAGACGGAGCGTACAATGGAGCTGTGACTAAAAACGAAATGCTTTCTTTCTGTTTCGTCGTTTTGTGGTGTGTTTTTAGGTTGAGAACCAATTCAATTTCTCTATGCATACACTGTCAGAATGAAATTAAATCATTATCTTTTTTTGTGAAGTTTTTAGCCTATGGTCCCTTTGCATATAGAGTTCTATACCATGTTACAGGCTTACAGTTCAGTTTGCTTCCTGTAAAGGTAATAGAAAAAATCATCTGCATATGTCTGATAGTCCTTTCAGTAGACTATTTATAAGTGTTTATGAAATTTTAGGTAGTTAACATATTGCTGGTCTTATTGCCACGCCAAAAAAAAAAAAAAAAAAAAATCGGTTCATTTTTTTGCCAAGTTTATTCACGTAGAATTTTTTGGCTACAGGTTCAGAAGAGGTTTGAGTCACTTAAGAAAGAGGAAGAACCCAAGCACATATACTGATCTATACTGATCTAGGTGAGAAAAATATCCTCATATATGGTGTCAGTTTCTCGCCCTCAGTGTAACAGTTAGTGTGTAATCTTTGCACAAAATAACTCTAGGGAGCATGGAGTCATTCTTTGGTTCCTTGTCTTGATAAAATAATACTAATTCGGTATCGTTATTTTTTATAGTCCTTGGTCCTTACATTCCTTTCCTGTGTGATCTTCTCAGTTTGTAAAAAATATTACATGTAGCAAGTCCTCTACTTTTCCCATAGTAGATGGATGTTTTCCAAAAATTCACTGTGTTGATGCTTTAAACGGCTGTGGTATTTCCTCTTGAGACTAGATAGTTATTTGCTGCCTTTGTTTTCTCATTTTTACTTATGGGAGAACAAAGTTAACAAAACAATAGGCAAACAGAGGAGTAGTATATGTTAGTATGTTAGTATGGAGCTGTTTCCATTTCAGATTCGAATGAGATGGGTTCGATCCAGTATGCTACCTTTCTGCACTAGAATATTTAAGGACATAGACTATTTTATAGTACCAACATTCCACCTAAATGATCTCTTTGAGATACCAAAGCAACACGCCACATGTATCCCTAATGCCCAGGTTTTTTTTTTCCCATTTACAGGGCTTTTCTGTCTACCCGTTCCTACGAGCTGTATATGTCATGTGTGACTATTCAAGTGCTTATCAATGGGAAGGACTTTGCCACTGTGATGACCAGCACTATGTCCTTTGAAAACCTCATAGTTGTGAATTGTGTGTTCAATGTTATTTTTGTCTCTAGGTTCGTGAACCTACCACTACCATGAGGCATTTGGATAGATGCTATAAGCTACTGGCCAAGGCGCCGATAATCATGATTTCTCATTGTAAATTGTAATGAATGGATATGTAATGTACGACTGAAACAAACCATAGAGGCAAAATACGGAAAGATGAGGTAGCTTTTTATAATTTGTACTAAGCATTTGTTAAGATATGCTTGATATTAGATGCTAATGTTGTGGTGATATGATATATACCAATGTTTTGCGACCAGATCATAAGTTCATAACCTTATCATTTGATTATAATTATAAAGTAGTGTCTAAGATGTATGGATTGTAGCTTTTGCTCGAGAAACATTGTAGGGCCCAAAGGGCTTGATGTTCTAGTGTTGATGAACTGATTGATCCGATTACTGGAACATGGGACAGTCAATTACTTAATCAGACTTTTTGGGAAGATGATACTATCCTGATTCGATCCCCTACCAGTGCATGTAGATATGGACGATATACTTGGATGGCATTATGATAGCAAGGGGAGATTCTCGGTCAAGTCCGCTTACAAAGTGCACCGGGCTGCTGTGAGAAGGTCTCTTAGCTCAAACAATCCAGGAAGCGCAGGGGGGAGCCATGGACAAACTGATTTCTGGAAGAAGCTCTGGAAACTTGAATGCCCACCCAAGGTGAAACATTTCCTGTGGAGGCTGAGCCACAATACACCAGCTGTACGCACGGTTTTGAGGCGGAGAGGTATGGATCTGGACACAAAATGCTGTATGTGCGGTAGATTGGATGAGGACGGTGGTCATCTACTACTGAAATGCAAAGAGGTAAAAGAGGTGTGGAGAGAGCTTGGCCTGGTGGACCTACGCTGTGATCTGGCACAAACTTGCTCACCGATGGGCCTGTTGGAGAAAATTTATAAACTCAAGCCCGAGCAGCAATCCACTGTAGTAACGCTTCTGTGGCTCTGGTGGAAAGAAAGGAATAGATGGAGAGAGGAAGGCCGGCGAAGAGCAGGAAGGGATCTGGCATACACGGTGGCTGCGCGGGCTGAACTGAATAAAATCGCAACCCCATCGCTGTTGTCGGATTTCCGTCAGGCCAAAAAATGGAGCAGGCCGGCTGCGGGACAGCTGAAGATCAATTCAGATGGGGCGTTCATTCAGGCGTCCGGGGCCGGAGCTTGGGGCTATGTTATACGAGATGACCAGGGTGCTGTGAGAATGGCTGGGGCTGGACGGGTTAACGCACTCCAAGATGCTTTTCATGCGGAGCTGTTGGGAAGTCTCGAAGGCCTCAAGATGGCTGCTCACCTGGGGATCCATGATGTCGTCCTGGAAACGGATGCGCAGATGGTAAAAGCGGCGATTGAGGGGGATGAATACCGCCTGTCATCGATGGGAGGAATCATCACCGAGATAAAACATCTCATAGCCTTAGAGTTTTCGTCCTCGAAGGTCTGCTATTGTCCTCGCAAATTGTAATAGGCTAGCACACGAATTTGCCTCGATAGGCTGTAAGCTGCCCGGTGAGCAGTGTCTCACCTAGGATTATGTACCTCAAACCCTTGAGGATTTGGTGTCCAGCGATGCTGCTGTGACAAATGAGTAATGAGAATGCTCCACGATTCAAAACAACAACAACAACAACAACAAAGCCTTTCAGTTCCAAACAAGTTGGGGTAGGCAACAGTCGCCCACACACAACTGATAAATCATACTCCCTCTGTCCCGTTTTCAGAGTCATTCATTTTGGTTGTGAGCACACCTCTGATCCATTCATGCATCTGGATGATAGCTGTGTCCAGATGCACAAACAAACCATAAATCTCTTCCTATGAACTTGGTTTTGTTTGCTTTGTAGTGAAATCAGCATATCATTTTGGTGAAATAATTAATGCTTCAATTTGCACTGATTCAAATTAGTTGAACCGAATCGTAGTAAATTAATATTTTCATCATTATATGCTTGCCTCTTTTTTTAATTGGTTCCTGATCGTAAATCTCTAAGTTGGTACATCTGTTATTATCATATCATTGTTCTTAATTTGCTTCTCTTTTTAAACAATTATGCACGCATTTATTCTTTTGGTAAGTTTTGGCACCTGTGATCACGTGCACTCAGTTTTTTGTTCTGTGCTTTGCAGATTCATGAATGACCCCTCATTGATGGTCCTACTTTGAAATAATGGCATAAATCACAAAGCGATCAGTGTGGTGTGGCGTCAGATGGTACACCAAATTGGTAGATGACAATACATAACATGGGTAATCTTTGTTTTCAGCCCAAATTTTTAACTTGGTTTGTTCTCTCATCTACACCCACTTTTCTTTTTTTACAACAGAATATAGCTTTTATATAAATGGTTGCTGATTTAGGTATCGAGATCCACCTTTTATACTGTCATTGAATTCAGAACACTGAAGTGCACCACAAATCAGCTGCTTCCATCTTCTAACACTCCTAAATTATTTGCAAGCTGAAACATCAACCACTAAATCAAAATTGATGATTTCATCATAGAAATGTGCTTTATCAGTTCAGCATGAGCTGTCTACCTACATGTGTAATATATATCTCCATCTATCTAATGTGTATATATGTACATTCCTCGAACCTTTGTAAACTTTAGCCTGTGTAATGCATGCACTCCATATATACATATATCTAGGCTTGATTATTCAGCCAAATTTCTCAACATCCAACATTTTAGGTCAATACCGCACGCCCGCGTAATGGCGCGCCCCTGCACTAGTTACAATTAGACATGCAAGATGTGTGCCATACGTTTAGAAAGAGTTAGGTACTTCTTTGGTGCCTGTATTTCTTGATTAGACTGCACTTAGTATAAGTGTTCACAATCTGATAGATGTGCAATTGCTTGTGTCACACGAAATACTTTTGCTGAGCCAAGGTAATTAAGGAATTAAAATTTGTCTCCTAGGAGATTTACTTCAATACCTGTCCCTGCTATGGATAATTCCTACTTAAGCTACATACATGTTGTTTGATTTACAACTGTTACTGAATCGATTGCTCTGAATATTTCCAAGTGAAACAGAGTATCCTCTGAGTTGAAATAATGACCAATTAGACTTTTTAAGGTACATACCTGTCGATGCTATGGAAGTGTTATCTGGAGCACATGCATCTAAATGTAAGTAGCATACTGTCGCATATCCTTCATCAAAATATCAAGGGTTCCCAGAAGTAAGGTTTTTTTTTTCTGACAAATCAAAGCAGGCATAGTGCTACCACACTTTAAAAATGAAGGAAGCAATTCCACCTTGGTTCTAAGGCACAACCACTTTAAAATGGAAGAAGCAATTCCACTTTGGTTCGAGAAGAATTGAAGTGAGTCTTAAAATTAGCTCAGTGCCTGCCAGAGGTTGCTAGGAACCAATAAGTATCCTCGTCAAACCTCTCTGTCTTCATAAGGGTATTAGGTGCATCTTCCTCCTTTAGCTAAAAAAAGTCATTCATCAATCAGAAAACAAGTTTAAGTGGTGCCCTGGAATTAATGTAAACTGCCTATATCTTACTAAAAGTAGTAACTCGTCAAGACTCAAGTGTGGCGTAATCGATGTATCTATTTTCTTCAAGTCTCTTGTTTGCAGCAGCCCTGTCCCTTTTAAGATCGTAGATGTGCGTTGTTCTTTTGATCATTTTTTTTTAAAGCTTCGGTGTACTTTGTCTATTATAACGCTGAATCATCCATGTTAAATTTGGTTGCCAAGAGTTTAATCACTGGTGACCAGCAACGGGTAACATACTGCACGTATGAAAGCTCAAGAGACATGGTTCATGACCAGAGATAGGAGATGCAGAAACAAGTGGAACGTTTGTCAGTCAGACACCTAGGGTGAACCATGGTTTACTGTAGTTACTTTCAGAGCCAAGGTAAACACAATTACTCTGGTTTTATTTTTGTAGTTACTTCACAATAGTTTTTGAATTTTCACCGGGGAGGCGCCCCCACCCGAATTATATTCAAGTGCCCTAAAATGGTGATAACCTCGCTTTTTGAGGAAAACGAGGCCAAACCCCGCCCCCCGCAATTGTGGGAAACCGGACTAAAACCGCATAAACGGCCTCTAAACCGAGGCAAAGGTGTGGCTAGACCACAAAAGAGACAACAACAACAAGCTCTCCGCATTGAGGGAGAGGTGGCTAACCACAATTACAACAAAAGAAAGAGAGAACAAAGCCCAAACGAGAAAACTCTAGACGAGGCCGCAAGACGCCCACCGAACGCCGACCGCGCTTCCCGCCGAAGATATACTCGCCGCCACCATCGCCAGAGCCCTCCACCACTCCTCGTGAGCTACGCCGCCCCACAGGGGTGGAAAGGGGACTAAGAGGACGGCAGGCTCTGGCAAGTTTACGGATCACGGACACAACGACCCCCCATCGAAACCAGCATTACATCCTCCAAAGACATCCGGCCCACGCACCACCACCCAACGCCGCCACGGGAGGAACTGTAGGGGGGATGGAGGCAAATGTGGAAACACCACCCGGCATTTGATATTCCGACACCACCAGGGAGACCGGCCGACGGGCAGGGCGCCAATGGAGGGCACTCGTCGACGCCGGGCGACGCCAAGCAACCGAGGCCAAGAGGGGCGACAACAACACGGGAGAGAGTACACGGAGAAACAACGTAAGACCACGGGCACGAAGCCGGACTCTACTCATCCACGCTGGCGCCCCTCAAGAGGGTCACGGGCCCAAGACGCCGCCGCCTAACGGGCTCTAGAGAACTAGAGCTAGGCTGCCAGAGGAGATCGACAACACATCGGGTCGTGAGTTGGGAGGAATCAACTAAGGAGGTGAACGGCGCGCCGGGCCGTTGCCGTCAATGGCAAGGATCGAGCCTTGCACGGTTTCGCCGGGTTCCCAAACTCATGAGCCAAAGTTCGCCGAAAGTTAGAGGCCGCGATGTAGACCTTGCCGGCGTCTGAGGATGCCGGAGGAGCCGAAAGGGCACGAGGCCGAAGAACGCTGCCGCCCCCACCACCGCATTCGCAAGCCCGCTGCCAAACCGCGACGCGCTCGGTTCCCGAGACTTGAGATGACCGGCATACTGCCGGGCCGCCAGCCTTGCTCAGCGTCAACCGCATGCCCCGCATCATCATCAACAAGTACGCCGCCCGGGCCGGGCTCTACACGCCGGGTTGAGCCCCCAGGGGCACAAATGAAAGTGTGCCCCCAAGGAAACCGGGTAAGGCGGGGGCCCGCCAAGGGGGGGCCAAGGGACCCATGGGGCCCCCGCCGCCCAGCCCACCCGAGGAAGCCCATGCCGAGGAAGAAGAGGAAGAGGGGCGGCGCCGAACGGGAGGCGGTCGCCGCGATCCGCTGCAGCCGGCGGGCCGGGCCGAGGAGCAGGAGACACCGTGAGGTGGCCGATCGTTGAAGGATGGGCAAAACCGCCCCGGGGATCGAGAAGTCGACGCAGCCTTTCAACATCCGCCCCGCCGCCAAGGAGAGCGCCGCCGGGCGGATCCGTGAGGCGACCGAGGAGGATCCAAGGCCGGAGGGCCGGATCCGCACGCCGCAAAGTCGCCGACGCGTAACCGCATTCGGGGCCGACGAGCCATCCCTCGCCGCGCTGACGCCCCGACGAGCCCGAAGAGGGAAAGCCCGCCATCGCCATCCTAGAGGTCCGCTGGCTTCCCCGCGCTCCCCTCCGCAGCGGGCGAGGTGGAAGGGAAGGAGTCGGGCGGCCGGGCGGCGGCGACTAGGGTTGGCGCCGCCGGTCGCCTCAGGCGGTTTACCCCGAAGCAGCCGAGGGGTCCAATAGCCTTTTTTTTTCTTACTTCACAATAGTAGTATCCTATTAAGCACTCCTCTGCTCTGCCAGGGGTGACATGATGCTATTGAATATGAATCTCATAACACCTGGTAGGAAATGTATAGAACTGATCCTAGTTCTATACAGTAATTTTAGTATTTAGCTAAAAAAAAAAGCTCTATACTCATTTTTAAGGCCTAAACTAAAAAATACCACGACAAACAGAGAAACTAGAATAAAAGTAGGATCATTGATAGAAGCAATGAAGCTAGTAGGCTTTAGTCTGTATCATGGTGATGGATCATCTCGCAACCATTAATGAGTGCGCGCTTTCAATTGGACACGTACGCACACACGCTGGTGTTCAGTCACCGTAGGTATTTCCTCTTGCAGCTGCACACAGTGGGGGCCTAGCTAGACGCGGCCTCTTGTGCTGCAAAAAGTACTGTGAGCTTGACCTTGACTCGTCTCGATCGGAGGAAAACATTTGCGTGCACCCAGAGAGTGAGAGAGAGGCGGCCAGAGCTGAGCATCATATTCGTGGATTGGATGGATCCCACTCTCATCTCCTCCATGTCCTAACTCTTACTATATCCCTTGAGGCGGGGCCTTTGGTCTATTGGCTTTCTATAATTTCCATTCCCCTTCCAATTGTCCCTTGTGAGCCATTGATTGGTCTTGTTGATTTTTAATAAGACAAACCGTCAAATACGATATTTAAACATAAAGAGAGATTTTTTAATGAGACGAATGGTCAAACACGAACTGTCGCTTTTTTTAGGATATAGATTTTTTAACAATAATATAAGAACAGTCAAACACGATGTGAACGCCAAAGAAACATCACTGTTAGGGAGGGACTATATCACTGCCCATTGCCATTTGTAGCAATGTATGGTGCGGTGTGCGCGCTCATATTTCCACACCACTTTAATGCTCGAGAGATTTTGATTCCACACTCATCAGTCCCTCACGTGGTAGTACTTGTTGTGTTAGGTTGCTGCTTGTCCTTATAGTCCAAGAGACTCAAAGGATGAAGGGAAGTTGACTGGTCATTGAGGCCCCGTTTGGATTGAAGGATTTTCAAAGGAAATTTCAAAGGAACCAAATCCTATGGAATGCTGACGTCACTAGCGCTTTCGAACAAAGGAATGAATCTCGCCATTCCTCCTGAAAGAATTGAGCTTCTTCACAAAAACGTAGGAACTGGAAAATCCAGTCCGAACCGATGGTTTGGTTCTCTTTGCGCGCGGGCTGCAGACAACTTCCGTTAGGCGACTGAGCATGGCAGACAACTCTTGCATGCGGCAAGCCTTCGAGCACCAGGCCAATTGCACAATACCCAACGCAGGATTTGGTGAAAGAAACTAATAAAAAATTGTTAAATAGTGGGACCCATTATAATAAAGGCTCCAGATAAGGGATGTCACACTAGTAATACGGTTTCTAGAAGATTTTTTTAGCAAATATATTTTTGTTCCTGTGCTTTCTATTCCTAGGTTCCAAACGGCAAAAGTTCTCCGTTCCTCTATTTTTGAATCCTGTGGTTTTTCTCTTACCCCGTTCCTGTGTTTTCTCCATTCCTAAGTTTCCTACCATTCCTCTATTTTTGCATTCCTATGTTCCAAACAAAGCTGAGAGAGAGAGAGAGGCGGGGGCTGGTGCTTGCATGGTAAAGCTACCCTTCTTCCATTGTGTGACATTTCAAACTTTACTGCTCCCCGCTACATGTGATAGGTGTAGACCGCTACATAGGCCAGTCTCTAGTCTATGGTTGGAAGAAAGTTTTATGACCATTATAAATAATAATAAGCTGAAATGACAGGATATATATATGTATAGACTATAAGAAAAGACGAAACAAAATGATTTTCAAGGGGATAAAACTTGTCCACATGACAATCTCGAAAACTAAGACGGCAAGTTTAATTTACGAGAGTTTCGTTTGCATTTAATAGCCTACCACATACTAAACATCTTTGATGACTTGACAATGTTTTTATAAAGAGAGAAGACCCGAGTTTCCTAGCGACGGAAAAAAAAAAATCTTGAACAATCACGGACTCCATATGAGTCATAATTAAATATCAATGAAACAATAGAATGAAAGTGTGCATGGATAGTGTATTTTATTCATGTTTTATTTCATTATATATGTTGTGGCAGTCTTGCAAAACAACGACATAAAAACTCGAATGACCTAACTATGAAAGATTACTCATACTACTAGCATGTAGTATATTGTTGATCACTGCATTAAGGTTAGTCTCATTAAGAGAGGGTTTATGAGAGTTTTATGAGCATTAAACAACCGCTTATGACATAGTATGGATGGAAAATATAGAGTTTCATAAGATAAACTGAATTTTTTGAACATAAAATTTTTGTATATTGTTTCAATATATGAGAATAACTCCAAATATGTTGACCGGAAGACTTTCTTGAGTCGCTCAACATAGCCGGTCCCAAGCCCGGGTAAAGGAGGAGGGGGTTAGCGTTAGGTTTGGCGAACCAACAGAAAAAAATCAGCCACTCTAATGGATATGAAACCCATAAGAAATTCGTTGGGGCGTAACCCTCTTAGCGGCGACGCTACACATCGGAACCCGGGTGTGGTGTTAAATGGGCAAGGGCCGGGTCGCCATCCCCTTAGTGGCGCCGTCCGTATCGCGATCCGGTACGATGTTAAGTGAGCAAGGGTCGGGTCGTCGCAACCTTAGTGGTGCGCTACATCCGCGCCCCCGTGTAGTGAAAAATGAGCAAAGGTCTTCGCACTTTCCTCGACGGGTGCGAAGGGTAATGAAGCTAGCCGAGCCAACTAGGATTCGTCTAGGTAGCCGAACGTAGGGTCCCTAACGTGTAAGTTAAGAGAGCTAGTCGATGCGCGCAACTAGGAGGCGTGTAAATATTCTATGCGCGCTCGTGAGACCAAATGGAAGGGCCGAAGGCTTAAAGAGGTGGAGGGCACCGGCTTCAAGCTTTGGTACACCTGGGACAAAGATCGGGTAGGAACGGTGTAGGCATCTTGATAGATAGGAGCTTTAAGGATGGAGTAGTGGACGTTAGGAGGCAAGGTGATCGGATTATCCTAGTCCGATTGGTCGTTGGAGACTTCGGTCTTGAATGTGATCGCCCTATGCCCCCTCGTGTAGGTCTTAGTGAGAGCCAAGAGTCGGGCTTTGGGAGGACCTCGATAGCATGGTTAGTACTGTGTCTATCGCTGAGAAACTCTTCATAGGAGGAGACCTCAATGGCCATGTGGGTGCAATAAATGTAGGGTTTGAGCGAGTGCATGGGGGTTTCGGGTACGGTAGTAGGAACGAAGAGGGAGAGGATGTTTTGAATTTTGCTTTGGCCTATGACTTGTTGTTAGCGAATACCCTCTTTAGAAAGAGGGAATCCCATTTAGTGACCTTCCATAGTGGACAACACTTTCGAGCCGGATCGACTTTATCCTTGCAAGAAGGGAGGATAGGAGTGCTTGCCTAGATTGTAAGGTGATACACGGGGAGTGTGCGGTCCCTCAACACAAGCTTGTAGTGGCGGACTTTCATTTTCGGTGCGCGTGCCCACCGGACAAACGCGTGTCAAGGTTACGAGGGCGAAGTGGTGGAAGCTTAGAGGGAAGCGCACAATCGTTTAAGGAGAGGATGCTAGACGAGGGGCCTTGGGAAGATGGAGAAGATGCGATGATATGTGGTCAAGATGGCAACATGTGTACGGAAGGTGGCCGCAGAAGTGTTGGGTGTGAGTAGGGGAGGCAAGAAGGAAGCGAAGGACACCCGGTGGTGGAACGATGAGGTACAAAGGGCTATTAAGGAGAAGAAGGAGTGCTTCAAAGCGCCTCCATCTCGACAAGAGTGCAGCCAACATCGAGGGCTATAGGATAGCGAAAGAGGGCTGCAAAGCGAGCTGTGAGTGTAGCAAAGGGTCGCTTTTGATGACCTTTACCAACGGCTAGGCAACGGCGGAAGGGGAGAAGGACATTTATAGGATCGCTAGGATACGTGAGCGAAGACAAGGGACATAAACCAAATCAAATGCATCAAGGATGGGACAGATCGGCTAGCTGCTGAAGGACGAGGAGATCAGGGATGGATGGCGAGAGTACTTGATAAGTCGCTTCAATGGGGAGAATGATAGTCCTACCTTTGAGTTGGACGACTCATTTGACGATACTTGTAGACGCTTTGTGAGGAGGATTCAGAAGCGAGACCGTGGAGGCTTTGAAGAGGATGAAGGGAGGTAAAGCAATGGGCCCGATGGCATCCCCATTGAGGTGTGGGAGATGTCCGGGGCGAGAGCGCGTAGTATGGTCGACAAAGCTTTTAACCTCATTTTTCGTCGAACAAGATGCCCGAAGAATGGAGGCGAAGTATATTAGTACCAATCTTCAAGAATAAGGGAGATGTTCAAAGTTATACTAACTACCGAGGGATTAAGGCTGATGAGCCATACGATGAAGCTTTGGGAGAGGGTTATCGAGCATAAGCCTCTGAAGGTCGACAAGTGTGACCCAAAACCAATTTGGGTTCATGCCCGGAGGTCGACCATGGAGACGATTTTTCTTAGTACGACAGTTGATGGAGAGATTTAGGGAGCGTAAGAAGGACTTGCACATGGTCTTTATTGACCTCGAGAAGGCGTATGACAAAGTACCGAAAACGCCATGTGGTGGGCCTTAGAAAAACACAAAGTCCCAACTAAGTACATTACCCTCATCAAGGATATGTACAAGGATGCGGCGACATGTGTTCAACATGTGATGGCGATACCAGTGACTTTCCAATTAACATAGGACTACATCAAGGGTCAAAGATCGAGCCCTTATCTATTTACTCGGTGATGGATGAGGTCACAAAGGGATATACGTGGTGATATCCCTTGGTGTATGCTCTTTGGCCGATGATGTGGTGCTAGTGGGACGAGAGTAGAGCGAGGGTAAATAGGAAGTTGGAGCCGTGGAGGCACACGCTAGAGTCGAAAAGAGTTCAGGCGAGTATATGATGTGCGACTTTAGCCCGACTAGGCACGAGGATGGGGGCGTCACCTTTGGATGGACAAGTGGTGGCCAAGAAGGATACTTTTCGGGTATTTAGGATCTATGCTACGGAAGGATGGCGACATTGATGAAGATGTTAGACATAGAATCGCAGCAGTTGGCTAAAGTGGCGTCAAGCTTCCGGCATCCTAAGTGACAAGAGGGTGCCACGAGAAGCTAAAAGGGAAGTTCTATAGGACAAATGATTCGCCCCCGATGCTATATGGTGTTGAATGTTGGCCTACAAAAAGGCGACATGTCCAGCGAGCTAAAGCGTGGCCGAGATGCGTATGTTGCGTTGGTTTTGCGGGCATACTAGAAGGGATAGAGTTCGAATGAAGATATTCGGGATAGGGTCCGGGGTGGCTCCTATCGAGGAGAAATTGATTCAACATCGGTTGAGATGGTTTGGACATGTTCAACGGAGGCCTCCCCGGGCCGGTGCGTAGTGGAGTTCTAGAGCGGGTAGATAACGTAAAGAGAGGTAGAGGCCCACCTAGACCGACTTAGGGACGAGGCAGTTAAGAGAGACCTTAAGGAGTGGAATATCTCCAAGGATTTAGCTTTGGGCAGAGGGCGCATGGAGGCTAGCTATCAATGTGCCCGAACCATGACTTTGTTTTTTTTTTCTATCTACCCTATCTTTATCTTTTTTGTCTTGTGTCTTTTTACGTTCTTTTATAATTGTTTTCATATGTGTTTCATCTCTAGCCTACCCCAACTAGCTTGGACTAAAGGCTATGTTGTTGTTGTTGTTGTTTCAATATATGAGAATCTTCAAAACTGGAATATCAAACCTCCACTCCACTAAGATTGATATAACTTTTTTAGTTGGTGAGAATTATAGTTGTGTACTTAATACCGGTCGTTTAATGCATCAGATTTAACTTTTACTTGGCAATCAAGTGAAAGTGGCCACTTATGGTGGATTAAAATGCGTGACAACTCAAGGCAATGTGCGCACATGTAACACGTATGATCTACCGGCCCCTGTAGGTTTTCAACAATGCGGGCTCCCATGTTTCTCTTCACGTGTTGGGCTAGCTATTTATATGGTGTAACAAACAAAAACAAAACTCGTGCACGCACTATGTCATTCTTGATTGAGAAGTACTTCGTACAATTAAGAAATCTCTCATACTTACCGATGGTTTAATGCATTAGATTTCACTTTCACATGGCAATCACGTAACAGTGCCCACTAACTAGTACGGTAGAAAAGTACTTTATATATACTAAAGAAATCTCTCATACTTATCAATGATTTAATGCATCAGATTTCACTGTTACGTGGCAATCATGTAAAAGTGCCCACTAGCTGGTACGTTGAAATGCCGGTTAAATTAAGGTAGCATGCCCTGCACTTATCCATCCCTTGCTTCTGCAACGCGGTAAAATCAACGACTAAGCTATTGCTCTATTCATTTCAGACCCATTTCTTTAATAATCGATTTTTATCTGATTAGGATTTTTCAACAAGTTACGGTCTAAAGAATCCATATAGTACAAATAAAGATTCTAGTATAGAGTTGTTTGGCAATCTTGATAATATAATCATCACTCAATGAGTAAAAGAAAAGTTATGTAGCTTTTCAAGTACCTGTATGCGTTGTTGACTGTTGACAATTGGAGCGGTGATGGCGGGTGGAGCCAAGGTGGGTGCTATGCAACCCCTTTGCATTCACGTAGGGAAGGAAGGCAAGGGATGGAAAAGGCCGGGGCTTGCAGTGGAGAAACACAAAAAGGAAAGCTTGCGATATAAGATTATTGATTCTTCCCGGTTTTTCAATGAGAGTCTGATTGCATCATGTTTTTGTACAAGGCAAATGTAATTCAAAAACCTAAAGAGAGGCAAATGTAATTCAAAAACCTAAAAAAATTGCTTCCTCCAATAGAAAATACAAGTTCCATCTAACATTGACAAAACCTATACAATACCTATGAAAAACATCATTTTAATTTAATTAATCATAATTATATATAGTACCAATCTATGTAAAAGTTAATATTTCATGATTCGCGACGAGAAAATTGCTTAATATTACAGGCTTTAACTATCTCTCGCATGTAAAAGTTGTTAAGTAGTTTATTCCTATACTATGTACATACTAAAAAGCAACTCCAAAAACCTTTCTAAATCTCCTATGAAATCTCTTTTGTCGCTTTTATAGGCAGCCTTAGATAGCCTCGCCATCTCAAACTCCAATTTGACTCGTCTCTATTCCCCATTCTCATTTTCCACTAGGCAAAAGAAGCGGCGCCTCTTACTTGCTATTCTAGCTTCCTACCGTTTATACCCCGCCAAAAACCTACCCCTTTCCCATGTGCTTTTGTGACCCAAGACAAGACAAGCGATCGTGTCCAAAAAGGAATGTCATGTCACTTTCAAACATGGAGATCAACTAATTTATGTGAAAGTTGTTGTAGCACTCTAGCTTTTTGATGTGTGGTTTATTTTATAAAATAGGTAAATCCTAATATTTTTTAGAATATACTTTTTAGACAGACGGTCGTAGTTGCTGTAATATAGGAATAATTACATAAGGTTTGCTAGTTTAACTCTCACTCAACTTAAACCTTTATATCTCTCTTCAAAAAGCCATTAGTCCATGAATAATTCTTTCTATAAAGGTCTACAACATGCTCTTGAAGCTTCATTCTCAATATTTCAATAGGGAATTTTTTCTTGCGTGTAAACAACCAATAAATGGAAATGGTGTCCCAAATTATGTAACGTCACGTTTAACTAAACGAGACGTGGTGAACAACGGGCAACGGTCAATAAAAGTTAAAACGCCTTTTTACAGCAACTTCAAAGGACAGCAAAATTTCGGAAAAAAATTGTCCTTGGTCGGTCTTCGAGTCAACAATCAGGCCGCAGCAGCAGACGCCAGCTAGCAGCCTTCCTTCACGAGACACGAGCCAATCCAGGGGCCCCCATTCCCATTCGCTTGTCCTCCTTCTCACGCACTCGTCGACTCGCCCCCAAAACCCCAACCGCCTCGTCGCCGTCGCGCTGCTCATCCACGCCGTCGCCGAGGTCGACGGCCTGAGAAAGTGAGTGCTTGCGCTCGTGTGCTAGCGACGGTCGTCGACGTCTCTCGTGCGTCTCCCAATTCGGTTCATGTGCGGTTTTGTTGCTTTTGAGTGCTGATTTTGCTCGCGTGGTTTTGTGTGTGTGCGCCCTGCAGGTGGCGACGTACAGCAGGACGGACGATCGGGGGTGTGCGGGCGGGCATGGATTCCAACGCGGCGAGGCTCGACGTCTCGCGGCAGCCAGTGCCAGGGCCCGCGGCGGGCGCGCGTCGGCGGCCGCGCGTGCCCGCCGCAGCGGGCCGACCACCGCGGCCTTCCTCCTCTTCCTGTCCCTCCTCGCGGCGGCGGGACACGCGACGCGCTGGTGGCCTGCGGGAGCACGGGGTGGTGGCCGTGGCTTCTAGAGAGAATGCGGCCGCGGTGGCTGCCGCTGTGGTGGCGCGGGGAGGAGACGAGCGGCAGCGCGGTGGGGAGTAAGAGGTCCTTGCCGCTGGCGTCCGCGTACCCGCCGCCCAAGCGCAGGGGCGGTCTCCGCGAAGAGGAGATGGCCGCCCCACTGCGGACGTAACGTGGCTGCTCCACCTCCGCTCCTCGCCACCGCCAACGCCGGTTCACGGTTCGCAGATGCTGGTGCGGGCGTCGTTTCTGCTGTGTTGGACTTGGAGAAGACGGCTGCTCCTTCTCCCCCTCGCCGGCGGTAAGGACGGTGCTCTGTTGGGAGCGGTGTCTCCCATTGCTGCTGCTACGAGTTTGGTGAACAAGTTGTGTGCAGTGGATGGTGATGCTCCAGTGGCGAACGGTGGTCGTCATGGTCAACAGCCAGGTGTGGTCAAATCATCAGAGGCTTTGTGCCTGAGTGTTGGGACTGCCACAGATGATTTGTTGGATGCTGGTTCACTCGGGGTTGCTGCAGAGTCCGTGGAGGACAGGGGAAAGAGAGCATGGAGTGGTGAATTGGGGAGGGAGGAGTTTCTTGCTCAAGATTGTAGCAAAGTGTGCATGCCATTGAAATCGAGGCCTACTGATGAGTTGGGTGTGTTGGAGGAAGTGGTGGTGGCTACACATGGCTGTATTTCCTCGGTGCAGGGGCATACTTATGAATTGGAGGACGGCGAGATTCCTCCCGAGGTACGTTGTGGTTCAAATTTCTACTGGTGTCGCTCTGCATGAGTCCACAGCTTGTAGGTATGGCCCTTCTTTTCCAGAAATTAATTAATGCTATGAAAACTTTTGCAATTAATGCAGGCTTCTAATGAGAAGACAGGTGGTGATACATTGCTGTGTGGGGAGAAGAGATCATCACACCTAGTTGCTAATGATGTCGAGGTGGTGAGCAAATCTATCGGGAATTCAGTCAATGTTATTGCTGCACCATTGTCTGAAGATTCGTCCAAACAAAATATGATGGGCAAGAGGGTATCAGATAGTCCTATGTTGAACAGGGTATCTTCTGATGATGTTACAGCAGGAGTATGTGGTGATGGTACTACAATGAGATGCGTTACTCTGCATGATTCTGCAGCTTGTAAGCATGAGGATTCTGTTCCAGAAATTAGTGCTGTGGAAATTACTGTAATGCAGTCTTCTAATGTGGAAACAGGTGGGAATATATTGCAGTGTCGGGATAAGAAATCGTCTTGCTTAGTTACCAAAGACATGGAGGTGAGGAACAAATCTATTAGGATTTCATGCACTGCTATTGCTGGATCTTTTGCAGAAGACTCTTCCCAACAAAATCTGATGGGTAAGAGAGCATCTGAAAGTGCTAGGATGAACAGGACATCTTCTGATGTTGCAGCAGCAGCGTCAGGTAACAGTATTATGATGAGAAGTAGGGTCATGTTCACACCCCGAAAAGTAGTCAAGCCTACCAAAATGATTAAGAAATCTGCATTGGACACTCGGCATAGACCTTGTCCTGAGGAAAAGAAGGAGACTGAACTTAGCAGGCGTGGGATCATAAATAGGATTGAGGATACTGATAATAAGCTTACTAAGGATCGAGTCCTGCAAGCTCCCATGACACAGGAAAACGAGGCTGCCACAACTAGGGGCTTCTTTGGTCCTAGGAAGAGGGTGAAGGTAAAAGTTCCAGCTCATCTTCAGATGAAGATTGCCTCTACAGGTGCTTTGGGTAGCAAGGTGAAACTGGGTGATGAGGTGGCTTCCAGTTTGGAAGATGATGACATATTAAAGGCATTAGTTGTACATGAAGGAAACCTTGAGCTGTTCCTCAAGAACTACCCAGGTCTTACTTCTGCTAGGTGTCAAACAAAACATGGATCCCAGAATGCAGATGCTCGGAGCAAATTTAAGATGTTGTGCAGGAGGTTTGAATTTGTATGCCGGGCTCTAGTACAAGCTGTGGAGCAGAATTCACTTAAGATTAGAAGAATCGATCTACAAGCTGACAAAGTAATAAGGAAATTACCAGGTTTTACCAAAAGTGGTCCTATTGTTGGACAAGTTCCTGGAGTTCAAGTTGGTGATGAATTTATATATAGAGCTCAGCTTGCCATTGTTGGTCTACATCTTGCATACCAAGGAGGCATTGACACCACCGTCTATAGAAATGGTGAGCGCATTGCAATAAGCATTGTCGCTTCTGGGGGTTACCCAGATGAATTGTCTTCCTCAGGTGAATTGATATACAGTGGTTCTGGTGGGAAGCCTGCTGGTAAGAAGGATCCTGAGGATCAGAAGCTTGAGGGTGGGAATCTTGCGCTCAAGAATTGCATTAAGACAGAGACTCCAGTCAGGGTCATTTACGGTTTTAAGGCTCAAAATACCAGGGTAGGCAGTCATTCGAGGGCCAGAGAAATCACAACATTCACCTATGATGGGCTATATCGAGTGTTGGAATTCTGGATGGATGGTCAACCAGGTTCAAGGGTTTTTTAAGTACAAGCTAAAAAGATACCTGGGCAACCAGAACTTCCAATGCACATAGCCAAAGGGATGGGGAAGTCCAAAAACACGTCCAGGGCTGTGTGAGATTGATATATCTCAAGGGAAGGAGGAAATTCCCATCTGTGTCGTTAATACAGTTGATGCGGAGCGACCAGCACCTTTCGATACATCACTAGAATTAGATATCCATTCGGGCTTACCAAAAAACGCCATCAGGGTTGCAACTGCACTAATGGGTGCTCAGACTCTGTGAACTGCGCATGTGCTGTGAAGAATGGAGGAGAAATCCCATTTAACTTAAATGGCGCAATTGTCAATGAAAAGCCCCTTATCTTTGAGTGTGGTCCATCTTGTAAATGCCCTCCTTCATGCAAGAACAAGGTTAGTCAGCATGGTATGAAAATACCACTAGAAGTATTCAGGACAACCAAGACAGGTTGGGGCGTAAGATCCCTAAGGTCCATTTCTTCTGGCAGCTTCATATGTGAGTATGTTGGTGAGCTTCTTTATGGCAATGAAGCTGACGAGAGAAGGAACAGCGATTTCTTGTTTGATATAGGCCTTAACCATAGTGATGAGAATTTTTGCAATGGGTTGTTACCAAATGTTTCAGATATGAAGTCTTCTAGCTCTTCCTCACAGATCCTGGGAGATGTAGGCTTCACAATAGATGCAGCTGAGTGTGGAAATATTGGTAGATTCATCAACCACAGCTGCTCACCTAATCTTTACGCACAAAAATGTTCTTTGGGACCATCATGATACAAGGATGCCACATATTATGTTCTTTGCTGCGGAGACAATTCCACCACTGCAGGAGCTGACTTATGACTATAACTATGAAATAGATCATGTCGAAGATGCAAATGGAAGAATAAAATTCAAAGTTTGTCAGTGTGGTTCTGCAGGATGCTCTGGAAGGCTCTACTAAGGCATGCAACTGCTAGTCGTATTGTAGTTTTCTGAAAACAATTTGCTATGGATGTTGTGCACTTGTGTCTCTGACTTCACCATTAGTCAAAGTTGGTATTGTAGATAATATGAGATGCTACTGCCAGAAAGAAGGAAGTAGTCTTAGTTGATGACATTTAGATACTGGTACAGAAAATTATTAGTTATGCTCAACCTATTGTCGTCCATTTTCATCTTGATGTTTAAGTGGTATTGGATGATATTCAATAGTACAAACTATGTCACGATTCTATATACTGTGGTTTGTTATACAAATTATGCCCCTTCGACCATCGTTGAATGAAACTGGAATGTGCTGTGATTCTGTGAATATTTCCATGTAACTGTGGAGGACTGAGGTTCATATGGAGGACCATATGCCTGACATGATCAAAGTTTTGCTTTTATCAGTAGCAATCATTTTGTCCGACTATATGCTAACACTGACCGTACAATCAAAGAGTGGGAGGTAGTTCTTTGGAAATCTTGATGAGTGGCCACTCATATGAAGTACTTAAATAACCTACAGATCTGCAACAGCTTCTGTCTTTGTCAGGCACTTTCGCTGAGCTAAGGTAGTTTTTGAATAAGCATCTCTCTCCTGTTTGAGTGATCTGCACATACCTGTTGCTGCTATGAATATTACCTAGTTAAGCTACAGAATGTTTGATTTGCAATTCCTTTGAATATTTCCTAGTTAAATGACGCAACCTTTTTGGGGCTCACCAAATTGTTCTTCCAAGAAATTCTATGCCATCTCTTTCAGTGCAATCAGTTCACCGACAACCATTCTCTTGGATATGAAAATCCAAATGTTGTAACAAAATAAAGGTCTTCTCTTGGTTACTTTTCATGAATAGACTCAATACAAGGCACCGAAGCAGAAAAAAGGGTCCAGAGGGCACTGTATCAGATACTGGCAGAGAAGCTGACCGCCGTCAGGAACAGGAGAGGACCAATTGGCATGCTCAAACCAATTCTTGTAAGAGGGGAGCAACAAGGAAAAATGCCATTGGCATGCTCGAACCAATTCTTGTAAGAGGGGGAGCAGTGTTTCGTGCCCAGTTGCAAGACTAGCTAAACACGTTATGTTTCTTGTGCGATCTGACCGAAGGAGCATGTATCTTGTGCTGTCTTGCATAATATGGTGTTTATCTAAGTTTTCCATCTGTGAGTTGTGGCGCACGACACGCTCACACCACACGTACCATATCCACCAGCTTCAGTGAATACGATCAAGTCGTCAAGTTGTGCGCCTATCAGTGACTTGATCCAAACAAATGTTCCTGCCTATAAGCAGCAGCGCCAAAATTTGTTCACCCCAACCTTGGCTTATCTTCTTCTGAGGTGAAGTTTTTGACATGAAGATAAACTGAATAACCCATGCAAAAGGACCTTTACCAAGTCTGTCAACTAACAAGATGAGTGATGACAAATTCGTTCAATTCTGCAACAATATTCCATCAGTTATATACTTGCATGTAAACGCTTGAAATACCACGGATCAGTTCTGTGGAGAAACATAAGAGTAACACTACTACAGCATGCTGAGGCCGCCATCGTACATTTTCTAATACCTCGCATTGCAGATTCATGTTATTTAATACTTTCAACAGATAACATCATGCTTCATTCTGCCCAAAAATACAATCATTGAAAAAATGGAGGTCCAACCAAACTTCATTACAAGTTTAAAAACACAGTACAAGGGGCGGGAATATTTTCTACAGGATCGATAGCAATTCCAAATCGGATCACAATTTAAACATTCTACAACATGAACTGAAGAATAAAAGGGTACAGTGATGGCAAGGCAGAAAGTGCTCATCACAGAGAGGCTAGAGCTAATAGCAGTCAGTAATGTCTTAGTAGAGCCTGCCCCTGCAATTCGAGGCACCACAGTAACACAATGTTTGACCTTCTCGTTGCCATTCTCGTCATGGACTGAGCCTACCTTATAATTGTAATGGTAGGTCAGCTCCTGCAGTGGTGGGATATTCTCAACAGCAAACAACATAATATGTGGCATCCTCATGTCACCATGGTCCCAGAGAACATTTTGGGCATAGAGGTTTGGTGAACAGCTATGGTTGATAAATCTTCCCACATTGCTGCACTCAGCTCCATCTATTGTGAACCCTTTCATTGTCCCAGAGGACGAGGTAGAAGACTGTACATCATCCACTGGTTTAATCCCCTCCCAAAGTTCTTCATCATAGTAGTTTCTACCAATATCAAATAGATATTCGTCATTCTCTCTATTTTCAGCTTCTTCACCATCCAAGAGCTCGCCAGTATACTCACATATGAAACTGCCAGAAGATATACAACTGTGGGATCTTAGACCCCAACCTGTCTTACCTGTCTTGAATATTTCAAGTGGAATTTTGACACCATGCTGACTCACCCTATTGTAGCATGTTGGCGGGCACCTGAAAAAGTAAAAGTGGTTAGAAATTATCAAGTTAGATTCTTATCCCAGTTTTAAGCCAATTATCTGGGTGCATCAATATGTTTGCTTCCTGTCAAGATTTTAACAACTTCAGGAGAATAGCTAAATCTCATGAGCCAATTTTTTATCTACCACAAACACCTGCTGTTCTTCATCTGGATCTAAAACCAACCCTAAGCCTTAATGTAACATATAACAGAGAAGTTCCAACAGAATAGGAAAATTTCCTCTGGTTTGAAATTAAAAATACGGTAACTTCAAAAACACAGTAATAGAACTAAATAACAAAAAATAAATATTTTCAGGTTGACAGTTATTTGGAATACATATAGTTTTTGCACAGCCATACCTGCACCATGGACCACATTCATATACGAGACGCTTGGCCTTGACGATAGCATTATTGTGATTGAATGGGATATCCCCTCCATTCTTCACTGCACAAGCACATCTAATAGCGTCTGAGCAGCGGTTTGTGCAGTTGCAACCCTTTTGAGGTTCACTTTTAAACCAAGTTGGATATGTGACTTTGGTGATGTATTTAAGTGGTGCTAGCCTCATGTCATCAATTGTGTTGATGACACATATCGGTATCCTCTCGCTTCCTTGAGATATATCAGGCAAACAAAGCCCTTCACGAATTTTAGACTTCCTAATAGTCTTGCCTGCATGTAGGGTTAATTCTGGTTGCCCTGCAATCCTCTGTAATTTGTACTTGAAGATCATCCCACCTTTCGGACCTTCTTGCCAACATTCCACCACCTCGTACAATCCATCATATGTAAATGTCGAAGTTTGCTTACCAAATTCACTTCTACTTCGACCTTTGAACCCATGAATCACTCGAACCGGGGTCTTGGCCTCAACGCAATTTTTCAAGGCCAGATTACCCCGCTCAAGCTTTTGATCCCCTCCATCTTTATTGCCCCCAGCCTTCCCTCCAAAGCCAGTGTATATTAGTTCACCTGAGCTTGACAGTTCATCAGGATAGCCTACGGAGGCAACGACACTTATAGCAACAGGAACACCATTCACCTTAGAAGTGTCAATACCTCCTTGATACAGGCGATGCAGACCAACTATTACTAACTCAATTCTATAATAAAATTCATCGCCGACTTCAACACCAGGAATATTTCCCACAATGGCCCCAGGCTTTGCATAGATAGGGTCTTCCTTTGCTGCTTTAGCTGCTTCAAGGTAAATCTGTCCAACTATGGGATTACCTTGTTCCTGAACTTGTGTAAGCTTTCGGTACATTGCCCGGTACAATTGGAGCAACTTCCTAACCTTGCTTCGAGCATCAATATGGTCCCCAGGTTGCTTGTTGTGTGACCCAGAAGAAACAGACGGCGTGACAGATATTTCATGCTTTTCTCCATAGACAACTAGTGCCCTAGAGTTGTCGTCATCTTCCAGGTTAGTGTCACCATTGTCCTCCACTTGCTCATTATTGATCAATTCGCAAGAGAACACTTGTCCTGTCAATAATTCTTCCGCACTAGAATATTTTACCTTCATATTGTTCCTAGGAACAAGAGATTTGGAAGCACTAGCAATAGACTTTCTTACTTGGTGAGAGATGACTTTCCTAGGGTCAATTTGATTGGTTGCAACATGTTTTCCAAGCTTGGACTCCCTAGCAGACCTGTGCAAATTATCATTGCCTACCCCATGACCCTTCAGCTTACGAGCAAACTTCTTTGGCTTAATGTTCAAATTTGAGAACATCACTTCTTTTTAGCACTCAGAATCTTACTTTGCACCTTCCCTTTTGCAGAGGCCACTGCATTACCCAGCATTGTTGCATTTATCTTGCCACTTTCCAACCCATTTCCTTTTGTCATTGCATCAAGGGGATCACTCAAAGATGTCCCAAGTTTATTTCTCTGCCATCTTTCTTCAAGTATATTTTTCATCTTATCACCCACCAATGCTCGTGGTACCTTTTTCTCTTCACGTTGTGAGCGTTTCCCCCTTAGTGTTCCAACCAGAAACACTCGTCTGCAAGCTTTGTTCAAGTCTATTTTTCATTTCATCATTCACCACTGCGCATGCTACCTGTCTCCCTTTACGTGGTAAGCGTTTCTGCTTCACCTTCCAATTGGAGACACTCGGTGCAACCTCCTGCCGCACCACACCGCTGCCACCATGTCCCTGCTCCTCGGCTACCAACAAACATGCTTCCCTGTCACTGTTGTGCACGTAACTAGCACCAACAATGCCATAACTCATCATGGCTGATTACCTGTATTTTTGATTGTGAGAGTTCCATTTCCAAAAAAGATTGTGAGAGTTGAGACCGTGAGATACAGCTGCAGATTAACATTTGTGCAAATCAACTTAATTTTGTGTGGTTTTGCCAAACAAAAACTAAGATGCGATGCCTCATCATGGTTCATTTTGCTTTGTATGAAGCAGGTTTCCAAATTGATGTATTCTACCATGTGATATATGCCATCATCTAGAAATTAGCATTAAGAATATCCAATATTAATGTAAGTTTGTAACTGCCAAGTATAAGAGACTAGAATTCAGAATACATATCTTAGAAAAAAAGACTTATAGTTTCTTAACAAGCAAGCACTGACAATGAGTATTAAGTATCAAAATGGTGCAAGTTAAGTCTTTTATCTGCTGATCACTTGATCAGTACCTTGCTCTTATTGCAAGAACTGATTGCAGGGGAATGCTAGTATCTCAAAGATTGGCAAATTTGTAACAGGAATCAGTGTCTGTCAGATCTAGAAAAAGAACAGAAGCACTCAGAAACTCAATGGAGCACATGCTAACTGAATCAAATTACATAAGCATAGTTGCACTGGCACTGGGTTTGAAAGCCAGATACTGGACTCACAAATCAGAACAAAGTAAATTTTATGCAAATGCATAGCAAGATTACATGATGCCTAGGAAACAATATATGACATCATTCTAGTGCTGTTTCAACTCCTTGCAGTTTTGATTTAATTTCACTGAATATTTGTAGGACACAAGTACACATCAAAGGACACAATATTTGTAGGCAGTTGCAGATATGGCTATGGGCAAACAAAGCTTTTTGATATGAGCGCTGTGTGCCAAATAATATAAAATCTCCTCAAGCACAACTTTTTTTGGGTAGAAAATTACATGTTTTTCTCATTCCAGTTGAAATAGAAGACTACAACCACTATTCAAACAAGCGCCAACATGCTACTAATCCAATTCCAACTATAACCCTTCTTGAGTTACTTGCACACTTCAACATTCACAGAAATTCACCATTCAGACCATGAACAAACACAATGCACAACAATAGGCCAGGAACAGCAGAGCAGGCAATTTCATTGCCGTTGCAGTCCTGCTCCGAAAAGAAGAACACTGTTCCCAACAACTTCACCAAATTCCCCAACCCAAATCAGCTCCTGGTTTGGCTTTGTCGCCGGCATCCGTGGTCGGAGAGGATGCGGCGGGGACATCGATCTCGTTGCCGGGGACATGTGTCCCGAGCGCCTCCGCATGAGACTTCGCTGTGTCAATCATGTCAGTCGTGGACCCAGCACGCCATCCACAATGTGGTCGATGACGTCTCATCCTAGGACTCAGCTGGACCGTGCTCTCGTGGCGCCAGCGGAATCCGCGAGGGAGAGCGGGAGGAGGCCGAGCGGAGGAGAGCAGGCGGTGCTTCTGTGGCTGCGGTGAAAGCCGCGTTAGAGACGGCGCAGCACGCGCACGAGGAAAGAGTGTAGGTGGGCAGAGAGAGAAGATACGGATGGCGACGGCGATGGAGGTCGCCAACTCGCCATGCGGGGAGACTGCGCGGCGGATGGTTGGGCTTGGGGACGGCAGAGAGAAGGTCAGGAATGCCTTTTTTTTTTTTTTTTTAATCCGCCGAGCCAACTTTAATCGACAAAAGGAAGTACATACAACGTTGACAGCCAGCAACACCCACCCTCAACCTTTACCTAACCTAGACTGATTTGGGGCTTAGGTATAAAGCTGATTACTCATCACTTACTAAGAGCACGGCCAACGGAGGCAGTACATCCTAGTAGCCCTATAAAAAAAACGCTATGCTACGTAGGTAGCGCCAGCTGAGGCTGCTCCAGGTCCTAATGGAAGCGGCATGCAAGCGTCTTGGCGTCTTTAGTGGTCCTGCAATATTTAGAACATGCTTTGGCGTGGCGAACATGCAATAATGGCGGCTCTTTTCATGCCACGGTCTTGCCTTTCGGTTGTTGCTATGTCTTTTTGTCAGATGGAGCCATCGGCTCTCCTACAAGAGGCACTGACACCCTGCGAAGCTACTACACCCATGTCAAATGACATCCGAGCCTACGTGGCCTGACGAGGGCGATGCGCCCGCGGTGGAGCAATGGGGAAGCCCTAATGACAACAGATAGCAACCTAAAAGCCGACCACGTTGACTGCACATAGAGGCATGAGCGACGGGAGCACAAGTTATTTTTTTCTTCTATGTTCAAAAAATAGTAGCTAATCATCCATCAGTGATTAGTACCGGTACCTTCCATCAGTGAGCTAGTCTTTGCATACCTCACCCTAGTCGGTTGGTCGTTTTGTGGCTCGTAAATCGACTGATGCTGATTTACAGTGAGAGAATAACAGTATACCACAGCTTTTGAAATACAGTCAGCTGCTACGTATACCCACACATGAACTTTTTTAGAGCCAACGACACCAATCTTACAAAGGAGGCAACAACAAACTGATTGTTACAAGAAACACAAAGCGCATGATCCACATAAGCATCATGTGATGTAAACTAGATGGGGGTGTGTGTGTGGGGGATTTTCAATCAAACTCCTAAAGGATAAAGGAGGCCTCACAACAATGTCGCCAACGAGAGACATGCGTTATCATTGTTGTCCTACGCCAAAAGGCCAAGTAGGGCCTTCGCCAATAACCCTCAACACCTAAGCCAAAACTAGTCTATCGTGGACGCAATTTCACAACCATCCATCATACATGTGTGACCTTCCACCACCATGCCAACCCACAAGGAGCGCCATCATCATACTTGACACCGCTAACCGTTGGACGCCACATAGAGCATCGTCTACGCTGATGCATCTCGACACCCCCACAAATGTCGAGAGAAAACCGCGAGTATCCCCACACAAGTATAGGTGGAAGTTGGACATCAATGGATTTTAGCAAATAAACTTGGAATTCGAATTTTGGTGGGGAAAATGAATTCCTAGTTCATTTTTGAACTAGAGGGTATCCATTGGATATCCATGGACATCCAACCGCATGCTTTGCACAAAAGCCACCATCTTCAATGAGATGTCATCCATTGGTTGTCGTGGCGTGGGTGAGTCGACCCTGCGACATGCATGGCTACTCGCAACCACACTAGTCAAGGAGTACCCTAGCCAACCAAAAGATGCCATCCCATGGCGGATCGCTCTGGCGGAAGCACGCGACTCTCAAGACACATCTCGTAATGAGCATCACGGCCAAACCTTTGCACTTAAACTCCACGGTTAGCCGCGGGGATGCATTGTTGTCACCAATGTAACCAAAGCTTCTCGCCAAGCAAACTAGCCCCCACAGACCCACCAAACCTAACCGTTGCTAAGCAAGGCTATGAGTCGTGGCCATGACCTAGGTGAGATGTCGTAGGCCGCCTATCGCTACCGCATCATGATTAATGCAAAGATCGGTCATCGGGGTCATCGTCAACTTGACCAATGTAGGCCACCACGATATGTTCCAGCATGTAATGTGGAAACCCCTTCGGAGCAGCCGCATGTAGAGCTACACCGCCTCTACCAGCAGTTGTCCACTACCATGCAAGCATCAACATCACCAACCATCCCGTAGTCGCGCCAACTTCCATTAGCCACACCGCCACACATCCGTCCTTCGGCTCTAACAAATACCCACACACGAGCTATCGGTGATGTATGTGGAGTGCCACAACACGCTGACTTGACTAGAGAAGGGTTGCTACGGGGGTGCTCGCTATTGTTGTGGGCGGTGAAGCTGCTGCCCCACCATCCGCCACATCGATGCGGTGTCTCCCAATTGATTTGACTAAGGGATCAGTAGGACGTTGCTGCTCCCACCACTTGCTGTGGAAGGAGCCGCCGCCACCTTGCATCTATCCTTCTCCACTATGTCAAAAGCAGCCACGGGAGGCGGATCCACACCCTTAGGCACCAGATCCGGCCATAGATCTATGTCGGCCAGTGCCAACAGGTGAACCAATAGCAGGAATGCCGGAGGATGGGGAGAGAGGGAAAAGAAGTGCCGAGGAAGAAGAAGTCGCCCCCACGTGGCCTTCCTTGTGGGCGTCGGGGATTCTAGCGAACATCGCTTTCCGCGATGGCGGGGAGGGGATCTGCAAGCAACTTGGCCTAAACGGTGGCTACGGGCGTGGCCACTCGTGTTGCCCATGGAGTAGGACGACACGTGGGCCGACAAAAAGTGTTCTTCTCTCTTCTTTCTCTCGTCTACATTGTTCTTCTTCTTCCTCCTACGGTCTCACCACCCTACCATAGGTGAAGTAAGGCGGCTGTAGAGCTCCATAAAAACCCTAGCTTGTGCGTGGGCCCACTTTCTTTCACTTCCCTTCTTGCTGTCATCATGGCCATGCCGGGCCGGCTAATGTACACTACCGCGACATTCTCGCAACCTTCCCCACCATCTCTAGCCTACCGTCTCCCCAAACTTCCCTTTCCTAAGCCCACTAGAAAGATGATAAGGAGATTTTGCCGAAAAACCTAAATCTTGGAGGAAGAGCAAAGCATAAATAGGAAGCCACCTACCTCATCGGTGTCGCCGCCCACGAAGGGGAGAGAGGGATGAGCCGCTTCGGCGTCGGGGAGGAAACCCGCCGCCGGCGGCGGGGGAGAGGGAGTTGCGTGTGGAGTCGCACACGGGTGCCCTGGAGGGGGGCTGGGGAGATGAGGAGAAGAGTCGTTTAGCAAATCGGACGGCCGTCAAGTCATTACCATAAAAGATAGGCTGGTTAGAGCTAGAAATGTAAAATTTACTAATATATTTTATCATATGTATCATGAGAACGTATCCTGTACACACCGGGCTTATATGCAACCGTGCACACTAGCTATCCGGGATGTCCATCTCCCCATCCGAGGGCCAGCCGCGTGAGCACAGTATTTTTCATTTTAACGCCCGCAGCGTTGGCAATCTTGCACGAAGCCCCCACGCGGGACGAATCGAGTCACGAAGTTAGCGGTTCCGTCCCTCGCAATCGGCCGGATCGGAAACGTGGGCGGGGAGATCGGACGGGGCGCCGCCAAGGCTGCGGATCGACGGGCCACCGCCAGGCTGCCGGGCATCATCAGATTGTGCAATCCATCACCGCGTTGTCAAATCCACTACTAGTACTCCCTTTACGTTCCACAATACTTGCAATTCTTTGACTCAAATAAACCGCGTGTTTGACCGCCGTCTTATTCAAATTTTTTATGTAAATTATAAAACAAACAAAACGTCATTACAATATCTTTAGTGATGTAATAAGTCATAACAAAAGTGGTAATATTTATTAAAAAAAGTTGAATAAGACGAGATGTCAAACACAATTTATATGAGTCAAAGAATTGCAAATTATGGAACGGAGGGAGTAGATTCGTACACCTTCATCAGATTGCACGCTGCAACATGGTGACGACATGCAGTACATGACAAATTGATTTGTCAAATCGCACATGAACATTCGGAACCATGGCCACAAATGTACAGCCGCTTCGTTCTCCAGTACAGCCGCGGCACTCCTAGACCTGAGGAATCTGGAGGCTTTGGCGGCGCGAGAATCCGAGGCCGCCGTGCTCTAGCCTGGCGGCGGCGGCGTTTTCGTCACTGGCCGCGCGGGGACGGAACCGCTGGCAGTCACAGGCGTGCGGGGGGCTTCGTGCAAGATTGCCAAGGCCTGCGGGTGTTAAAATGAAAAAGACCGTGCTCACGCTGCTGGCCCTCGGATGGAAGATGGACGTTCCGGATAGTTAGTGTGACGGTTGCATATAAGCCCGTAATGCGTATATGATACGTTCTCATGTATCATTTGAGTTAGATCAGAGACCCTGCAACAAATAGAGTGAACAACCTGGCCTGAATCACGCACTAGAAGTGTTTTCTTACTAGCTTGCCTTTCATTTATATTGAAAAACCAGAGCATAAAAAGGAAGTAAAATAAATTTCAAATCAGTCTCTTCCCACATAATTATCGGGCTTTACTTTCCCAACCCCAGTACTGTAAAAAAGAGACCGATTTGAAATTTATTTTACTTCTCGACATAATTATTGGGCTTTACTTTCCAAACCCCAGTACCATAATAATGACACTTACAATTGACTATAAATTATATTATACTTCTCGACAATAAACTTTGGAAGTTGATATATTTTATATAATTTTTACATGCTAACAAAACCATTATGACATATCAATTGATTGCTGCAAATCACAAACTTAGAATGGGACAAAAGTGCGCGGTGCCGGTGTCCGTCAGTTAAGTAGCACTTTGGCTGCAGGACGACAGGGCCATCATTGTCCTTCCACTATCCCTAACTCCAAGCAAAGAAGCATGCTTTCGCTTTAGTTGGCTAAAGCACAGAGAATGAAGAACGAGGGGCAAAGCTAGTGCGGTGACCACACCGGATGCTTAGCTTGTTGCACATCTGCGACAAGCACACTTAAAAGAGGAAGGCGGTACGGGGGCTATAATCCCGTTCTTGTTCTTGCCTAGCTTGATCTGCAACATTTGTGCTGTGGTAACAGCACAGCACAAGACAGGACATGCTGGACGCCGAGGTACGTATGAACATTCCTCTTCCTCGTCTTAATACCTGTTCACTATTTTTAACTTTGCCGATACATATACATCTACTCTTTTTAATGAATCTGCACCTAATAACTCTCGTAAACTATAGTCTAAATATGGGAGTTACGAGGTGAGGATGCATTAGGTTGCCAACCGTTGAAAACCAAAGAAACCCAACATGGAGCCTGGATCCACATAACTAGAACAAACGCAGGAGTACAGATCGAGATTTTTTTTTTTTCAGACGTCCATCTGATTGTAGATCATAGTCGTAGGGTATTAATACCCAACTTCGAAAACAATCTTAGACACTATATCACCCAGAAATCAATCAAATTCACAGATCAGCTCCAATCTACCTTGAAAGAAAACAATCTCTACCGGAGCTTCACAAATGATCAAACCGCCAGTGTCAATCATGGAAGTGCCAAGGAGACAGGTCCAAACGCTTATGCAAACGCTAGAAAATATTCCAAATTAAACTGTTGGACAGTTTAGTATGCGCACCATGCTCTGCACTGCAGACTGAATAATCTAAGTGTAAGGAGCGAGCCCAGGAGATAGGGTTTGGGGGCGCGAGAGCGAGGAAATAGAGAGCCTTTGCTCTTTCTAGTTGTTGACGCGAATCGGTGACCGCCTCAACACACCGAGGGGTCTTGGGCGCCCTCGAGGTTGCACACAACCTACAAACGCCCAGCAAGAACCACAGCGTAATCAGCCAAACGATCTATAGATTGAAAAGGCAAGAACCACAGGCAGAATCACCAAACGATCTATAGATTGAGAAGGCCGATGTGGAGCACGGGTTTCGGCTGGAATGACCCTCGAACGCCCTCGAAAGATCCGTCGGGAAGACGTGCGTGAGGGATCACCTAGTACCGCCAGGGGGCGCCTAGGATGCCAACGAAATTTATGGAGAAAGCCGCCCGAACAACGCAGGGTAGAGGGTTGAGGTTGAGAGGAGAAAATTAGGGTTTGAGGAGTTGATAGGTTGATCTTGATTGATTGGATGTAGATGAGATCAAATCAGTCATGGGCCTCTTATTATATAGAGGGGGTGGTCTTATCCCCTTAGAAAACCGTATTAGATACGTTTCCAATCACCAAACCTTTTCAAGAACCGATTAGAAGCGAGATCGGTTCGTAACCGCAACTCAACCAGCATTAATTGCGGCGCCGCGTACATGTGTCGGGCCGCGTCCGGCGCGCTGGCCTCGACGGCCGACCTCGGGCGCCAATCCGAAAGGACTGCGATCCGGTGGTAAATGAGCTCGGCGTCGACACTTCTGCGGATGCGATCTAGAGAGGCCTATAATTTGGGCCACTGCCGGATGCTTCGGCGCTAGACGTCGGGCGGACGCCTGACAGACCAGCGTCGGCGCCGCGTCACCTCCCGATCAAACCCACCGGACCGTCCATGGGCTTCCACCTTAATCGGGCGTGCACGGGCTAAGTCCCGGCGTCCGGCGCGTGCTTATTTCGGCGCGCTGCCTTCCTCGTTGAATCTTTTGATCTTTTGGCTTGTTGTTGAACTCCGAACATGTCCAGGACCTCTTCGACACGTCTAGGTTACCAAAAATCGCATAGGACATTTTCGGGTGTCAACAGATTGCTTGAGTTCAATTGATTACATCCCTCTTGAGCCTTTTGGGACTTGACTCCTAAGGAAATTAGGATATCCTTATTGAATCCAAATTCTCCTTCCTATCCTATCAAACTCAACTTTCAAACTTAACAACTTATTTCCCAAATTGATGCGGACTCCATATGGTAGATCATGATGGTGGTGGGGCGGTCATGGTGGGGCGGTGGCCGGGGTGCCTCTTCCCCTCTCCTTGCACACGCCCTAGGGAAGGATGCTTACCGGGCATGTGTGGCGCTGGCATGTCCTTCATGTGCCCAAATTGGCCCGCTCACTATGCCGGAAGTACAGCTGTGGCGGGTGTATGACAATACCCCCTTTTGCACTTGGCATGTCCTCGTGCTGAATTGCGACCCAGTCGTCCACACCTCCAGTTGGTACTACTGTGTCTCTGGTGGAACTGCCACGATGTAGCCAGTCATACAGCCATCAATGGGATCATCTACTGTCGAGTCATCATCTATAGCAAACTCGGAGAAATACTAGAGATTGCTGATTTAGCTAAAGGTGTAGTAGATGTAGTATTATGGGGAATTCTAGCTCAATCCTCGCCCTTTGCTCCTGCGAGAAGACAATGTATCACTCTACATGGGAAAACAAGACGAAGCATCCCTATGTGGTGCGATGAAACCCCGCATGTGGTTGTGATTGTCGGGGACGAGGCAGAAGGGTAGTTGGCACCAGATCGTGGAAGTCGAGTGCGACGGCTGTGATGTTGTCAAATCCAGCACCAAACACGAAGGGACCTAAATTGAGCGCTCCTATAGAGATGTTGTGTACATTGGAATTTGGGATTAATCCGATGTTGATGTTGCCAACACGTCCAAGTAGTTGTCCCTAGATGTCGATGAAGGTGGCTGTCATTGCTCCTATAGGCAATCGCAGCGGCCATTGGTGGCACAATAGGACGAGTGAGAGCATCCCATTATGTCTCTCTCTAGGTTGTGGTAGATGGGCTCCCAATGCCAACAGCTCCACGTTGTTGGGACCTCCGTCGTAGGACCTATAGGAGATGAGGGAGCCATACTGATGCCGATGGGAGGTAGAGGTGCCCATCGAAGAAGATGAAGCCACCCTCCGTAGACCATGCTCATGTGGCCTGACCTACTGCTATGATTTGTGCCATTGTGCGAAGCTCGTCATTCTCCCTAGAGTCGTGACACATGGTGAACACATCATCATTGATGTTGTCAATGTAGTCCAGAGCGTTGGAGAGTCTGGCTCATTGATCTTGATTCATCATCCCCTGTGGTGGTGGTGGTGGTGGTAGTGTAGTCGGCTCTCCTAGCATCATAGGGGAGGGTGCCGAAAGGGCTAACACCACCGTCGACGAGAGTCGATGCGAGGTAGCCATGATGGTACGTAGGTGTCCTTCATGGACATACTATAGCTCCACGTCATCGAAGCCCCAAGCTACTCTACCAAGGCTAGCTAGCCATGGAGTCCCAAGTATCACGTCGATGTCATTGCCAATGTCAAGGAGGAAGACATCGATGATGAGGGTGTCGCCGTCGATAGTGTCCCAACATTGTACCAATGGTTTGAGCTAATAAGTCAATGTCGATGATGTTGTGTATTGATTCGGAGTCCATTAGCGAGTGTATGTCAGTGCACTAGAGCACCCCCTATAGGCTCTTGGCACACTAGAGTTTGCCTTTCCAATCATCATCATGAGGCTAACGTCAGCCTCCTCCTGGTTGTAGTCGTTGATGATGGTGATGTCAAAGAGCAATTTGCATATATATCCTCATGCAAATAGCTCGTCGCAGTTGAAGCAGATGCCAACTTACCATTGTTCCACAATGCTCTAAGGCGTATGACACTTGAAGGGGCATGCTATAAGTGTCGCTGTGTTGTTGTGGCTGGTATAGGTGCCACTCTTGAGGCGAAGAAGCGCCCCGACTTGTTTGTGGATGCCTTGTCCGCCTCTACAATGACCGCCATCCGTTGTTCATACACCCATGCTGAAGACATGGCAATCTCCATGTCCTGTGGGTTGAGCAGCACCACATCTGTCTTGAGTGGCTCCAGTAGATCAACAGTGTAGATTGTCACTTGGTTGTAGTTCGCCGTGGGACCCTGCGTGAACCACATGGGCCAGGAAGTGTTCTGTGTAGTCGTCGATGGTGTCTGTGTTTCTTAGCGAGGCTAGCTCTCCTAGGGGGTTTTGCCTAGTGGGTGGTCCAAAGCGCTCGTTGACACACCAAACAAATTCTTCCTAGTCCATCACATCATTGTCCTCCAAAAGTCTCATGTACCATTGTTGAGCAGTATCGATGAGATGGTAAGAGGCAAACCAAGTTTTTTCAATTGCTCATGTTCGTTGCCCCCTAAAGAACTATATCCGCAGTGGTTAAGCCATGGAAGAGGGTCCTCCTTTGTGTCATATGTCGGGATGGAGAGCTTTTTTGGGTCGATGTCCAAGCTGGGGAAGGCGCCTGGAGCAGCTCCCACGGATTGGATCTCCAGTTTGGGCTCCTCCTTGCAGAAGAGTTTGCCCTCCAATTTGTTGGTGATCTCTGGTGTCGCATGTGAGGTGGATGGGGCGGTCTTCTCCTTCAGGGATTTGCAACCTGCTTCCTCCATGGTGTTCCTAGTGGCGATCTCCATCTTTGTCGCCATCATCACTTTCGATTGCCGCCGATCTCCTTGGCCTTTTTTAGTCGAGCTCTTTGGCCGGGATCGTGTAATGCGGAGCGTTCCTTCTCCATGTTTGCTAGATAGTCACCGACATCATTGAGTTTGGTGGAGACGCCGTCGAACTTGCTGGTGAGCTCCTTGGCGAAGTCAGCAAATAGTTTCTATCGGTGTGGCCATTGTAGCGGTGTAGAGGATCGAATGGTCTTTCGGTAACAGATGAAGGGGCGAGCCCAAGAGCTCATGAGCATCGGGGGCCAGGGTACCGCGTGGGCAGTGGCAGGAGGGGGGAGGGTAGGGGTGGCCACGAGCCCACGATGCAAGAGCTACGGTTCGAGGGCATGAGAGCGAGGGAGCGAGGAAATATAGAGTCTTTGCTCTTGCTATTACTTGAGTTCAATTGATTACATCTCTCTTATATTTGTACTCCTCTTTGGACTTGACTTCTAATTAAGCAAAGTAGGAGATCATTATCTGGATTCTCCTTCCTATCGTAATGAACTCAACTTTCTAACTTAACAACTTATTTCCTAAACCGATGTAGACTCCATATGGTAGATCATGACAGTGGTGGGGTCGGTCGTGGTGGGGTGGCAGCTGAGGGTGCCTCCTCCCATCTCCTTGCGCGCGCCCTAGGGCAGGTTGTGTGGCCCGACATGTGCGGTGGTGGCACCTCCTCCTTGAGCCCCAATTGGCCCATTAACTCCACTGGGAAGTACGGCCCGTGTCTGCCACTAATATTGTGAAACGCAAGTGTGACCCAATCGCAAGACAAATATAGTCCAAAATTGTTGGACAGTTTAGTGGGTGCACCGCGCTCCGTAGTTTGCAGACTAACCATTGGACAACTTAGTGTATGCACCGTGCTCCGCAGTCTGCGGACTGAGTAATCCAACATTGTGAATCGCAAGTGTGATCCAATCGCAAGACAAATGTAATCCAAAACTGTTGGACAGTTTAGTTGGAGCACTGCGCTCCGTAGTTTGCAGACGAAATAATCCAACACTGTGAATCGCAAGTTTGATCCAATCGCAAGACAAATCTAGTGTGGTTTCATGTGTCCAATCAAAACATTTGAGAAGATACTACTGGTCGTAAAACCTTTGAAAAAAGTGAATCCATGCTATTTCCGAACTATGCCCATAACCTGACCCGTGCCATTTATGTTGTTTTTGCAGCTGCGTCGGATGTGAATGGGGATAGGGGATGAGAGGTGCGACGCGTTGCGCCTACCACTAGAGCAGGTTGACAAGTGGGTGTAATATATCGACTTGCCAGATATGCCGCGTATCCAGGTTCGTAGTTAGTAGTAATTGTGCTATGCTCTGTACTAGGAGTAGAGTAGAACTATATATATTAGTCTTGCATTGATTCAAACAATCTAGTTTCCATTACCAATTGCAGCAAGTTATAGCGCACACGGTCCAAGAGGCAGTACGGGAGATAATCTGTTACTTAGAGGATAGAAGCGAGCCAAATCAGGTCATCTACTATGATGGATGGTATGGACTTGGTGCATCTGCGGTCCTTACATCTATAGCTGAAGACCCACCGCCATCTTTAAGAAGCATATTGGATATCATTATCCACGTTGACTGCTCTAGATGGAAAAATCTCAGAGAACTCCAGAGGACAATTGCACAGAAACTAAATCTTCCGCAGCAAGTGATGTCCATGTTTGAAAGACAGGATGAGGATGATGACTTTGGTGGGGTGGATGAAGGCTCTAGGGCTGATATATGAGAGGTCGGAAAAGAGATCCACCGAGCCCTTCTAGGGAAGAGTTATTTGGTGGTCTTCCATAACGGGAGTGACAGCGTTATTCACCTGAATGATCTTGGTATTCCTAGGGTTCCTGCCGATGATAAGTGGTCAACCATTGTTGGGAAGGTCTTGTGGACCTTTCGTGGAAGGCTTCGTGTCAGCCGAGGTATGGAAGATATGCTTGGCCGAACCCTTGATATTTATGATGAGCAAAAAAAAGATATTTATGGTGAGCAAAAAAATGATATTTATGATGAGCAGAATCTTTATTTAGCATCTGCATGGCGAGGGACTAGGGACTGGACTAGCATACTGCATGGCGAAGCTACAAAAATAGTTGGATACACAAAGAGCAAGCTAGACTCCACCTCAGAAATAGCTGCATGTTTTCGGTATCTTTTGTCCCTCAGTTCCATGGGTAGTGCCATGAATGACTATAACTGGGTTACTCATGCCTCCAACTATTGGGTTTGTGATGGCATTATACAAAGACAAGAACAAGCTGAAGCATGGGACATTGCTACTGCTCTCCGTGAAGAGATACGCCTGGAGGACTCCCCATTCCGTTTCCCGGTCAAACTTCATCCCCATAGGAAGGTGGTCATCATCAGCCCAACATCCATAGGCAACTTGTATGGAGGAGAAATTAGGCCAGCTGCAACCATAGACTACTTGGATGGAGGAGAGATTGTGCCACTGCCAGCTACAACAACATCATTCTTTTGTTCAGACCTAATAAGAGGAGATGAGCATCATGCAGCATCTTTGCCCGATAAAATGTTCCAAGGAGCCGACAACCTCCATGTATTGAAACTCTGCCACTGCACCTTCAACTTTTCCTCGCCTCCTTTTATTCATTGCAGAAACCTCAGATTCCTTGGATTAAATACCTGCAAGAATCAACCACAGAGACTGAATGAGATGGAAAGCAACTTCATCAGGAATGTAGACAGACAACAAGATGAAGAAGAACAGGATTGTTCTAGACAGACAATAACAGAGTTCTTTCAAAGCCTATGGGTGCTCGACATATCTTGTACCGATTGGGAACTGAGTTTATCCCACAATGCCCCACAATGCCCTGGAGAAAACAGCAACAAACATCAGGGAGATCAATATAAAGAGAGGAAGAATCTGGCACAGAAATCACGCATGGACATGGAGACATCTACACAACATTCACAAGCTGCAAGTCATTGAGCCTACGTTCCCTTGGGAGACGGGCAACATGGATGAATTATCTGATATGGTGAACCTGGAGCTCCTTGACTTGACAGGGAATAGCACAATACAAGTTTTGCCGAGCTTGTCACGAGCAATTAGGCTCAAGACACTGGTTCTAGATGGTTGCATTGGCATGGAACATGTTGACCCTAGATCACTTCCTCCATCTCTTGAGACATTTAGCTTTGATGCAGGGGAAGGAAAGGGCCAGAACAAGAAAGCTAAAGTATCTCGTATCTCCTTGGCTGGTTGTGCAAGACTGGTGAACTTCAGATTGCGAGGGTTGCTTCCCCACCTTGAGGCGTTGGACCTCTCTAGCACATCGTTGAAAACATTGGACCTCAAAGATGAGGTGGTGCAGGCCCCATGTCTACAACGGGTCATTTTGCTGGGATGCCAGCAGCTCCGGGCAGTTTTTTGGCCCAAAAGGGGAGTAGCCAAACAAATAAACACAAGCATTTCTACTGGGAACATTAGGCTCATTCAGTCATTATTGGATGCAAATATTAATGTTAGTCTGCGCTTATCTCATCCTAGAAAAGACAACGATGCTGGGGAGATTAAACATGACACTGGGCTATTGTTTGAGTTTCCTGGGCACAAGTCACCAGCTTCAAGGACTCACCACCACAGCTACAGTGATATCAACTTTGGCACTGCCTATGAAGGAAGCAGAGCACTCCGGTTTGAGCCACTGGACCACCATTTAGAGATCGGAGAAGGAATAAGCAACATTAATATGGCCACGAAACAAGGAATCAGACCCATAATCCGTTTCATGAACAGGATCAAGTCACTGCTCCTGCAGGATAATTCTTCCGTCACGACTGTAATCCCCGAAAGCATGATTTCCATAACAGAGGAGTCTGAGAAGTTATATTGGTCTAGTCTAAAGTGGTGCCAAGTTGAGAGATGCTCCAAATTGGATTCTGTGTTCACCACAGACTATTATACTGTTACTACTCCACACCTCAGTAGTAACGATGAGGCCCAGTACGAAGCCCAACATCCAAAGAAGAGCATCAGGGCCCGCAAGAAGAGTGTTCGGTCCTCCGGCCCAGAATGGGTCTGTAACAACTGTAAGCCAGCTAGTGAGTAGGTTAAGTATGTGAGAGAGAGGGTCGATGGCTCATCATCTATCTTGTAAAAGTGAACTCGTGCATTCTGTGGTGAGAGTTCGCCGGACCTCGTTGGTTCCTGGCTAATACAGAGAGGTGTTGCGTGTGTGAGTTGCTTGTTATCCGGGATCCGATCGGGGTCCCTAACAATCTGGTATCAGCTCGGCGATCCAGCGCCGCCGTCCGCTCTGGATTCAACGTCTTCATCGCACCAGCACTTCACCCGACTCCGTCACGCATCCGGAGCCATGGATCCCGTATGTGCCAAGGGGTTCGACGACTTGATCAAGCGTTTCCAGGATCTGGACTCCAAGTGCGCCAAGCACTGGAAGGAGGTGGAGGACCGCCTGGAGGAGGCGAGCGCCTCCGCTTCCGGCCGAAAGCGAGCGGCGCGCCTGCAAGGCCGAAGGCAACTTCAGCGGCGGGGACGCCGTGCTCACCAAAGCGCATCAACGACGCGGAAGACGACCTCCGCGAGCGGGACGGGGCCATCGAGGAGCGCCTCAACTCGCTGGAGCGGCAGGCCATCTCCGCCGACAATTGGGGCGGCTATTTCGACAACCGCGCCGGCGATCTCGGCGCCGCGTCTTCGACCTTGAGCTGATTCGCGTCGCGGAGGCGGGATGAGCGTGACGAGCGCGTGGCGGACCGGAGGACGCCGTCGAGGATCTCCGCTCATGGCACCGAGAACCTCGGCCACCTCGCGGATCTACGCCCGACCCTCCATCGCGCCTCCTACCCGTCCCCAACCCGATCCGCGGCAATATCGAGCCGGAGTTGAAGTCGAGCGGCCGCCGCCGAGCACCACCCTAGCGGAGGAACAGCCGACTCGCCCAGCGGGCACCGCGTCGCATCGACTACACGGGAGCCGGGCTATGGTGCGGTGACCACCATAGTTCCGACCCCGGCCAATGGTATGCATCATCCCCCTGACCCCGGTGACTTCCATCCCTCCCGTTTCCCCAATTTCCACACACCTCCACGCCCAAATCCTCCCTACCAATTCAATCCCCACCACCACCAAGCCCAAAATCCCCACCAGCCCAGGCCAAATCCACAAGCTCCTCCCTATTTTTCCCCAACCAATTTTGATCCCACGCCACCACAACAGCACAATTCCCTCGGCCACATACCGAAAATGCCTTTTCCCCAGTTCGATGGCTCCGATCCGCAGTACTGGATGACATGCGCCCAAAATTACTTCGATGTGTACCGTGTCGACCCAGCAATTTGGGTCAAATGCTCCACCATGCAGTTCACAGGTCCCGCGCGACGCTGGTTCCAGTCAGCCGACCGTAAAATCTCCTCCTCTGACTGGCCATCTCTATGCCGCCTCATTCGTGAGCGCTTCTGCCGCGATCAGCACGAGGCTCTGATTCGCCAGCTCTTCCACATCCGGATGACCTCCACTGTCCAGGATTATGTCGACCGTTATGTCGATTTAATCGAGCAACTCATTTCCTATACCCCAGAGCCAGATTACCTGACCTACACCACCCGTTTCATCGATGGCCTCCGTGAAGACATCCGTTCTATTGTCATTATGCATAAGCCCAGCGACTTGGATACTGCCTGCGATCTGGCATTGTTGCAGGAGGAGACCGTGGAGCCGGGGAGGCGCCGAGACTTTCGCCGGCATGACAACCAGTACTATGGCAAGTCTTCGGGCAACAAGACTGGCGCTCCCTCTACTTCCACCCCCCGCTCTCAGGGTGCTGCTCCTGGAGCTCCTGGCGCGTCGGGAGGCGATGACAAGAGGCCCGCTGATCCCAGGCATCCTCCATGCTCCAACACCACTGATGATCGCCTTCAGACTCTTCGTGAGTACCGCAAGGCTCGTGGACTCTGCGTTCGTTGTGCGGAGCGTTGGCAGCCCGGCCACCGCTGCGCGCCGCAGCTCTAGCTTCACGCTCTCCAGGAAGTTTGGAGTCTCTGCGAGGATAACTTCAGCGAACCCGAAGCTCTGGAAGCCACCGAGTCCCCACCTGAACCGCAAGCTCAAGCATTCATGATGCTTTCTTCAGCAGCATACACAGCTCAGTCAACCCCACGAACTATGCAGTTTGTTGGTTCGGTGGGCGATCAGGCAGTCAACATTCTGGTCGATTCTGGGAGCAGCCACTCATTCCTCAATGAAGCGGTGGCGGCTCGACTACAAGGTGCTCAACCTCTAGTTCCACCGGTGGCGGTTCAAATTGCAGATGGTTCCACTA
Organism: Hyparrhenia diplandra; assembly: GCA_015847255.1. NCBI lineage: Eukaryota > Viridiplantae > Streptophyta > Magnoliopsida > Poales > Poaceae > Hyparrhenia > Hyparrhenia diplandra. The sequence continues at coordinate 405,687 of JADLZK010000383.1, read as the reverse complement.
TCCAGTGCCAGCAGGAGATACCCAATGCCGAAGTGGTTACGTCGGGGGTTACACCTTCCACTCCACGTTCAGGGTCCTTCCTTTGGGGTCTTCCCGAGATGATCTTAGGTATGGATTGGCTCATGGCCTTCTCTCCAATGAAGATTCACCGGCGGCCAGGCGGATGCGGTTCCAATTTGGTTCAGTTCCCATCCTCGCTCCGTGGCAACTTGTGCCCGCCTTCCTCTCCCACCATTGTGCAGCTGTACCATATCGCCAGTGAGCCTACTCCAGAGCCTGCACAACCGCTGGACCTAGCTATTCAGAAAGTACTTGATGAATTTCAGGCTGTGTTTGCTGAACCGTCAGGATTGCCTCCAAGACGAAGCTGTGATCACTCTATTCCTCTGATCCCAGGTGCCCAGCCAGTGGCCATTCGCCCATACAGATATACCCCGGTGCTCAAGGATGAAATCGAGCGGCAGGTCACTGAAATGCTTCAGTCCGGCATCATTCAACCAAGTTCCAGCTCCTTCTCCAGTCCAGTGCTTCTAGTACGCCAAGAAGGATGACTCACGGCGCTTCTCGCTGGCCGACACGAAAGGCTCAACGCCCTCACTGTCAAGAGCAAATTTCCCATCCCAGTCATCAACGAGCTTCTGGATGAGTTATCAGGCGCCAAGTGGTTCTCGGTTCTGGACCTCCGGGCTGGTTTCAATCAGATCCGCCTTGCTCCCGGCGAAGAGCACAAGACAGCCTTCCAAACTCATTGGGGACATTTCGAGTTTACAGTGATGTCTTTCGGGTTGACTGGAGCCCCGAACACGTTCCAAGGCGCGATGAATTCCACGCTGCATCCGGCTCTCATTTGCTTTGCCATCGTCTTCTTCGACGACATTCTTATTTACAGCAAGACGTTTGAGGATCACATCTCCCACCTACATCAGATGCTATCATTGCTCGCCAAGGATCAGTGGCAAGTTAAGTTATCCAAGTGCCGCCGCTCGAGAATGATTTCTTATTTGGGTCATACCATCGGTCTGCGGTAGGGGTCTCCACTTTGCCGGCCAAGATTCAGGCCATTCAGTCATGGCAGGCGCCCACGAATGTCCAAGAACTTCGCAGTTTCCTCGGTCTAGCGGGTTATTATTGAAAATTCGTCAAGCACTTTGCTATTATTGCTCGGCCATTGACAGAATTGCTCAAGAAGGGGGCTCAGTTTGTCTGGACTTCCAATCATCATACTTGCCTTTACTACTCTGCGGCAAGAACTAATTCGCACTGCTCGGCCTTGCCAGTTTCTCCCAAAGAATTCCAAGTGCAAACCGATGCTAGCGCCAACGGAGTGGGCGCCGTCTTCCGCAAAAAACGGCCATCTAGTTGCCTATGTCGGTAAGGCCCTTGGACCCCGCACCCGTGGTCTCTCTACATATGACAAGGAGTACTTGGCACTGTTGGTGGCTATCGAGCAGTGGCGCTCTTATCTGCAACATGGGGAATTTGTAATCTATACCGACCATCGCAGTCTTGTTCATCTTACAGACCAGCGATTACACACTGATTGGCAACGCAAGCTGTACACCAAGCTAGTGGGCCTGCACTATAAGATTGTATACAAACCGGGCAACACCAATCAGGCAGCCGATGCTCTGTCACGCCACCCGTCTCCTCCAGCACAGATGCAGGCAATTTCCTCTGTCACTCCATTGTGGATCCAGGACATTGTTGATGGTTACTCCAATGATCCCGACGCTTCTAAGTTGCTGCAAGAACTCTCCGTCCGTCCTGACAGTCACCCCCCATTCACACTGGTTGGCGGTCTTCTGCGCCATGGTTCTCGCATCTGGGTGGGTCACAATTCAGAACTGCAGCGCCGCATTATGGAGGCTCTCCACAGCAGTGCTCTTGGTGGCCACTCAGGCTTCCCCGTCACTTACAGAAAGCTCAAGCAGCTGTTCGCATGGTGAGGCATGAAGAATGCAGTTAAGCAATTTGTCGCCGATTGTTCATGCTCGCGGCCGAGGCCAAACCGACGGGCTGCTTACCCAGGCTGCCGGCTCCATTACCTGTCCCAACCGAGTCCTGGCAGGTTGTAACAATGGACTTCGTCGAGGGGCTGCCACGATCAGGCAATGCCAACTCTATCATGGTGGTTGTCGACAAGCTGAGCAAGTACGCACACTTCATTCCCCTGTCCCATCCATTCTCTGCTCAGACCGTGGCCCAGAAGTTTTTGGATGAAATTTATCGCCTGCACGGCATGCCAGCCAAGATCATCAGCGATCGTGACCGGATATTCACATGCCTCTTCTGGAGGGAACTCTTTTCTGTGGCTAAAACCACTCTGGCAACCAGCAGCGCCTACCATCCTCAGTCAGATGGGCATACCGAACGGGTCAACCAATGTCTGGAGACGTATCTTCGGTGCTTTGTGCATTCTTGCCCGCGACAGTGGCTCAAGTGGCTCTCCCTCGCCGAGTTCTGGTACAACAGCAGCTACCATACGGCTTTGAACATGTCTCCATTCGAGGTACTATATGGCCATCCTCCTCGCTTTTTCGGTCTATCTCTGGATACCGTGTCTTCGTCTCCGGATGTCACAGCTCTGGTCAGCGAGAGGGCAACCATGCGAGCGTCTGTTCAGCAGCACTTACACCGTGCCCAGCAGCGCATGAAGCACCAAGCTGACAAGCGCCGCTCCGAACGCTCGTTCAACATCGGCGACTATGTCTTCCTCAAGCTCCAGCCCTACGTCCAATCGTCGTTGGCTCCTCGAGCAAATCAGAAGCTCTGCTTCCGCTACTTCGGCCCCTACAAGATCATCGCCAAGATTGGCGACGTCGCGTACAAGCTCGACCTGCCGGCGTCTTCTTCAGTACACCCGGTGTTCCACGTGTCCCTGCTCAAGCCGGCGACTCCGTCCTCTGTTCCGGTGTCTCCAGACCTGCCGGACACGGACGACGACCTCAAGATCCCTGAAGAAATCCTCCAACGTCGCCTGAAGCCTCGCCGCGATGGTGCCCTCTCCCAGGTACTTGTCCGTTGGTCAGGTCTGGATGCTTCTCTGGCCACTTGGGAAGACACTGAGAGCTTGAAGCAGCAGTTTCCCAATGCCCCGGCCTGGGGACATGCCGGTGCCCAAGGGGGAGGGAATGTTACTACTCCACACCTCAGTAGTAACGATGAGGCCCAGTACGAAGCCCAACATCCAAAGAAGAGCATCAGGGCCCGCAAGAAGAGTGTTCGGTCCTCCGGCCCAGAATGGGTCTGTAACAGCTGTAAGCCAGCTAGTGAGTAGGTTAAGTATGTGAGAGAGAGGGTCGATGGCTCATCATCTATCTTGTAAAAGTGAACTCGTGCATTCTGTGGTGAGAGTTCGCCGGACCTCGTTGGTTCCTGGCTAATACAGAGAGGTGTTGCGTGTGTGAGTTGCTTGTTATCCGGGATCCGATTGGGGTCCCTAACATTTGAGGAACTAGAGACCCTTTGGGGGGCTGATCTCTTGATGGCCCGATGTATTTGGAGTAAAGGAAGGGCAGTCGCTACCGAGGATGATAAAGCATTTGGCAAAAAAAATTTTTGGAGGACTCTAGCATTTGGCAAACTGCGGACTATAAATCTTCGTTCTTGTCCTAGGCTCACATTTGTTCTCCCACTGTCATGGTTCCATACCTTGTCCAGCCTGGAGACCCTCTGCATTGTCTACTGTGGTGATCTCAGTCAGGTCTTCCCGGTGGAGGCAATCTTAGTCCGTCATCTTGGTGGAGTATTAGAATTCCCAATGTTGAAGAACATCCACCTATACGAGCTCCCCAAGCTGCATCAGATATGTGAGGCCAAGATATATGCCCCAAAGCTCGAGGCCGTTTGGGTGCGGGGATGCTGGAACCTCAAGCGCCTGCCGGCCATCTCTGACCGTCCAGACAGCCGACCAGTCGTGGACTGCGAGAAGGACTGGTGGAACAAGCTGGAGTGGGATGGAAAGACGGCCCGCCACCACCCTTCTCTGTTCCAGCCATGCCACTCCAAGTACTACAAGAAGACCCGGCTCAGAAACTCAGTTCTCCGGTGAGAGCCGACCTGACGATGTGGACTAGCAGCTCCACTCAATCCACGTCTAGGTACACAAGAACAAAAACTAACTAATTTCATCTCACATCCTTTTTCTCTGCTCTTCATGCAAATATCTTTCTGTTTGCAGCAACAAACACAAAGCATCAATGCATAGCGAGCTCTAGTCATTAGTCTCTCATAGCAAACTTATTTATTACTAGTTTTCCCCTTCAAAACCACTTATATTATTAAGTGTTAACTCTCCAGGTTTAATTTGCAGGTGGATGCATGACTGCGACGTCTCAGTTGCTTCCTATGGTGTGCTTCCATTGGATTCCATTATTACCAACTCTTCTATTTGTTTTCTCCATAATAAATAGGTGCTTGATGCTGATTGCATGGCATCCACCGAGTTGCATTGAGAGTGCTTGCTACTAAATCAGTCTGTGTGCGTCAAACACCACTTATTTGCTTGGTATTGTCAGCGTATTTTGTGTGTATGCTTGAAATAAGAGGATGTCATTTGCCTTGGTGCATCTGTACCATAGTCATAACATGACCCTCACGGTGTGCTATGCGTGTGAACTGCAAAAGACTTGATAATTTGTATGCGTGATGGATTGATTCAGCAGCATATTAATGCTGCTTATATATTTGAAATGGTTTGGTGTAACCTACAAAATCTAAGTGTTAACTATTTCATTGCAGTGGTACGAGTGCATGAGGGAGACCACAGGTTTATTCTCTGGTGCATGTAGTTGTTGTCAAAATTTCTTTGGAGTCAATGAGAATCGTCGAGGGGAGTTGGAGTGATTCTAATCTAGCTATCAAAATTTTGGGAGATCCGCTTTTCTCGGTGCTGGAGAGTGGCAACCACCGAAGGAAGGCGTTCGGCGCCGTGTGCCCACGCCGCCACGCCGGGCGGTACCCGGCTTCGGTCTCGGCGAGGCTGGGTTCGTGATGTGTTAGCGCCGCCTCTTGTGGCGCGATCGCTGACTCATGCAAGACGGTGGCCGGCATGGTGGAGAGGTTGACTACTGCCGCCGATCCATTCTGTTCGTCAAGCTGTGGTCTTGTTCGACGGGGCAAGCAGTGGGGATCAGAAGTCAGTGCTAGCAAAGGTGGAGGATGAGCGCGAGGGTGCCTCGAGGCGACTTGGTGTTCCCGGTGGTCTCCGACATGCCGAGAACGTCGACGATGTCAAGAAGAAGGCAGGTGCAGTGAGGGGTGTCGCATTTCGCGCGACGTCTCACCCTAGCGCCTTCAACGCGGGCGTTATGTCCGTTTTTCGGATGTGGTGTCTGGCCGTCGTTGAAGATGACGGCGAAGGTGCGAGGAAGGGCGGCGTTTGGCGAGGCAAGTCGGCTACTTGGCGGCGGAATTCAGTAGTAGGCCAAAACCTATTCATGCGGTCCAGCCTCAAAGCGATCGCGCCAGCGTATAAGTTCCGGGCATCGCTGGAGGACGAAGATTCTTCAGAGGATGATGAGATTCCGACACGGAGTTTATTGCCGAGGCAAATCGTGCGGGCTTCTCCTTCGACCAGCTTCTCAAAGCCGAAAAAGCTTTGCAAGGTAATGATCAAAACTCAGAGGGTATTGCGCTTTCTAATTCAATTGTGCAAACGATGGTTCGTAAGAAGATCGAGACGGTGGTTCCATGGCAAGGCCCGCTGCCATCGCATCGTGTTTCTCCCTCGAGAACATTGGGTGATTGCATAGAGGCGGTGTCCGGCCAGGGGTAGCTCACGCGCAAAGTCGACGGCGATCTTTTTCATCGGCCGATGTGTCAATCGAAGAGTTCATCGCTGATGCCGAGAACACGATTGTCGATCCGCTAGGCAAAGTGTAGTTTGAATTCTTTTGAAATTTTGAAAGCGTAAAATCGAGATTCTATTTTTCTCGCACTGTCATCTACGTCGAATACGGTCTCTAAGACCGTTTGCCATAACAATGACACGATGGAAAAAGTAATCTCACATTCGTTGGGCTCAACAAAATTCGAAGTTTGGGCCAGGCAAGTTTTACCGACCCACCAAGGGCCTCTCGTGGCACTCTTTAGTCGCACGGTACTAGGCGGCGCCCTATCACGAAAAACCCTATCATCTACCGCCGCGCTTTCACCTTCAAGCACATCTCGTCGGTCCTTTGCCTCGGTCATTCATGAAGGGAAGGCGATGGCGGCGCAAGGTGGTGGCAATGGAGGGGGTTTGGTGCTCGCAATGGTGGAAGAGGTGGCCAAGGATTGGGGTTTCAACCCGGTTTCGCGCTGGGTTTGAACCGTGTTTTGTTCCCGCCACGGAGGTCGTGGTCGGGGATATGGATTTCCCCGTGGTCGCGTGGTCGTTGATTCATCGCAGGTGGTCACAGTGTTTATGGTGGCTACAAAGAACGTGAATTACCATGGCGCGCATCGTGGTCGCTCGGACGAATGGTGGATTTGGTGGCGGTGGTTATGGGGGTTACGGTAGGAGGGGCGTGGTCGTGGTGGGGGTTCACGGTGGCCCTCGATACAACCGGGTTCCTCCACCTACACATCTCCACGCCGGCCAGCCGCGGTGATGGTGGCGCCGCGGCGGCCGCGATGCGGTGGTGGTGGCGGGGGCGATGCAAAGAAATGCGGCGGCGGTGGTGCCCCAACAACGGTCGCGGCGGTGGGTATTTCCATCACCCGCAAGTGGTGGTGGCTGTTGGTATACCTTATAGCATAAAATATAGAGGTTTTTAAAATGAAAATAAGGGCTTAAAATGAATATTAACATAGTATAAGGGCTTGACTAACAAAATTCCACTAGTTTTGGTGATTTATATATTTTTCGTGGATTAAAACGAGAAAATACCCAAGAGATTGCAAGCCCTACGACATAAAGACGTATCCGTGGACGTAACCCAACGTGGAATCTACACTAGAACATTCCGGAAGAGACCGAGAGAGCACCGGAAGGAAGGTGGGGCCCACTTGGCACGAGCCAGGCGGCGCCTTCAGCCGGCCGGCGGCGGCCTGGTGGGGCCCCGTGTCGACCTCCCATTCAAGGTCAATTCAGCACCGCCTATGAAGAGCAATCTAGTCCATCCATCAAGGTCGGTTTGATCCAAGGGTCGCGTGCATCCTCCTCGGGGCTATATAACAAGACCCCCGACCCCGGGTGAAACCCTAATTCATTCTCATTCATTCAAAGTCATCCTACTCCAAGTCAAGACCCTAAGCCCTAGTTCCACCATAACCAGAGCAATAGCTATCTAGGCTAGTTCTAAAGGAAGTCAAGTATTGTCTTGAATTCTTGATTGTCAAGAAGTAGCGGGAGCAAGAGCTTCGTGGCTTCTCTCTTGTATTCACCATTGTAAGTATTTAGTTAGAATACAATTGCTATGACTTTATTCTATTTAATGATTATATTCTTATTTATATGTTTCCATGCTTATTATGATTATATATTTAGTTTAGTATGTTTGTCTTTATATTCAAGCATGGAGTCGTATAGCGCCCATTTAGAAGGCTACTATGTGGGTGGTCGACAATGTGTAAACGTGGTGTTTATACAACGTTTGTCTGCGACATCACCCTATATTCCGGGATGTGTAGATCGTGGATGTGATACTCCCATTGAGTCCTTTGGAGTCCACCCCCGAATGTAGGGCTAGTTGAACTTTGTTACTATGGTAGGTTGGTTCTATTCCTAATCTTCCTTAGTAATATTCACCATGTGTAGATATAATGCTTTCATATGATGATGACTAGATGTATTGCACTAATTGTAGTATGCATTGACATGTAAGTAGGAGTAACTTAGGAATATTCCATCCTATTCTACCTATACCATGATATTTAGCCTGTTATGATACCATCTAGTGGCACACTATTATCTTTGACTTGGAATGTTATTATCATTATTATTATTTATCATTATTTATCTTTACCTTGTGACTTACCTAGTTTGAGTTTAGTATGATGCATATGGTTTACTCTACATTACGCCACTGCAAGTGAATCAATATTAAATCATCAACCTACCCATAGCTTACCCCTCTCCTTTTCGGTAGAATATAAATACGATACCTAGATAGACTCCTGGTGAAGTGCTACAATTGGGTAATTCTATCTGTGCGCTTGCAGATACTAGAATTATATTATTATTGCAAGAGTTTCAAGTGTCATATAAAGAATATCCGTTCACGCATTTCTTTAGCGTTGTGAGCTAGGGTGACAGACTAGTTTCGTAGGCAATGCTAGAATGTGTGGTACAGCCTTTGTGCCTATCGTGGTGAGATTAACTCCACCATCGATAATGTTACAAAGTCATAAACCATAACTAATTCCGTCTAACTTTATTAACTCTCCGATCTGACTTTTATTGGAATGTGAGATTAACTCCACATCCAAGCTAACTTATTAGATAGATACCATTTATACATTTCTAGCGCCGTCCTAGATGTGGATCGTGTTAGAGATGTCAACAAGCATTTCTGGCGCCGTTGCCGAGGAAGGAAGGGTGCTAGCCAAACCTAAACACACATACATGGATAGATTGATATCACTTGCATCACGTAATGTATCGAGGACCCATTATCAACTACTCAAACAGGCTTACCCTTGTTTGTCTACTTGTTTTTGATCTTATGCAGGGTAAATGAATGAATTGGAGTAACCGTCCGGATAATTATATAGACGATCCAGAAGTATTAATCAGAAGGGCAAGATCCAAACTTAGAAGGGCATCAACACCCTCTGATTCGGACGTTGATCGAGTCAGGCAGGACCTATCACCCGTTTTTGAGGCTATGGTCGATAAGACGCCATGCGAAGTTTTCTACTCCAACTACGGCCAATGTTCGCACCGACCAGAAGTTGAGATCGGAGATCGTAGCTTCGAACTCAAGCCTGGACTTATTAACATGGTGCAAGCCAGCCAGTTTTGCGGAAAGGCACACGAAGATGCTAGTGCTCATCTCCAACACTTCCTGGAGATTTGCAGCACTTTCACCATCAAAGATATACCAAGAGATGCAATCCTACTTCGCCTTTTCCCATTCTCACTTTTGGGGAAAGCGAAGCAGTGGTTCTACGCCAACAAAGAGAAGAATACGTCATGGTCACTTTGCTCCACTGCCTTCCTAGCAAAATTCTTCCCAATTGGCAAGACCAATGCCTTGAGGGGAAAGATTTCAAATTTTCAACAACAACATGATGAATCTGTCCCAGAAGCGTGGGAGCGCTTCCAAGAATACATCTCAGAATGTCCACACCACGGGATGGAGAAGTGGTTACTCATGCAGACTTTCTATCATGGGCTCACTACGAGTACCCGTGAGACAATGGATGCTGCAGCAGGAGGTGCTTTACTTTCACTAACAATCTCCAAAGCTACAGAACTTGTGGAAAAGGTGGCTTCCAACCACAGTTGGAATGAAGATCGTCCAACCCGCAAGAGAACAAGTGGAACGCACCAGCTGAAAGAGGTAGACATGTTGTCTGCCAAAATGGACCTTATAATGAAGAAACTTGAAGATAGAGATCCTGAACCAAGGACTGTCATGCAATTCGACTCTCGCATGACTTGTGAAGAGTGTGGAAACACTGGCCACATGGGCAAGAATTGTCCAGGAAATAAAGAGGAGGTACATTATATCAATAACAACAACAACTACCGTCCTCCACAGAATCTTGGATGGAACCAACAGAGGCCAAGCTTCCAAGGTAACTTCCAATGTAATTATCAAGGTAATAACTTCACTAGTTTTAATCAACCTTCTTTAAAAGATTTAGTTTTGACCCAAGGTAAAGCTATGGAAAATTTAGCTAGAAAATTAGCTTCCAATGATAAAATGTTAGAAACCATAAATAATAGAATGGATAGTTTTTCTTCAAAGAATTAAAACTCAACATAGCTTTAATAAAATGATAGAGGATCAGCTTTCTAGATTGGCAAATTCTATGGAACTAACCTTACCGGGTGAGATACCGGCCAACCGAAGGAAGTAGAAAAACCGCAAATCTTGTCGATATATATAATGCAGGTCATTTTCACACGGACTACCTCAGGAGTGATTGGCTAGATGACTCTCTCGCCACCTAAGAAAGGAGATCCAGGGAGACCGATCATCACCATCCGGATAGGACCACATGAATTCAAGAATGCACTTTGTGATTTTGGTTCAAGCGTCAACCTAATGCCTAAGGTAATTTATGAGAAAATTCATGGTAGGCCATTATTATATACATCTATGTGCTTGCAGCTTGCGCACCACTCACTATGCTACCCAATGGGTATACTTAGAGATGTTTACATTAGTTTTGGAAATGCATATGTGCCTCATGGATTTTGCAAAGAATTGAAACAGGGAAGATGAGAAGGCTCCAATTATATTGGGCCGACCCTTCTTGAACACAACCAAGGCAATCCTCTCTACGCCCACAAAGGCAAAGATTTGTTTTGATGTTCGGGGAGAAAGAGAACATTTTATTTCAGGAACAAGAAACTTTCCTCCCCGCTCAACCAAGAACACCATATATCTATGAGACGCCGACAGCCAATGATTAAGGCCAAGAAGAACAAGAACAGAAATAAGAAGGCACAGACCTACAAAGATAATGATGATTAATCAGTGCGCTCGTAAAAAACGACCATTCACTTAAATCCCCAATGCTACAAAAGTTAGATGATCCAGAGTCCCTACCATACATTGTTCTATTAACCAATGGAATTTCTATAACACTTATTATGACACGGGCTCCGGCATCAACTTAATGGGAAAGGTAACGTATGAAATGATATTTGGTAAGATGCCTTTGCACCCAACATATTTACAAATGCAGATGGCGGACCGGACTTTCCGATACCCGAAGGAATTGCAAAAGATGTACCAAGAAAAGATAAATGATCACTATGTCCCAACCGACTTTTTAGTCATGGACATGGGAGAAGAACAGATCCACCAATAGTGCCGGGAGACCATTCCTCAACACTACATGCGCCATCATCTACATGAGAACGGGGAGATCCACTTCCAATTTCCTAAAGAGAAGGTACGCTTGCATTTCAACAGTTATACCACTTATGAATATCCAAAGAAGAACAGTCAAACGGAGACGCCGTCAAAAGAAGCAATGGATCATGAATCCAAAAAATCACACCAAGGTACCAAAGAGATTCAATAATGGGACATCATATCAAGGCACACAAAGAAGCCATGAAGGCATTGAATATGAAAGTAAAGGAGGATTCAAAGATACATCAAGGAAAAGCTTGCTCGACTTTCACCGTAAAGACAGTTTGTCTCACAAGCAGTGAGTTCTCCTCAAGAACTAGGAGAATCATGGGAAGATTATGAAGAAGCACGCAATGAGTATTGGTGGAACAGAGACCAACAAGTTTTCTCCTTGCTAGACGAAGCCAGAAAAGAATTAAAAGTTAAAAAGGTGAAGTCCCTTGCACCTGAATCATCCTTAGAGGAAGTAGAAGAACCTACCACTCCGGATAACAAGGAACAATGGAGTGAGAAAGAGGTGACTCCCAAAGACACCATCGGAAGAAATATCAATCAAATCATCGAACCTCCGATTGAGACTACCGATATACCCCGGGAGTAATGAGCAAAACAAGAAAGTCTTGTTCGGAGGACTTTAACCCCGAACCTTCGCCGAAAGGTAATTCGGTAAGTTATCCATATTTAATTCCCAGCATTGCATATTTACTTTCTCCAGTTGCATAGCATATTTCCCTTTTCACATTGCATTAGAAAAGATAATAAAAATATTTAGTGCTTTGCATGTTCAAAAAGCCTAAAGCCCCATGTGAGTAAATCTAAGGCTTAACACCCTCGTGAGATACTTGCTGTGGTGGCATAAAAATAAAATAAAGATGCATTCATCTTTTCTTGCATGCAAATAAAGAAAATCCAAAAATATCTTTTCTCGCTAAAAATCCCAAGCGAACAAAAGCAATGTGGCTAAACTCTAACGCCTAGCTTTGTTGTCTATTCAAGTTTAACAGATTTCGAAGGAGAAGAGACATGATGAAACAACACCACTGTCACCATCTACCTCGACTCCCATATCATCAACCCGACATTCCAATCTAGCTTGGGGAGAGCACCCCCGCTTATCCCGATAAGTATCTCTACTACTACTATTATTATTTGCTAGATATTTTGGTTTGCTTAGTTTGCTTTAGTTTGTTTAGAGTGAGTCTATATAATCTTTAAAGAGTTTTTGTTATAGTATAAATAAATGATCAAGAGAGAGTGTACACCTTTATGCTTTTGCTCAACTAAAATCTTAATAAAGGAGATGATGAATAGTTGCTCCGTCGTAATGTCTTTCAAGTACCTAGCTTTCAAGCCTAATTTCTCTCGAAGCTTAAATGTAAAACTGCTTTGACCTGAGATTTACCCTAAGCCTAAATTCTGTGGATTGCAATTGCTTGCTCTAGAGTCTAGGTGGTTGACAGATATGATATATGAAAGTTTTGAGCTGCTATTTCGCTTACTCCTAGTAATACTAGATTTCTGGAGATTTATCTTTTAAAAATTATAAAATATACATGATAAGTTCCGTATGACAGAGTGTTGAAATTCCTACCATAGCCATATATATATGCTCCATAGATTAGGAAAATCCTTTGATATATATATAGGCTGCTTGCTTAGCATTGAGTTTATTCAACCTTTGTCGACCCTTAGAAGCTTGTCATGCCGATGTACACTCCATCCATCCACTACATATAATTATTCCTCTAGACTCCACTCATGTGTTTGCTTCTACCCCGAAAGTACGCATCCACCATACACATTCATTATATATCCACCAAATATGTTCCACTCCTCCCTGGGAGAAGAGCAACCAAAAATATTCCATTCCAAATCAACAATCTTATAAAGCTCGAGTCTATCTCTAAAAAGTTTATTGCAAAAAGAGACTTGGGTTGCCTTATAAAAAAAAAAAAGGGAGATAAAAATGGACAAGTGTCCTACGGGGCGAGTAGAGCCTACCTCCCTAAAAGAAAAATAGAATAAAGGAGAGTAAAAAATGGACAAGTGTCCGCTTTAAAACAATGGGTACTTAGATGCCCGCCTCTCCATAAAAAAAAAAAAAAAAAAAAAAAAAATGTGCAACCCAGGTTCTCTCAAGTGTTTTCAAGTTTCAAAAGAGAGATGATTTTTCAAAGAGCTAGAAAAGAATTAGACTTTTTCTTATCGTATTCATTCCATTCACACCTACCATCATATTCATTCCATCATGCACATGCATCAGTGTGACTCGTAACTTTGGATCCATTGTTTGAACTTACAATATATGCTTAGTAAGTAGATTTAGTTTTCTCCCCACCTATGAACTCCACATATAAGCTTTAGATATAGGGTGAGAGAGAAGAAGGCATAGTGTCCTACTGCCTTAGTCCAAAAATACCACATACTATGAGAGAAAGACAAAACAACCTTATTGCCTTAGAGAGGATGTACCAAGTACCACATATGAGAGACTTGAAAGGGTCATATGAAGGAACTTTGAGTTTTATTTTGAAAATTAGCAAAAAAACTCGAATGATGGTTGAACAGAGAGTTTGAGACCTAGTGCTTGACTTGATTATTCTATCTTTCAATTGCCCAAGATCACAAGAAAAAGCTACAAGCTCCATGATTAAAGGTAATATGGGTAAGTTGAAGGTTGAAATAGTTTATCCGGAGATGAAATTTTCTTTGAAAGCATGTGTACTTTTGAGGTGTGAAAGCATTGCAGCAACTCCTGATCCAACAACATGGTCTTGCTAGGGACTAGCAAGAGGTAAGCTTGGGGGAGCTTGTTGGTATACCTTATAGCATAAAATATAGAGGTTTTTAAAACGAAAATAAGGGCTTAAAATGAATATTAACATAGTATAAGGGCTTGACTAACATAATTCCACTAGTTTTGGTGATTTATATATTTTTCGGGGGATTAAACGAGAAAATACCCAAGAGATTGCAAGCCCTACGACATAAAGACGTATCCGTGACGTAACCCAACGTGGAACCTACACTAGAACATTCCGTAAGAGACCGAGAGAGCACCGGAAGGAAGGTGGGGCCCACCGGGCGAGCCAGCGGCGGCCGCCCGGTGGGCCCCCCCCTCGCCTCCCATTCAAGGTTGGTTCAGCACCGCCTATGAAGAGCAATCTAGTCCATCCATCAAGGTCGGTTTGATCCAAGGGCTATCGTGGCATCCTCTTCGGGGCTATATAACAAGACCCCCGCCCCCGGGTGAAACCCTATTTCATTCTCATTCATTCAAGTCATCCTACTCCAAGTCAAGACCCTAAGCCCTAGTTCCACCACAACCGTGAGCAATAGCTATCTAGGCTAGTTCTAGAGGAAGTCAAGTATTGTCTTGAATTCTTGATTGTCAAGAAGTAGCGGAGCAAGAGCTTCGTGGCTTCTCTCTTGTATTCACCATTGTAAGTATTTAGTTAGAATACAATTGCTATGACTTTATTCTATTTAATGATTATATTCTTATTTATATGTTTCCATGCTTATTATGATTATATATTTAGTTTAGTATGTTTGTCTTTATATTCAAGCATGGAGTCGTATAGCGCCCATTTAGAAGGCTACTATGTGGGTGGTCGACAATGTGTAAACGTGGTGTTTATACAACGTTTGCTTCGCGACATCACCCTATATTCGGGATGTGTGGTAGATCGTGGATGTGATACTCCCATTGAGTCCTTTGGAGTCCACCCCTTGAATGTAGGGCTAGTTGAACTTTGTTACTATGGTAGGTTGGTTCTTTCCTAATCTTCCTTAGTAATATTCACCATGTGTAGATATAATGCTTTCATACGATGATGACTAGATGTATTGCACTAATTGTAGTATGCGTTGACATGTAAGTAGGAGTAACTTAGGAATATTCCATCCTATTCTACCTATACCATGATATTTAGCCTTGTTATGATACCATCTAGTAGCACACTATTATCTTTGACTTGGAATGTTATTATCATTATTATTATTTATCATTATTTATCTTTACCTTGTGACTTACCTAGTTTGAGTTTAGTATGATGCATATGGTTTACTCTACATTACACCACTGCAAGTGAATCAATATTAAATCATCAACCTACCCATAGCTTACCCCTCTCCTTTTCGGTAGAATATAAATACGATACCTGGATAGACTCCTGGTGAAGTGCTACAATTGGGTAATTCTATCTGCGGCGCTGCGTATACCAAAATTATATTATTATTGCAAGAGTTTCAAGTGTCATATAAAGAATATCCGTTCACGCATTTCTTTAGCGTTGAGCTAGGGTGACAGGACTAGTTTCTAGTAGGCAATGCTAGAATGTGTAGTACAGCTTTTTGTGCCTATCGTGGTGAGATTAACTCCACCATTGATAATGTTACAAAGTCATAAACCATAACTAATTCCATCTAACTTTATTAACTCTCCGATCTGACTTTTATTGGAATGTGAGATTAACTCCACATCCAAGCTAACTTATTAGATAGATACTATGTATACATTTCTAGCGCTGTCCTAGATGTGGATCGTGTTAGAGATGTCAACAAATGGGCACCGCAGAAGCGGCGGTGGCATCGCAAAGATCCCCAACAAGTGGTGGCAAAGATCGCAGCAGCCACGCCAAGCGGCGGTGGCGTCGCAGCTGGGTTCAGGATGGGGTGGCGCAGCAAACAACCGCGACCAGTAGCGCGATGCAGGGTGGTCACGGCGTGGCCATAACTCAACCGGTGGCGGCGATGGCGGGTGGTCAGGGAGCAAACGCCAAGGCCGTCGCGCAGCATCGGACATGGCGGCCGGGCAGGGCCAACTCATGGTGATCGGTGGCCAAAACTTGGCTGCCCATGGTACTCCGCAACCGGCGCAGTTTCATCATCGAGGTCACGTCGCCGGTCTTGGCTCGCCGCTTCTCGAAGCTTCATCGTATGTGGCCGCCATGGACAGCAAAGATCTCGAAGATGGTGAATTCAAGTCAAGTCGGTGGCAAGGGGAAGGTTGATCTCAACACCGCAGCTTGGTAAGCAGCCCACCGTCACTGCCCCACCCGAGAATGCATATTCTTTTGATATTCCCGAAGTCATCAAAAGGTTCAAAGAAAAAAGACAAACCCTTCGCTATAGATGTCTAACTAAAGGTCATACCATACATGATTGCAAGTCAATTCTTTTTTGTGATCTATGTTGTGGTGATCATGTCACAAAAGTTTGTCCAAATATGAAGAAAACAAAAGTCTCTGCTCTACCGTATGGCTATGCTGTGGAAGGGTTGGGATTTTATTATATTCCTGTGTCTTCTGAGAATGTTAAAGACAAGCTAGATGAAACATCAGCGGTGGTGCGTGTCTTAGAAGGTTCTATTACTGCTGAAATTTTGGCAGTGGAACTAGATATGCTACTACCAGGGAAGGTCACTTGGGATATTGAGGTGAAGGATAATACCTTTGTCACAAATTTTCCTTCTGCTGATTGGTTACAAACAAGTGGTGAACTGGGGTGAAATGAAAACAAAAACTACTCGAGGATTGACAAAATTTGAGAAGGGCAAAGACAATGAAGTTTATAAATATGAGATAGATAAGAAGTGGGTGCAGTTTGTGGACTACCTAGGAATTAAAGGAATTTCCCATCATTTGGGCGCTTGCTTCAATTCTCGGTGTCCCCAAATGTGTTGATACTAAATTTTTAAAGAAATATGGAAGAGCAAGAATGATGGTAGTCGTGCTTGATCCGAACCTCATTCCACCTTTTGTGGATGTGGTCATTGGGGATTTTGTATACAGTTTACAGTTTGGAGTGGAGCAAGGGGGGATCTAATGGTGAACCAACTCTCATTAGATTTGGATCCTACCATGGATGAGGACCCTAAAGAGGGAGAGAAGGAAAAAGAAAAGGAAAATCCTATGGATGGAGAAGTAGAGAAGGAGAAGGAGAAAGATGTTAACCCAAGTTCTGAACCCAAAGGAAACACGTAGTTTAACAACGGATGGATATTGATCCTAAGAGTGTGCAAAGTAAATTTAGGTGAGGTGGGGACAGTTGTACAGCGCCAAAAGGCCTGTGGTTGAGCTCGTGCCTGTGGCAATGGTCAGTGGACTCCTGCTTTGAAGGGCCCCATAATTGACTCGAGGAATGATCAATAAATTAAAAGATCAATCTAGTGGGATAGTGACAGCTGAAAAGACTAGCAAGAGGGCTACAGCTAGCATTGATCAGAACTCTTTGGAGAAGGCGGCTAAGCTAAAAATGCGCCAGAATCTGGAGGACACGACACTGAAAGGTAATAATTTAAAATAAATGTCTTTTATTTCTAGAGATGATGTTTCTTTATTTAATTCAAAGAAAGGATTTGGGTATTGTTTTAGGGGATAATAGTGTTGCTATTCATAATTCTTTAGAATCACTAAGAAATATTGAATATAATCGGTTAGTCTGAATGTCAAATTTCAGTCTCTTCTAAAAATTTAAACAATGATGACGCTGATATAGCATGCTCACGTAGGAGGATGTTTTTGATTTAGAGGCTTTAAATTTAATTTGTTCAGAGCTTACCGAGGGTTTAGGTGATGGGGGTTATGATCCTAAGTGTTTACAAACTCCTATATCATCTCTTTCTGGCAAAGGTAGAGGTAAAAGGAAAAAGAAATTAAATTAAAAACAATTTGAACAAATGAAAGGAATATTCTGAATTGTAACGGATTCGCTGATATTAAAAAGTATAGATTTATCGATTTAACAAAAAAGAAAAGAACCTAGATTTCATTGCCTTATCGGAAACCGGTAGAGCTGATTTTCCACAATCCACATTGAATAATATCCGTACTTTGGTAGAAATTTTCTGTGGCATTGTAAAGCTCCAAGGGGTAGATCTGGTGGTATGGTTCTAGGTGTCCATTTGTTGAATTTTGATATTGGTGAAATTGAGGAAGGAGACTTTTTGTTCGTTTCAAGTTAAGACATAAAGAAGATGATTTCAAATTTAATCTAATTTCAGTTTATGGCCCTGCCCAAGTTGAACACAAATCTCAATTTTTATCTGAGCTGGTTCGAGTATGTTCCAAATAAACTGTACCTATGATTATAGGTGGTGACTTTAATATTATTCAAAACCGGATGAAAAAACAATGATAATTACAATGATAGATGGCCGTTTATGTTTAATGCTGTGATTGATACACTTAATGTAACACCCCAAATTTTGCCTCTTTTGAAAATAGAATAAAATGATTTATTTATGTATTTTTGTGCTCATTAAATATAGGTAAATAATATTTTTCATTAAATTAAAATTTAATATAGGGTTTAGAAACATGGTTGTGCATTCATGCTGGTGCATTTGGATTTATTTTGTGATGATTGGTTTTGGCTGAAATTAAAAACGATTTCAAATCCTTTGTGAAAATCTATTTGAAAAGAGCTCAAATAAAAGAAAAGGTGTTTTTCTTTTCCTCTCTATTTCTTTTTCCAATTCAGCCCAAGTCAGCCCTGATGATCTCGCAGTTATCCCAGCCCAAGTCAGCGTCGCGTTCTTCATTTGAGTTCGACTCGTACTCGAACTGGAGCCACGCTTCCTTTATTTCCTTTTCCTCTATTCGTTCGAATTGGACTCCATCGCGGCAGCAGACTCTGCACATCCCGGTATCCTTTCCTTGTATGCGTACGTGCCCAGCCCTATATAAGTTGACCTCGCGTGCTGCTTCCCTGTTCCCATCTACACACGAACAGCAGCCCCAGCAACCCTAAACTCGCGCTGGAGCAATTCGCCGAGTTCGTGGCCTGGTACTCGCCCTCGCAGCCGTCATCTCGCCGACTTTTGCCGCTGTCCGCCAAGCCAAGCAGCAGCCGTCGTTGTGCCCTAGCTGTTGCATCCGAGCAACTAATAGTAATAGTTGCCGTCGCTCCTGTGCCGATGATGGTGAGCACATCTTTGAAACCCAATCTCGTTGTGTCTTATTAATTCATATGGTTCCATGCCTTTCGTAGTTCCGTATGTCGTCGCCATCTTTCACTGGTAGATGAACTGCACGTCAGCCTGCATGGCCTCCTTCTTAGCTTGCTTAGCTTGATGATGTCACCTTTGCTAACTCCGTGACATCATGATGACATAAAGTACGTTTTCTTGCCGTTTTCCTTTACAAGAATAAATCTAGAAATACAAGGAAAATACTCATATCCATCCAATCATCAAAAGCCATATATTGTTTTCCTTCATCAGAATTTTGCTAGCTCCTCCAGTATCTAGCACGAAGATTATCCAGCAATCAAAATCAGATTGGATTTATCTTTTATTTCGAAATCAGTCTAATTACAGAACTACCACTCTAATTCAAATCTTCATATCTTTCTCGTTTTGAATCCGATTTGAACCGTTCAACTTTCGTTAGATTCGTAATTTCGTAATCTATATGTTAGTATCACTGCTAGTTAGGTTTTTGAACTTTTAAATTTCGAATTATTATTTAGTTTATTATTTTATTACTAGTAAACTTGTAAAATTCATAACTACGCCTGCTTTAGCTCCGATTTCGGTGATCTTTACGTCTGTGTGATCGTAGTAGTGACCTGTAGAATAGTTTTATAAGCTTTTTAAACTGTTTTTCCATTGTTGGTGTACTGTTCTAATTGTAGCCTTGTTTGTTATGCATGATTGGCCCTATATGTTTGTGTGTTGCCGATTGGAATCGAGTAGACGGTGAGCTCTGCGTTGTTGATCTAGAAGAAGTTGTTGATCAAGAAGGATTTCTTTTGAAGCTTGGACTTGAAGAAAGGATCTCAATTTAAGGCAAGTATAGCTTGGGATCTTCCTTGATGTCCTATTCACCTTAACTGTTAATTCATGATGCATGTGTCCTCCTTGTTTGCCATTAAGGATTATCCTAGTCTTGAATACTTGTTCCTTGACACCTATGGGTTTGTGCATTGGGTAGTAATTGCTAGCGCCAAACCAATTAAACTTTACTTTGTTGTATGACTTTAATCTGGGTAGTTGATGATGCCATGGTACATAGGGCGAAAAGAGCTTGGAGGTTGTTGGAGGTGAAGCTCTTAGCTCTCCATAAGGACTCAATCCATTCGTGGGATATCCGGGATATACAAGATGCAGCTATGGGGGTCACGTGGCTCTGACTTTGGTTGTTCAAGGGGTCTACCTAGCTTTGTTGGTGGTTTGCCAGAATTGGGAGAAACGGGGTGTGAAGCTCTGTTGGCCACTTTAATATTGTTAGGAGGGTTTTTGAATGGCCTTATATGGTTTCCATTTGGTTAGGGACTCGCGATCCTACTCGATGGAAACCATGACCCGTAGGTAAAGTGTACACCTCTGCGCAGAGTTAACTAAACTGACATGTCAGCCGTGTTCGCGGTCATGAACGGCCTTGGAACACTAATGGATAGATTGTGTGCTTACTTTATTGTTGATATTAAATTGATGTTTATATCTGTTCACACATGTGATTAATGGGTTAATGGGATTCCTTTATGCTTAAGCTTAAAACTTGACCAACCCTAAAAGCAACCGCAGTTAAGACAGTGTCAGCCTCTGAGCCTCATAACCCCTGGCTATGCTTGCGGAGTTCGACATGGACTCACCCTTGCTATTTCCCCCACACCTCAGGAAGAAGTTAGGCTTGTGATCAACCAGTCAGTCGGTCCCTGTGGAGTCTACACCAGAAGATCAGAGTGTCTTTCCGCTGCTTGCTAGCTAAGGTTTATACTTTTATTCTATGCTCGTTATATTTTAAGCATTGTGAATTGATTACCATTCATTTGTAAACTATATGTGAGATTTGACTTCCGGGCTCACATATGGCTTCATCCGGTTTTGTTCTTAAAACCGGTGTTACAAATTGGTATCGCCTCGTCTTGATGTAGGGACGCAAGCCTAGTTAGAATTGGGCGTCTTAGCTTTGTTTCATCCTCGGTTGGTGCATATATTGCAAGACCGGTATCCAGATCAACACGCTCAAGTGGAATATGGACGCACTAAGTGGGCGCATCCTAAGTTTAAGAGTCAGAGGAGCGTAGAATCACACATCACAAGGAGGGATTCACTCGCCTCTTGCTGATCGTCTCGACAAGTATGCCACAATATCTAATGCTTCTCATCAAGCTCTTTTAGAATATCTTGGGAAACACTATGAAGTGATGAATGATGACAAACAAAAGCGATTCCTTAGACTTCTACAGAGTACTTCGCTTTGAGTCATGTATAATCCTAGTAGAGAGCAAGGTGAACAAATAGAGGAGATTTCCGTAACAATCCAAGTCCTCCATCGAAAAAGATAGTCAATTAGAGTTGGCGAAGTGAAGCAAACATCATGAGGAAGCTCTTGATGAAATTGATGAGTGGAAAAGTCAGGTTGGACTACCAAGGATCAATGAAGTGGAGGACGTGTCCCGCCATCCACACGCAAAAAGGTGTTACCCGGATGTCGCTGCAATCACACCATGTTTAAGTAGAATTTATGCCCTTATGCAACAAAAACGTTAGTAGCGAAAGTTGAGTCTGTGTGGTTGTGAATTTGAAATGTTTAGTTGCTTTGTGCTTATGAATAATGTTTGGTTTGGATCTTTGTAATGAGTGCAATGATCTTGTTGGTTTGCCCACAAGTTCATTTAGTTCATAGGCTTAAGGTTTAAGGATTTAGTGTAATAAATAGTCGGGTTGGTTTTCTTGTATCTGCACATCCTGTCTTTCCAGAGCAAACTGTCTTCTTTGGCTTATACATCTGCCCTTGAACCATCAAAAATCATGGAAAAATTCTGGATACAAGTACACTTCCGTATCTTTCTCTGAGCGCAAGAATTCTCCTGATAGCTATTATGGTTTTGGAGTTATGAAAATCACAAGTTGATGCAACTGTGCTGTCAGGAATCTGAACTAGTTTTTGTTGTGCACTGTTTTTCGACCAATTTAAGTGTCGAATCTGGAGAAGAGTTCTATAAGGAAGTTGTAGAGAATATCATAAGCTTTCCAACGGTATAAAGCACGACCTCCTTGGATTAACAGAACTCAAATTATTGATGTTTTACTGAGCTGCTGTTTTTCTACTCGCGAGGAGTTTCAGATTTCTTGTTATTGTTTATGCAATTGAATTTCTTTTGGAAGTCATTAGACCATTAAGATGGATGACTCGCTGAGGAGAATGTTTAAGCTACCTTTGTTGGTCCCCTAGTAATCTTTTCTTAAGGGGGGTAGCCACGCTGAAGAAGTTGCAAGATGAAGATTGATATTTTCTAGTTCTTCACTCGGAAGCATATGCTATCTTATGGTTGAGATGGCAACAGTGAGGACAAGCATCCTTCACTCAAGTTTTATATTTGTTGGAATATTTACAAGGAGCATGTGTGCTTGACATGATTGGATTATGTCTCAAGCTATCACAACACTTTGGAATTCAACTTACAATTCAAGACAAGTTAGCAATGATGATAAAGGAGTGTGCTGCATGTTGGACTTCTCTATAGTTGTTCTATGATGAATTTGGAAACTCCAATACTTACAACAAGCATCATGGTGAGTAAGTTTGAAGGAAGATCCTTTCTTAGGTATGACATCTCTAATGGTGGATTGCATGGAGAACTCTAGATGGAGGTGTTGAGTTTTAAGAGTGCAAGAGTGTTTCCTTGTAATGATATGGTTCTAGTGGGGATTGAAGGAAGGTTTACCCATGTCTCTCAAGATGTTACTACAAGAGAAGATATTAACTGTGCTTGGATGTCAAGTCAACTGTGAAGCATATGGATATGGCGATATATTTGTATTGGTTACCGAGTAGCAGCAGTCACATGGGTTTGAAGAGTGTGTCTACATGGATTGTAAGGAATATATAGAATTACTGATATGGACTTAAGTTGCATGTTCAAGATGGATTGGGCTAATCAAGAGCGATATCTTGAAAAAGGTTCTACCATCTAGAGTTGTAAAAGTCATTGCTGATGCCCTTAGCAAAGAAGAGTTATGCTAAGAAGATTTGGATGACACCACAAGCTAAAAATTTTGGATCCAAAGTTTGAGCAACTTAACTTGAGCAGAGGTCACTAATGTTTTGAAGTTGGATGAATAGTCTACTGGAATAAAAAGTTTCACCAAGGACTCTCTCACTAGGTTGATTTTGAGCATGTGATATCATTATTGGATTGAAGTGACCATAGATACGCATGACATTGAAATATATTATCGTCTAGATGAAGCATATGTCATTATCGTACTCTTAGATTAGCAACTATGTTAATGGAGATCGACAACCTCAAAGCCTACCGAGCTATATGCAGAATATGAGAGTTGAGCAGTTCAACCATAGTAAGAATACTAATAATTAGAACTTTGGAATGGGACCTACTTTGGATCAAGAGAGTCATGTGGGTCAATTGGAAGGACTATAAGATGGTTGAGGTGCTTAAAAGGTTACGAAAGCTAGTCCCTGGTTACTCTGGTCTATCTCTTCTTAAGGGGAGTAGTGGGTTAAACTCATGTGTGTATTTATCTCAAACTATCTTCAAGATATGAGTTTATCTTGAAGCTGTGAGTTTGTCTTTTGGATTACCCTCTATTTATGATCATCTATCCTTGCTGAAGCTACTGTTGTTGGCCACCAGATGGCAGGAAGCTAGAGGTAAAAATATAGAGTTAGAAATTGGATATGGTGGATTAGAAACTGTTATGGCCTTGTCATTTGGAATTGTTGGAACAAAGAAATGTCATACAGTTGATCATTGGATGGTCTTAATGAGAGGCATAAAGAACAGTAGTGTGAGAGTAAGCTAGCACAAGACAAGTGGCTTGATAGTTGGAAGTTACCTTAGAGTTGTTTGGAGTATCCTTTACAATTTTGGAATTAGTGAGCACATTGGTTGGAGTAAGGATAATTGGCATGCAAAACAAAAAGGAACCATAACCAAGAAAATGGAATTACTCGAGGAGTGACAACGATTTGTAAACAGAGTATCTCAATCTCTTCGATCTTTATCTTTCGAATCTCGGACGAGATTCATCTTAAGGGGGTAGATTTGTAACACCCCAAATTTTGCCTCTTTTGAAAATAGAATAAAATGATTTATTTATGTATTTTTGTGCTCATTAAATATAGGTAAATAATATTTTTCATTAAATTAAAATTTAATATAGGGTTTAGAAACATGGTTGTGCATTCATGCTGGTGCATTTGGATTTATTTTGTGATGATTGGTTTTGGCTGAAATTAAAAACGATTTCAAATCCTTTGTGAAAATCTATTTGAAAAGAGCTCAAATAAAAGAAAAGGTGTTTTTCTTTTCCTCTCTATTTCTTTTTCCAATTCAGCCCAAGTCAGCCCTGATGATCTCGCAGTTATCCCAGCCCAAGTCAGCGTCGCGTTCTTCATTTGAGTTCGACTCGTACTCGAACTGGAGCCACGCTTCCTTTATTTCCTTTTCCTCTATTCGTTCGAATTGGACTCCATCGCGGCAGCAGACTCTGCACATCCCGGTATCCTTTCCTTGTATGCGTACGTGCCCAGCCCTATATAAGTTGACCTCGCGTGCTGCTTCCCTGTTCCCATCTACACACGAACAGCAGCCCCAGCAACCCTAAACTCGCGCTGGAGCAATTCGCCGAGTTCGTGGCCTGGTACTCGCCCTCGCAGCCGTCATCTCGCCGACTTTTGCCGCTGTCCGCCAAGCCAAGCAGCAGCCGTCGTTGTGCCCTAGCTGTTGCATCCGAGCAACTAATAGTAATAGTTGCCGTCGCTCCTGTGCCGATGATGGTGAGCACATCTTTGAAACCCAATCTCGTTGTGTCTTATTAATTCATATGGTTCCATGCCTTTCGTAGTTCCGTATGTCGTCGCCATCTTTCACTGGTAGATGAACTGCACGTCAGCCTGCATGGCCTCCTTCTTAGCTTGCTTAGCTTGATGATGTCACCTTTGCTAACTCCGTGACATCATGATGACATAAAGTACGTTTTTTCTTGCCGTTTTCCTTTTACAAGAATAAATCTAGAAATACAAGGAAAATACTCATATCCATCCAATCATCAAAAGCCATATATTGTTTTCCTTCATCAGAATTTTGCTAGCTCCTCCAGTATCTAGCACGAAGATTATCCAGCAATCAAAATCAGATTGGATTTATCTTTTATTTCGAAATCAGTCTAATTACAGAACTACCACTCTAATTCAAATCTTCATATCTTTCTCGTTTTGAATCCGATTTGAACCGTTCAACTTTCGTTAGATTCGTAATTTCGTAATCTATATGTTAGTATCACTGCTAGTTAGGTTTTTGAACTTTTAAATTTCGAATTATTATTTAGTTTATTATTTTATTACTAGTAAACTTGTAAAATTCATAACTACGCCGTTTTAGCTCCGATTTCGGTGATCTTTACGTCTGTGTGATCGTAGTGACCTGTAGAATAGTTTTATAAGCTTTTTAAACTGTTTTTCCATTGTTGGTGTACTGTTCTAATTGTAGCCTTGTTTGTTATGCATGATTGGCCCTATATGTTTGTGTGTTGCTGATTGGAATCGAGTAGACGGTGAGCTCTGCGTTGTTGATCTAGAAGAAGTTGTTGATCAAGAAGGATTTCTTTTGAAGCTTGGACTTGAAGAAAGGATCTCAATTTAAGGCAAGTATAGCTTGGGATCTTCCTTGATGTCCTATTCACCTTAACTGTTAATTCATGATGCATGTGTCCTCCTTGTTTGCCATTAAGGATTATCCTAGTCTTGAATACTTGTTCCTTGACACCTATGGGTTTGTGCATTGGGTAGTAATTGCTAGCGCTCAACCAATTAAACTTTACTTTGTTGTATGACTTTAATCTGGAGTAGTTGATGATGCCATGGTACATAGGGCGAAAGAGCTTGGAGGTTGTTGGAGGTGAAGCTCTTAGCTCTCCATAAGGACTCAATCCATTCGTGGATATCCGGGATATACAGTACAGCTATGGGGGTCACGTGGCTCTGACTTTGGTTGTTCAAGGGGTCTACCTAGCTTTGTTGGTGGTTTGCCGTAATTGGGAGAAACGGGGTGTGAAGCTCATTGGCCACTTTAATATTGTTAGGAGGGTTTTGAATGGCCTTATATGGTTTCCATTTGGTTAGGGACTCGCGATCCTACTCTGATGGAAACCATGACCCGTAGGTAAAGTGTACACCTCTGCGCAGAGTTAACTAAACTGACATGTCAGCCGTGTTCGCGGTCATGAACGGCCTTGGAACACTAATGGATAGATTGTGTGCTTACTTTATTGTTGATATTAAATTGATGTTTATATCTGTTCACACATGTGATTAATGGGTTAATGGGATTCCTTTATGCTTAAGCTTAAAACTTGACCAACCCTAAAAGCAACCGCAGTTAAGACAAAAGGTCGACCTCGAGCCTCATAACCCCGGCTATGCTTGCGGGAGTTCGACATGGACTCACCCTTGCTATTTCCCCCACACCTCAGGAAGAAGTTAGGCTTGTGATCAACCAGTCAGTCGGTCCCTGTGGAGTCTACACCAGAAGATCAGAGTGTCTTTCCGCTGCTTGCTAGCTAAGGTTTATACTTTTATTCTATGCTCGTTATATTTTAAGCATTGTGAATTGATTACCATTCATTTGTAAACTATATGTGAGATTTGACTTCCAGGGCTCACATATGGCTTCATCTGGTTTTGTTCTTAAAACCGGGTGTTACACTTAATTTAAGAGAGATAGAAATGTCGGGTAGAAATTACACTTGGGCTAATAACCTCCCTAATCAAACTTTTGAAAAGTTAGACGAGTCCTTGCTTGTACTGACTTTGAAAGCAATTTGCCTCATGTTACTGTACATTCTTTAAACAGAGAAATTTCGACCACACACCTTTACTCTTTTCTTCAAATAATTCATCTCCAAATAATCAACATCAGTTCAAATTTGAGCTCGGTTGGTTGCTATGAGATGGATTTTGTGAGATGGTAAGTCAAGTATGGCAAAATACCTCTGTAAGTGGCACTCCTATAGAGTGTTGGCAGGCCAAGATTAGAAGGCTTCGCCAGTACCTCCATGGATGGGCAAAAATGTCAGTGGCGCGTACAAAAAAGAAAAAAAGAATTGTTGAACAAACTAGACGAACTAGATAAAAAAGCTGAAGTAGTCTCACTCAGCCAATCGGAACTGGATCTAAAACATGTGTTAAATGAAAGGTTAGCCGAATTATTAAGGAGGAAGAAATTAAGTGGTACCAAAGAGCTAAGGCAAAACATTTGTTAGAAGGGGATGCAAATACGAAGTATTATCATTTGCTTGCTAACGGTAGACACCGCAAAACTCGTATTTTCCAACTTGAGGATGGGAATAATATAATAAATGGTGATGCTCAATTAAAAGAGCATATTACCAAGTATTATAAGGACCTTTTGGTCCTCCGTGACGCTTCACAAATTATGTTGGAGGAGGCGAATGTTGCCGATATTCCACAGTCTCTCAAAGAGGAGAATGTGTTTCTAACAGAACCCTTCTCTGTTGATGAGGTTAGAGCTGCAATTTTTCGATGGAACATAATAAGGCACCAGGCCCGGATGGTTTCCCAGCAGAGAATTTTATCGGTCTTTTGGAATATTATAAAGGATGATCCGATGGCTCTGTTTACGGACTTCCATCAAGGAGTTCTGCATTTAAATCGTCTTAATTTTGGAACCATCATACTCGTTACCTAAGAAGAATGATGCAAAAGTAATTCAGCAAGCAGACCTATCTCATTTCTTGAATGTGTCTTTCAAAATATTCACTAAGGTTGCAAACGAATAGACTAACTACAGTAGCACGTGAGGATAATTAAACCCACACTAACGGCATTCTTGCCGGGTAGGAATATTATGGAAGGAGCAGTGATACTACATGAGACAATTCATGAACTTCATACTAAAAAGAAAGATGGGGTAATTTTTAAGATAGACTTTGAAAAAGCTTATGATAAGGTTAAATGGAGTTTTTTACAACAAACATTAAGAATGAAAGGGTTCTCACAAAAGTGGTGTAAATGGATAGAAAGTTTTACTTGAAGGAGGTAATGTTAATATTAAAGTAAATGACTCATTAGGTAATTATTTCCAAACCAAAAAAGGCTTGAGGCAAGGAGATCCCATGTCGCCCATACTATTTAATATAGTGGTCGACATGTTGGCTATAATGATAGCAAGAGCGAAGGATGCGGGCCAAGTTGAGGGAATTATCCCAAACTTAATCCGGGATGGTTTGTCCATCTTACAATATGCGGATGACACAATTATTTTTATGAGCCATGATGTTCAAAAGGCAATAAATATGAAACTTTTATTAAGTACTTTTGAACAATTATCGGGCTTAAAGATAAACTTCCATAAAAGTGAGATATTTTGCTTTGGTAAAGCAAAAGAGCAGAAGAGTTTTATTCACGTTCTTTGGTTGTGTTGTTGGGAAATTTCCTTTTCGTTACCTTGGCATACCTATGCACTTCAGGAAGCTAAATAATAAAGATTGGAAAATTATTGAGGAAAGGATTGAAAAGAAACTAAGTGGTTGGAAAGGAAAATTATTGTCGGTGGGAGGGCGACCGGTCCTCATAAATTCGGTATTGTCCAGTCTACCGATGTTTATGATGTCTTTTTTTGAACTACCGAAAGGTGTTCTTGAAAAAATAGATTGCTTTAGATCGCGCTTTTAATTGGCAAAATAATGAGCATAAAAAAAAGTATAGATTAGCAAATTGGGAAATTCTATGTCAACCCAAAGACCAAGGAGGATTGGGCATTCAAAATCTATGTATACAAAATCAATCCTTACTAAGTAAGTGGCTTTACAAATTGTTAAATGAGGATGGTTTGTGGCAAGAATTAATTAGGAATAAATATATAAAAGATAAGATTCTATGGAGTTGTTATAAAAAAGCCAATAGATTCGCATTTTTGGAAAAAGCTTGATGAACATCAAGGATTGTTTTCTAGATTTTGGCTCCTTCAAGGTAAAAGATGGGTCTCAAACCAGGTTTTTGGTATGATACTTGGTTGGGTAATAAGCCTTTAAAAGATAAATTCCCTTCGCTTTTTAATATTGTTAGGGACGAAAAACAATTCTCAAGCACAAGTACTTAGCTCAACCCCCTAAATATTTCTTTTAGAAGGAATTTAGTGGGTGCAAACTTAAATGCTTGGTATAGAATTGTTGCATCATTGTAAAATTTAAATTTAAGCGAATAGAGGGATATTTTTTCTTGGGGTCTAAACGCATCCGAATCTTTACGCTTAAGTCTATGTATGCCGCGTTAATTAACAATGGTGTCGAAAGTGTCTAAAGATATATGGCATATTAAAGTTCCTATGAAAATTAAAATTTTTTCTTTGGTACTTGAAAAGAGGTGTAATTTTAACTAAAGATAATTTAGTTAAGCGGAACCGAATGGTGATAAAATTGTTTAGTTTGTCACTTTCCGAAAACAATTCAACATCTCTTTTTGATTGTTTCTATACCAAGTCTTTATGGCGTGCTGTACACATGCTGTTTGGGTTATCACCACCTAATGATTTAAATGATTTATTTACAAGATGGACAAAGATGGGAAATAAAAAGCTTGATTCTTTGTTATTAACAGCAGCTGCGGCATTATGTTGGACTTTGTGGATAACCAGAAATGAAGTGGTTTTTGATAAATGTCGACCAAAAATCTCTTGCAGGTCATATTCGGGGGAACGCATTGGCTGCGGCAATGGGCAAGTCTACAAAGAAAGATGAAGATCGGAGGAGTATGCTGATCCATGCAGACAAAGATCTTGAAACTTCGCTCTTCAGTTTTTTAGTTCCAATGGATGGTTGTCATCGAGATACATTGGTTGATTTTAGATTAAATTTTACTTTGGTTCGGTTATGCATAAACGATGTCGATCAAACGTTATGTAATAATTGGTCTGATTTTATCTTTTGATAGATGAAGCCGGATTAATTTCCATTATCTAAAAAAAAAAATGAGAATCGTCGAATCTGTCAGGCTGCATCCTATTGGAGTCCCTTAGAGCAAGTATTATAACGTTTTTAGCTGGCTGGGAGAAAGTCCACATCGGGCGGGAAAAAAGGCTACACTGAGAGAGATTACGGAGCCGGCGAATTCCCATCTCGCCCGCTTTTTTTTTAGTGAAACCACGACAACCTTTTTAGGTTGCCTGAACTTTTATTGCAAATGACATGAAAGAATTATAACGTTTGATCAGGATTTACATGCCGAGAGGCTGGAGGCATAGGTGAAGAAGAGAAAAAAAAAATCCAAAAGAATTCTAAAAAACTAGACTATACAGAGAAGCCACCGCTTCCATCTCCCATCTTTCGCCTCCCCGATCCCGTGATCCACCCTCTCTCTTGGTGCGAAATCAACCATCCTCTCCTGCCAAATTGATTCCTCGCACGCAAGATAGATGATTTCCGCGCCAAATCGAAGAATTTAAGCCTCAAATCCTCCCCAATCGGCACCTCTCACAAACCCTAGCCACGACAACCGTCGGTCGCCGCCGCCGCCAACCTCACCTATGGAGATTCCCCCCCGGTGCATCAGCCTGTTCCCGCTCCCGGCACTCACCCGCTCCACCGGCATCCATCCCTTCCATGTTCAGATCCAGCATATGGTGCCCGCCTCGCCCACCACAGTCCATGCCTCCTTCATCCGCACCATACTGGCTCGGCGGCGGCGCATAAACAATCGGGCATGACAGGTTCAGCAGCTCAAGGTGTTTGGTGGACACCTGCTAGTATTGGTGCTGGTATTGGTGGCTCAAGACAATTCTGAGGAATATGCTAGCAAGGTCCGTGATCCATTCATGATTAATATTGATGTGTGTCCCTTTAAATATTCTTAGTTATTGTTGATTAATATGTGTGGCCGTTTAAGTACTCTTAGTTATTTAATTTTGTAGTCCATTTGCTATGTAATTAAATGGCTTCTTTGTGACAGACTTCTTCAAAAAAAAAGGATGCAGACATTTTTTCTATCAATATTTATGGTGTTTCTTATCTAATTCCAAAGCATTTAGTATTCATGTTTATTTTTGACAGGAGATTAGGTTCTCACCCTCCTGGTGGTTTCATTAATCTATTGAACAGCACACCACAAGCTGTGACACGTCACCGGGCGAAGTTTTTGGCGAAGACGGCGGCGGGCGGAGGGCCGGTCAGCCGGCTAGTGGAGGCGGTGGTAGGGGCGGCTTCCCGGGCGACGGCGGCGGTGCGGGCGGCGGCGGCGAGTGGCGACGTGGCGGCGGCGGGCGGCGCGGCGGCGGCGGGCGGCGGCGGGGAGCAGGGAGAGAGAGACACGAACTATTCTTTATTGCTTGTTCCCCAAAGAGATTACATACCCTTGTTTATATAGCCCGGCTAGTGGGACTTGTAATCTAAGCAATCTCTATAAGCTTTCCTTATATGATTGGAATACCTTTTACAAGCAATGTTTATTTATTTCCTAATAAGGGTCTTCCTTATATGATTGAAATATCCCCTTTTACACACCAAAAAGTCCTAAGATAATCCTAACTTGATGACGGCGAGTTGGAGGCGGAGAAGGCGGCGGCGCAAGGGGCGCCGGCTCTGCGTGCAGGCGCCTGCCCCCCTCGTGGGCCGGCCGCGGTTGTCTTGGGCCCTCCTAGCCGTCCGTGGCTGGCCCAATTCCGGCACATGACATTTCCCCACTGTTGGCGGTCACTATCATACATCTTATACCGCCAACTTAGCTCTAATTAAGAGAGATGGAACACACTTATGTCAAATAAACGGTTACTACTCACCTAGTTCCACTTGTATTCGAGAATAATTGTTTTGCAGGAACAAACACGTAAACAAAAGTGAGAGTACGCCAAATAAAGAGTAAAGTGCAAACTCAGGAAATGCGCTTTGACCAAGGGAACGTGGCAGGCCGAACCGAAGCAAAACGGACCGAAACACCTCCGAAAGGCGACCTACACCGGGCCACCAGCCCACACGCGAAGGATGGGCGCGGGGCGGGCCAAACTGGGCCGACCGCCGCAGGCTCGTGCCCGATCCCGCCGTGCCTTGTCTCCGTGTCCAAAGCCGAGGAGCCGAGGCGGTGCATGGCGGTGCTTTTCGGGGATTTGGCGCCAAAACTACCGCCAAGAAACCACTTTCATTCTCCTATAATAAGAGGCCACACCCCCTTCCAAACACACAACACACACCCTTGAGCACTTCACTCACTTTCTTTAGTCCTAGTTGTAGTTTTGAGCAAGGTTGAGCTTCAAGGAGGGCTTGTCTCCTTAGAAGGATCTTTTGGTAATATTAATATTATTATGGAGTTCCTTTCAATATTCAAGTCTTTATATTCATATTGCAATGCGTTCGAACTAGAGTATAGTTACCCTCATGTTATCTTATTAATGTGTGAACTATGATCTAGTTGACATATTAGTAGATAGAACTTGGCTAATTATAGAATTAACCGTCATGTGTCGACTCGCTAGAGAGTGGTCGGTTTATGTAGATTATGATGGTTTGGTGTACCTTCCGGGTTTACCTTTATCCTTGCTTGTCGATCCGTAGGGTCGGAGTCCCGGGGATTTAGGTAGTTTTCTATATACATGGACGTGGTGTCCAGGTCTATAGTAATAATCAGAAATGTCGGCATCCCACGGTAGTGAGGTAGGGGGCAAGTGGTGACAGCCCTGTTCCGCCCATCGTATTCCTCCACGTTCGGATGTTGAGTTGGAGTTCAAAGTGTCCATCGGCTAGCGCACTAGTTGCGGCATCTCCTCATCATATGATCGTAATCCCATCATGATTTAGCCTCCTCACATGTTAAACTAGAGTTCACCCATGTGCAATATTTAGAACCACCTTCTCATTGTAGATTCTCTTTTATCCTTTTCTCTCCCTAGTGGTGTAGTAGCTTATGTGTGTTTGTCACTATCCTGAATATCTATTCTTCTTACCCCGCAATTGACTAATGGTTATTCATAAATACATTGTGGATCATCATCATCATTATGCTAGCTAACCACGCAAGCCTTCCTTCCCTTGGGAAAATATAAATCACGATACCCGAATACCACCGGGTGAAATGCTACAATGATAGATCCGCGCGCTTGCGGATTGATCAAGTAAACACATGAATCCATCTATCATCCGATATCTCTTAACATGGTCTCGAGAATATTATTTATTCTTAGAGATTGCACTATGAAGTGCCAACAAGCATTTCTCGTGTTACGCACGGAAATGGGTTATTATCTATTTCTAATAATGTCGTTAAGAAATATCAACAAGCATTTAAAATTGCGGGGATGGGTTATTATCTATTTCTAGTAATGTCGTTAAGAAATATCAACACCCACCGTTCGACGAGACGGCGTGTCCACGTGCCGTCGAACCCACCAGGTAGGTGCGAAGGCGATGCCGATCGGTGATGTCATGACGCCAGGTCCATAGCTAAGGATGAGGGGACCCGACTTGTCGTTGTCGCCATTGCGGATGTTGGCGCCATCGCCGGCAAAGGAGAAGTCAAAGTGAGGTCGCCGGGTAGATGCTGAACTTGTAGCTCGCCAGTGGCTGCACGAATGGGTGATCCATCCAGGTTTGTCGCATGACCGAAGCGCTGAGGATGCCAGAGAGCTCGAGCGTCTGTCGAGTAGCTGGGGGTGCCTAGAAGGTGTACGTCGTCAGCATGTGTACTCTGGCATGTATGTGCTTGTAGAAGACATGCCGATCGATGTCGGCAGCGGCGAAGCGAGGCGGCGTAGATGGCCGTAGAGAAGGTCGCCCGCCGTCTTGACGGGCGGCCCAACCTATGGCGCCGGGGCGATGGCGCCGGCCGACGACAACATTGTCGATGCGAGGAACTCGCTGCCACGGTTGTCGAAGAGGAGGACCGTGATGTCGTCGAGCCTCATGCTAGGGCGTGCTTGTAGGAGGAGCACGCTTAGAGGGGAACGCCTGTCTTCACGCAGCGATTCAGAAGGTGGAAGCCCACCCAACGCCATGCGGGGGGCCCACCCCCAAGAGCAAGTCCTCCGAGAGCTCCGGCCGCGGGGATGTAGTAGCGGTGGAAGTACCTCACGATCCCGTAGTAGAGGCTCCACTCTAGTGTCGCTGTTGAGCTCGATGGCGCCGGCGATGATCCCGAGCTGCTGGTTCGAAGTAGTACCGGTGTGCAGCCGGTGTGGAGGTCGTATGATGTCATTTCGTCGATCGGCTCCATGGCGGCAGCCAGCGTTGTCGCCCGACACCGGCCGGGCTAGTGCCGTCGGTGTGTCGCCGTCGATGTCGCTGGCATCATGGAAGTGGCCAGCGGTGGGCGCCAGGGTTCGCAGCTGCCGGTGCCGCAAAATTGTTGTCGAGCGGCGAGCAAGGTCGATGGCCTCCTCCATCGAACGAGGCTCGAACGACTCGAGCGCCATACAAAGCGTGGCGCTGAGGCCGCCGACAAAGAGGCCGACGCAGACGCTTGCCCTTCAAGATCCATGCGAATCGCATAGCTCGGAAGGCGGTGATGTACTCGCCCGGCTTGCCCTCCCGAAAGCGGGCGTGAACTCCCCGTAGTGACGGGTGATGATGGGGGTCCGGCGTCACGCCGCTGGCAAGGTGAACGCGTCCCCACTTTCGACCATGGGCCTCCTCCGACAGCCTGCGGGAACCAGACAGCCAGCAAGACCCGCCGATGGAAGGCAGCATACCGAGCATAGAAGTCGGGATCGATGTCATGCTTCAGCTCGAGCAAGAGCTCCATCTTGCAAATCTAGAGGTCGGGTTGTCGTTTTCGCATCATCGCGGGACCTCCGGATGCGTGACGAGGGGGGGGTTAGGTCCGTGACCGGGGCGTGGCGCCATTGGTGGCACCCACGGACATGGGCGCCGCGGGTAGCACCTCGTAGGGGTGCCGCGGATGACGCCGCCGCCGTTGGAGAATCCCCGCGGTCGCAGGTGTCCGTGGAGAAGAGAGGGCGACCGGTGCTTGCAGTTGTCGCTGATGACGGTGGTGTCGGTGACGGCCGGTGCATCCTGACAACGCCGCCATCCTCTTCTAGCCGGAGGATAGAAGGATCGGCGCCGCCGATGGTGTCGCGAGCGGGGGCGGCGGGCCGGCGCGCTGGTGCGCCCGCGATGCTAAGCCCGCGGTCGCCACGCCGTCCCTTAGCACGGCCGCCGTGGTCGCCACGGCGAAGCGAGGTAGGGGGATCTTCGGGCGGTGTAGGCGTATCCATGCAACGCAGACGCGTCTCGATCTCGTCAAAGCATTGGCTGATCTTGGCGCAATTGTCATCGAGGAGTTCCTTCCGCCTTTGGTGAACGCTTGCATCTCGGAAGCCATCGGTGGTGGGAATCGCCCCGGTCTCCGGATACCACCCGGCCACAAACCGGTTAGATACGGCCGGCTGTGACATGTCACCGGGCGAGTTTCGGCAAAGAAAGACAAAGGGCGTAGGGGGGGGGGGGGCCGGGCCGGGCCAGTGGAGGCGTGATGGCGGCTTCGGCGCCGGCGCCTGTGGCCGGCGGTGAGTGGCGACATGGCGGCGCGGGCGGCACGGGACACGGGCGGCGGCGAGCGATGGCGGCAAAGCGGCGGTGGTGGTGGGTCTGGTGGCGGCGGGCGGGAGCAGGGAGAGGGAGAGAGAGACACAAACTATTCTTTATTGCTTGTTCCCCAAAGAGATTACATAGCCTTGTTTATATAGCCCTACTAGTGGGACTTGTAATCTAAGCAACCTCTATAAGGTTTCCTTATATGATTGTAATACCCTTTATAAGCAATATTTATTTATTTCCTAATAAGGGTCTTCCTTATATGATTGGAATATCCCTTTTACACACCAAAAAGTCATAAGATAATCCTAACTTGATGACGAAGCACTGAAGGCGGAGAAGGCGACGGTGGTGGCGGTGCAGGGGGCATCGGCCCCTGCCCGCCAAGCTACAAGGCCTGCCCCCTCGTGGGCCAGCGGCAGCCATCTTGGGCCCTCCTAGCCCGTCCGTGGGCTGGCCCAATTCCGCACATGACAGAAAAGTTCTGAAAAGCGATTGACATGGATAAAAGATGAGGATCTTAGATTGGTAAGTGTTTTTTAATTAAAAGGCATCATGTGTTACATTGCTAGCACATCAATTGACATCTACTATTAATGTTGTAGGTTGGTGCTTGGCTGAATAATTCAGATGATCTCATCCAAGCCAATTATAGGAAGAAGAATGATCGACTTTAATGGTGTTGCTAAAAGTTCTAATAGAACCACCCCAAAAAATCGAGTCAGATCAGCCAAGCAAATAAAGGATTTGTTGGGGGTAGGGGTGCCGGCGTGCCACCCCCACCCTTGTAAAAAGGCCCAATACTCAACTAGTCCGAGGCCTCGCTTGTAAATTTCTAAGCTAAAGGGGTCGATGGAAATGTGTGCTCCCTCCACCCCTCTATAAATACAACCCTAAGGCCAAGGGGGAGGGGACTCTCTTCCCACTTTCTCATTCCCTGTCTCCTATGGTAAGCCCTCACCCCTTCTCCCGCAACCTCAGGTTGCGAAGGTAAAAGAGTAGGTGCGAACCCCACAGGATCATTGGTGGATAATTAAGAAAAGGGTTACTTGGTTTTACAAACCTTTGTAGTTCAATAGCACGGCCACCATAGGAACACCACCAATCAACTAAAGTAAGCAACTGAAACAATATATTAATAGCTAGGTCCAAAAAATGCTAGCTAGAATTAAATTGATATGTTATACACTTGCTGAAATTAAAATGGAAATGGAACACTTACGAGGACTCATTGGCTCAAGGTTTTGTATGGCCATCTTATTTGAAAAGCTTCTCCTCTAAGATACTCATAATCCATTGCTTCAGCATTTATCTTGGTTCTAGTTTCCTCATGCCCCACCATTCTAGCAAGCACATCAAGAAAGCAACCTCTTAGTTGTCCAACAGTTTCATCATCATTTTTTCTTAGTAGAGGATGTAGCTTCCCTAGGTTCAAGTACATTGCAGCCCCGTACAATGGATGATCCATTTGTTTCTCCCAATGGTTATCAATTATTTTCATGATACTCTTGAGCAAAGCTTTTTTGCTTTCAATGGCAAAGGCTTGTTTGATCTTTTCTTTTGCATGGTTCATTAGAGCTTGAACCTCTAGCATTGCTGGCTTCTCATCTTCATCAACTACCCTAAGCACAATTAGGAGTGGGGCTAAATCTCTAAGACAATCTTCCACAGAATTCAAAACCTGTGGACAACACAATATCATGTACATCTTGACCAGCTTTAGTTTTTGCCAATTTGTTCCAAGTCCATGCTTTGCTAACCATTAAAGACTTCAAAGCATCCTTGTGCTTGTACTTCAAAGTCAAAAAGGTCGTTGCAAATCGTGTGGTCTTTGGCCTCACAAGGTCAACCCCACCTGTTTTCTCTCCTTATCGCACTAAGGATCCTCCCATGCCTATAGATGAAAGTTGTCACACGCCTTGCACGTGATATTGGTCTCTTGAATTCTACCAACTTCCCTATATCTTCTAACATGAGATCCAAACAGTGGGCAGCACATGGACTCCAAAATATTGTAGGAATCTTGTCCATGAGAATCTTGCCTGTAGACTTAAAGTTAGCACCATTATCTCTGATAACTTGAACAACTTTTTCTTTCCCAATCTCATCAATCTTCTTCTCTAGCAAACCAGCAAGCATGTATGCATCATGTACTTCACTTGATGCATCAATGGACTCCAATAAGTAAGTCCCCTCCAGTTGTTTACAAGAAAGTTAATCAAGTGGCGTCCCTTCCTATCAGACCATCCATCGGACATGAGTGTGCAGCCATAATATTTCCAAGCTTTCTCATGCTCCTCTCTCATGGTACTTGTAGACTTCACAACTTCTTTAAGCAATGGATCTCCAAGTTGATATGGTGTTGGAGGCTTGTACCCGGATCCATATTGTGTTGTGGCCTCAATTGCAATCTGATATTGCCTTGCTGTTTCTTTGAATTAAAAGATACGCCACATTCATAGAAGAACGAGGACCATTTTGTATCCACATAATGCTTCTCTTCCTTGGTTTTTGTATTGAACACAATTGTGGGCTGATAAGACCCTGAAAGTCTCTCATCTACTATATCTTCTAGTGTTTTTTTGGCATCTCAGCTACAAATTTGTTTGCCTTTGCCTCTGGTTTAGTCTTATCGCCAACAACCATGAATTGTAAGGATGATTGCCTCCTTTTTGCTACTGTCCCCTGAACTAGGATGTACCACAGGAGCAACAACTTCATTTGCAGGACCCTCATTTTCTGCCACCTGCACCACCTCTTCATTTAAAACCAATGGTCTTTTCCTCTTATTTGCATCCAAGTAAGCTTTCATTTCCCTCCTAACTTCAGTGCTCACACCTCAACAAAGTTTTGCAACTCCATGACCACCCGGCCAAATGTTGCTTCAACATTTTAATCCCTCCACGAACTGAGGTGCCACATAAGGTGAATGCCACCTCATCTCTGTTTTGAAGGTTCGGCCAATAACCAAACCTCCACGCAGGATCTTTTGACCTTTGTGGCTTCCGGGCCGGATCATTCTTGGGATCATATCCATTGACGATTGATGGTGAACTTACCAAGGTTTCTCACTGTATAATTTAATTATCTATTAGCAGTCTAGCACCTGAGCACAAACAAAGCAACACCAACTAAAATAGAGCACAGAGCACAGAGGACCTCTAGTCTAGTAAACTAATTAAATTAGCATAAAAGGCAGCATAGTAGGAATATAAAACAGAGCAGCTGTAGATATGTACTACTCCATTTAGCATCTAAGTATAAATCAAAGCACAAGTAGACAAAGCAACAACTATACCCATGTGATGTACTGTCTCTATTTTATATGCAAACAAACAAAAGTAGGGGACAACCTCAATCGAGCCTCAGCCTTTCAAGAGCAAACAAAGCACGGACCGGCCACCATGCAAGCTTCAGCCTTTCAAGAGCAAACAAAGCTGGGACCAACCACATGCAAGCATAAGCAGGAGACAGCCGCACATGCCACATGCAAGATTTCACCTTTTTAAGAGAGAAACAGAGAGATGAGTTAAGGGATACTTGCTACAATGGAGGGCTAAGCGGGGGGCGGGGGTGCGTAAGCCATAGCCTATCGGGCGGAGCTGGGCACCGGTGAAGCCATCCTAGGTCTGTGCGGATGGATGCATGGATCACTGAAGGGGAAGCCGGGAGGACGCCAGCGTAGCTCATAGCGGCAGCTGCGGCTCGAGCTAATGCATGCGGGAGGACGAGCGGGACCTGGCTGGGAGTGGGGAAGAAACTACAGCGGGTCTGCCTCTCCCTCTCTCTTCTCAATCCCCTATCTCTCACAATCCCTCTATATTTCGGCTAGATTTCCTCGACCAGCGCCTGGTCGAAGGTGGGAGAAGTCCCGTCGCGGGAGTGATTTCCCGCCCTGGTCGCTTCTTTTTCCAGCGTGCCCACCGGGCTTCTTTCCCTTCCCTCTCACAGACATGGCGCTCGCCTCGGGCTGTTTAGCATCACCCCCGCACGCCTACCAGGAAAGGTAGACGGCTTAGACACCGAGGTAGACGCCTCAAAAGCATTGGTCCAGTGATAAGCTTGAATCTTGGAGGCTTGCCCACCTTGCAGCAAAAAGAACAAAAGGAGGCAGTTATGCTAGAAACATAAAAAAATTCTACTAAATGAGGAAGAAGTGAAATCCAAGCATGTGTTGGCATTGAGGTACCTTAGGGAGAGCTTATTAAAAAATGACTAAGGTATTCCTTACTATTTCATTTACTGATTGTTTTACTATGCTAAAAATGAGGATTGTTGAATTATGTGCTGCACTTAATGTAGTTTATGCTGAGAATGAGAATTACTGAATTATGTGCTGCACTTAATGTTGTTTATGCTGAAAATGTGGATTGTTAGCGTGCAGTCCATATACCCACACATGAAGTCAATTAAATTACATGTGAGGATGTTGAGAGATTACTCTAGGTTAATGAGTCTCATGGTTTCCTGGAATGCTAGATAGCATAGGTTGCATGCATTGGCGTTGGGAGAATTGTCCTTTAGCTTGGATGGGGCAACGCACCCGTGGTGATTATGGAGTTCCAACTATAATCCTAGAAGCCACTGCTTCCTAGGACCTTCGTATTTGGTATGCATTATTTGCAGTTGCTGGGTCAAACAATGACGCAAATGTGCTCAACGAGTCCCCACTTTTTCTCGATGCCTTAAAAGGAGAAGCTCCTAAAGTTCAATTTTTAGTCAATGGTAGAGTATAACACTGGTTGTTACCTTGCTGATGGTAAATACCCAGAATGGGCAGCCTTCATGAAGTCTATAACACTTCCCCAAATAGAGAAGCACCAGTTGTTTGCTGAGCATCAAGAAGGGGCAAGGATAGATGTGGAGCGTGCTTTTGGGGTATTGCAGTCCCGTTTTGCCATTGTTTGTCGGCCTGCATCTCTATGGAAGAGAAAGAATATTGGAAGAATCATGCTAGCTTGTGTGATTCTCCACAATATGATAGTGGAAGATGAAAGAGAGGATGTTAATATTCATATTGACTTGAATGAGAATCCAGGGGCATCCTTTGCTCTACCTCCTAAAGTGAACACTAGTTGTAATCCACACTTCTCCAATGTCATGCGTAGAAAAGCTGCTATCCAAGATTGTCCACATATATCATATCCAACTTAAAAATGATCTCATTGAGTACATTTGTTGCAAGTTTGTAAATAGGCAACACAACTAGTCATCATACAATTCTAAAAACTGCATGTTTTTTGATATTTTTTCCCATCATAGTGAGAATTAACATGATATCTTGCTTGT
Source organism: Hyparrhenia diplandra (assembly GCA_015847255.1). Taxonomy (NCBI): domain Eukaryota; kingdom Viridiplantae; phylum Streptophyta; class Magnoliopsida; order Poales; family Poaceae; genus Hyparrhenia; species Hyparrhenia diplandra. The sequence continues at coordinate 364,869 of JADLZK010000383.1, read as the reverse complement.
AATTTTTCAGAAATCAAGATTCGCACTGTCATGACTTTTGATGCAAATGGGCTAGCTGCTTCACACTACTCAAGAAGAGCTATCAACCTTTTTTTAATTAATGGATAGTATTTAAATCCCGGCTTCATTTACCAACAGGTCGAATCAGGCCAATTATTACAAATATGAACCCGTAGGCCAAAAAAAAAAAAAAAATCATCCATGGCAATCTGGCTACAAGACGAGATTGGGCATTGAGAGAACATGTTTCACTTTGTTTTTCGTCACGAGTTTCACGTCTTGAAAACTGGGAGGTGAAATCTCTCATTGAGACTGGCCTAAGAAAAACCAGATAGACACCAGATGGCTTATTAGTTGAGCATCCAAACGGGTTAGCTAATTATTAACAGCTAGCCATTAGTTGCAAGGATCCAAATAGGTCCCAGCTAAATTTTAATATCTAACTATTAGTTGCAAGGATCCAACCAGGTCATAGACAACTCGGCGTGTAGTAAGAAGACCGCATCCTCCGCCATGGCTTTGACCAAGGTGCAGCATAACCTAGCTCATCAACCACATGTAACATGTTTTGGCCGGCTTCTGTGAGTTTTAGTATAAATGGTACGATCAAAATAAGTTGGTATGACCCAACTTCTGTGAGTTTTAGTATAAATGGGTGATGTGTGTGGTAAAAATATATAAAAACGTACTATTGACTTTCAGTTTCAACTTATTTTGGTCATAAGCAGCTTATACGCTGTATCAAATAGTTTCTAGAAACTCTCAAGCCACGATCCAACCAAACAAGCCCAAAGTGCACATGTAGATCTGGCTCTTTGCGCAGAGGGTGTAGTGAATTTGAGCACTTTCTGATGTGAATTTGAGGCACTAGTACTTTTTTTTGAGACCACGACATTCTTGGCGTTTTCATTAAGCGAATAAAGTTCAAACAACAAGATGCAACGGTAACCAAACCATTACCGAGACGAAACCTAACAACTACTAGATACATTAGCAGGGGATTGCATTTGGACCGCTTGCGACAAAACTACCCGTCGTAGAGGCTTTGGCTAGGGCGACCTCCTCGATAAGGCCCCCTCGGTGTTGAGGTCCATGGCGGAGAGGTCAAACCGTACATCAAGAAGCATTTTAAACGGTGCTTGCTTAGCCGGGCGGCATGCCACTCCCCGGCGGCCTTGACCATCTCCTCTACGATGACCGGAGCCTCACCTGCCTGCACTTCAATGCCCAACTTCCGAAGCAAGAGCATATAGGCTTCCAAAGTCGCATTAGCAGCCCTTGGTCGCACCGCTGATGCGCCATCGCGACGTAGTGCTTGGGTGGAGGCTAGAGTGCGCACGGATGGAGGCGTGGCCCCGACTTGATAAGTGGCCATGCCTATGGCACACATGCACACACCATATATTCAATATCTTGTTGCCGAGACCTCCGGCTCTGCAAGGCGCTGAAAAACCGAAGATACCGGACACGGTTCGAGTCAACAGCAGGCTCGGCGCACCCGATGGGGCCTCCATGAATATCGACGACGGGCCAGAGGTCATAAACTCCACCGCCACTAGGTCCACCCACTAGTCAGCCTACACCCGTGGTGCCGGTGCTGGCGAGCCGACGCCCACATGTGGCACGCAGCACCAGGCCATGAGCTCATCAAGCATTGGGTCCACTCAAGTGGGAGGCTCCGCAGCCACACACCGCCCGAGTGCTAGCAAATCGGGCGGTGTTGACCTTCGCAAGGTCGAGGCACCACTCGCCACCGTGAGCGCCTCGACAAGCTGAAATTTCGGATGTGGATCTCCCCGACGAGGAAAGAAGCCACGGCGCCCGATGCCCCGAGAGCCCCACGGCTTCGCCACGGGCTGTCGATGTTGCGACAATCCGAATGGGTACACGCTGGCTTGGCCTCGCAAACCGGCCGAGGAAGGGGTGCTAGGATGGGCGACGATGCCGATGCTTGCGCTTCCTCGCCCAAAGGCCTCGCAAAGGCGTAAGAGGTAGCGTGACGGGCAGAGCACCGGGCGGCGTTGTGCTCCCTGGCCGCATAGCCAGCGCAGGCCGACGAGTGAAGGCGGCACGGGCCGGCGGGCGACGCAGGGCGAGGTGAGGCTTGGCGACGGCCCCTGCGGTGCTCAATAAGAGTGAAGCCATCGGCGCTAACGAGGGCCGGAAGAACACGCCGGGCGGTGGCAGAGGGCCTGGCTCATGATGGCAACGCCGCCACTAGGTGGCGGTGCCCGATGGCTGCGACCGAGGCGCTTAGTGTGCAAGGACACGCGCGACCGTCACGCGGCCAAGCCATAGGAGTGCGGGCACCCCGGTAGCTGTAGGCGCCACTAGAGGGTCTTCGGCGACGCTGACTTGGTGGTGATCGGGCGCTGCCGACACCCGCTCCCCGACCTCGTGCGGCAATGGGGCCCGGCAGCGGCGGCGCTGGCTGGTCCCGATGGCGTTCTCTCCAGCGACGCCGACGGGGCTGCCCGGCCTCCGAGGTCGGCATGGTCGCTGCCGGGGCACTCCCTTTGTGCTCTATCTTTCTCCTTTGGCGCACATATAAACCTGCGTAAGTGCCTCTATATATAACTTGTCGATCAACCGGGAATGACAGAATTTATGAAGAGAAGTGTTGTTCAAGATTGATCTTTAATTTGCATTTGCATCGGTTTCGGTTTGCTTTGCTATTCTACAAGGTATCTCAACTCATGTCTTTATTGCTTCAACGCGTAATGATTCAGGTTTTGCTAGCCAGAACACATGCATGTCACTCAAAACGCACTCGTGTTAATCACGACACAAGAAAGAATATAAAATATGTAGATTTGACGCTGAACTTTACATTTTGTACCCATGAGATAGATTATTTATGCTGCGCACCATAAAATGCTTTATATCAATAATAATTATAAATCCCTTGGCTATTGATGAGCGTGGGTGATCCAGTCATCCATGCATGCACGTTAATATTTTCCGATAACGCATTTTTCAACTACACCAAACAACAAGTATAGGCGCCTTTTTGTTCCGCTCCTCCTCGTTTGCCTCCTCTTCCTCCATGGCGGTGGCGCTCTTTTTCCACATCTGCCACGCGGTGGCCACGACGATGCCGAGCAGCGTCACGAACGGCACGAACACGACGCTGGGAACCAAGTCCAGCATCAGGCCCTTCACGTAGGGGATGTACCCGCAGGCCCCCTTGCCGACGACGGCCGCCACCGGCACGGCCAGCCCGGTTTTGATGAGGAAGCTGTCGTCCACCTTCGCTTCCCTCACGTTCTCCCGCATGAACTCGAAAACATTTGTTGCCTTCGATCGTTGGACCTCTCCGGCATCCACGCCTCCTCATAAAATTTCTGCGTTGCAAACGCATGTGTGCCATGTACATATAAACTGCTAGTCTATGTATTCCATGCTGGACAACGTTTACATATTGGGACTAGAGCTCTGTACATATATACATAATTCCCCCACAGAAACGAATGGACTTTGGATTGATCATTACCTGAATCTGTATAGTTGATGGAGTGTCGAAATCTTGACCCGGCATTACCCTGTTGAGATACCTGCAGCGATCGAGGAATATTTTGTGAAAGTGCTAGCGCAGGAATTGAAAACCACACAACAGGAAGGACACCCACTTGACGAACTGCACATAAGCAATATGGAAATCTTTAAACGTGGCAGTATTCTTGTTTGCGAAATGCCGTGTATAAACTTGGATGGTAGTTGCCGCGCTCCGCCCTGGGAGTCCTGCTGAGAACGAGATCACAAACTGTCAATTATTCCCTTCTGAAATTAAACATAGCCGACCAACTTCTTTAGGTAGATCCCTCCGGCTTATCGCGTGATACCACAAACAACTAAAGGAATGCTTGAGAGAGAACTACCGAATATGTTGAGGTCCTTGAGGACACTGAAGTTAAGACCCATCTCTGGTCCAACAGCAGGGTGATCGATCAGGGTGCGCTCACAAGATGCAAGCGTGCCTTGAGTTTGAGTGTTTATATAGTTCCCCTTCCGCAGAACAAAAGTAGTGCAAGCTTGGAAAGCATTCCTTTCCTTGTGATCATTCCAAGGTTATTTGTGCCTCCTCCAATTTGATTCCTGCCATGGAAATGAAGTTAGAGTTGGCCTGCTTCTGAAGCTGCAGGTATCATTTCAGGGAAGGTTGCCAGCCTGGCGTTTTAAGGGTTTCCTGCAACAGTGAGAAATATGGTCCAACTGAAGTGTCTCTCCTCAGCTCTAGGCACTGGCGGAGGCAAGGGTATGCCTGGGTATTCCAAGGAATACTCAAGATTTTAGTACAAAAAATAAATACATATACCAATATACATGTATATTCTATTTTTTTAACTAGATAAAAGAAGCAAAAGGCCACAAAGCCTGCAGCCGAGCAGGCCCATTTGACCAGGCCCAAGCGCAGCCTTACTGGCTTATATTGCCTTAGCCACTTGCAGTCATCCCGTCGTCCTTTAAATTGGCTAGTAGGAAATTTTAAAGAGGTTGACAGGGTGGTTCTAAAAAATGCTCCACAGAACTGTAAGATGACAAGCCATCATATACAGCATGAGCTCATCAAATATTGTGCACAAGAGACTACTAAGTCAGTAATTGAGGAATTTGGTGGTCAAAACTTTGCAATACTTGCTGATGGGTCTGTTCATGTGTACCAGAATGAACAACTAGTTGTTTGCTTGTGTTTCGTTGATAAGAAAGGAAGGGCAGTTGAAAGATTTCTTGGTATTTCCCATGTTGAAGATACTAGTGCTATGACACTTAAGGTTGCAGTGGAGCATATGCTTATGAAGTATAATTTGACCTTTGCAATGGTTCGTGGGCAAGGATAAGATGGAGCTATGTAATACCCCAAAAATGCATGCATTAATTTGTATTTTCGATACAGATCAATTGTTTTTAGCAATGGTTGAATGCACTTGGGATTGAAAATTTGACTTTTGATCCATTGCTCGGATGGATGAAAGGATATGGATAAAAGGAGAATATTAATGCGTAGAGCTGATTGGAGTTTGGATCATGAAGTTTTGCATGTTGGAGGTTTTAAGGTGAAATTTTAAAAAAAGTAATCAGATGCAATCCTCTTCCCCTGTTTTCGTGGCCGAGAGTCCTCCTTGGTGGCAACCGTGGCCTGTTCTTTTTCGCCATCCAGGGACATGGTTGTCCTAAATTAGTCAGCCCCTTTGCATGGAAGCCATCATATTTTCTTTTCCCTTTTCCTCTTCCAATCGTGACCCACTAGCAGCCGCCACCCTCTTCTTGCACGGGAAAACAGAGAGAAGGAAAGGGAGAAGGAGGAAAGGGGAGGAGTAGGGTTTTGCCGCCGCCATCGCCGTGTCGTTTTTCTCCGAGTTTTCCATAAGAGCGATGATTACATCACAACGACGAGGATAGAAGATCGATCGTTGTTGTACTCATTTCATTTAACCTAGATGAGATTTCAGAATGAATCCCCTTCTTTGGCTCAAGTTTTATGGATCAAATCATCTAATTAGAAAGGGTTTGGTTGGAGTGATCCTCGAAATTTCCAAAACTTGATCTCATCCACGACCTGAAATCTTGACAGATTGTATAGTTTCTGTTCGTCGCCATTTTAGGACGTCTTAGTGGCCTCAATAAATTTTGCGAACTGGAAACATTTGTAGAGGACTTCAATATCTTTCTTTTGACGCCAATATCACCATCATAGCCTCTGTATTTTTGGAGATATATAGTCATTCTTAGGTGGCTGATTTGCAGTGACGAAAATTTGGATAGTTTTTAGATTTACCCAGTTTTGGCCCTCGTAACAGAGGAATTTGAACTTGTGATCTGAATATGAATTGTAGAGGTTTCCTTAAGGATTATAGATTGGTGGATAACACAATTTTCCTATATATATATCTCCAGTTTTGAATTTTACAAGGTTGTTGTCTTGTTTTGACCGTGACAGAAAATTCAGATAAGATGCAAAAGATGTTTATGCTATTTTCTAGACCTCTTGTGCCAAATTTTATAATACTAAAGTTGTAGATAAATGAATGTTTTAAGATCTGGTAGATTTCGGGAATTTATTATGGTATGGTTATATGTCTCTGAAAAAGATAAGGATCAGTTGTGCTCTTACGATCGGTAGTGAGACGGTAGATGTCTAAATAGCGGGTTTGGGGACGCTTTATAGGTATGTTGCTTTCTTGATTTGTTTGTATGATGGAATTGGTCCTGAGATATATTCTGTGATCAGGTGGTGTAACTTCAGATCGTGCTTAGCTCTCTCTATTGATCTTTGGTGAAGGCAAGTAAACGTGGCGCCCGTGGTCCACATGCTTTAGCTTTGTTGTTTGAATTGCCTCCATTAAATTTCAGTTTCTCACACTAGCCAGATAATCTGAAATTGAAGTTATTGATTTACTTTGAAGTATGACATTTTTCATAGCTTGTGGTTTTACTTTCTAAATTATGAATTATGGTATGTATATGATGTATGAGAAGTGCATACATTGCAACATTTGCATTTGCACTCTTTCCGTTGGTATGCATTGGAAGAAACCGTAGACAAATTGGCGTGGTAGTAAGTACCGGTACAATAACGCATTACTGATGAGCATTATGGTTGCAGCCTTCACACCCTCTTGTTGGGTTGTGTGTGTAGTAGTGAAGTCATGTATTGCATTGCATTCCATCATTTGCATCACACTTGTAAGTATATTTATGTTTCTATGAAGCATCTTATATTACACTTGGAAGTATATTGATATAAAGCATTAGATGTCTCTATTACTATACAATTTAAATCTGATGCTTAATCAAACTGTGATTTAAACAACTTGGTTGAAGCAGTTTGCTTGCTAACCTCATACACTTGTTTGCCCCATCTCAGGTACTTGAGCTTCGAGGGTGCTTGGCGGGATGGGAGTAGCATGCACATATGTTGTACACTTCAAACAATCACTTTTTCTATGACATAATAGTTGGTTGTAGAATCAGTTTGTATCTTGTAGTAAATAGCTGAGGTTTGCGGTTAGGTTGAGGATCCTTCATATGTAATCGTAGAAGACTTATTTTTATGCTCAATCTAGATGTCGAGGATTTGCTTCCGCGTACTCCATAGTTATGTAGTGTGGTAGTCCTCGAGAGGATTGTTGTGTTTTCTTTTGGGGTGTTAGAAGCTAGCGAAGATGAAAAGAGTATACTACAGCGGAGGCCCAATTAGCTATGACTATGTTGACATCTTTTCGGTCATTTGAATTTGTATTCTTGGCACACTTGATGCAAGAAATATTTGGTTATACTAAGGACTTGAATAGTGCTTTGCAAAAAGAAAGACCAAGATATTGTGAATGCCATGGAGCTTGTTGATCTTATGAAGTTTCATTTGTAATCCTTATGGAAGAGGCTGGATGGAAAAATTTTCTTCAGAGGGTCACTTCTTTTTGTGTGAAGTATAATATTAAAGTTGTTGACATGGAGGGTCTTATTATCCTGTTGGGAGACCTAAAAGAGACTTCTATAATGGCGCAATGAACTATCATCGTTTCCATGTTGATATGTTTGTGAGCGTCATTGATAGGCAACTTCGAGAACTGAATGACGGAATTGATGAGGTTAACACATGACTACTTTCTTGCATGGTAGCATTTAGTCCACTTGATTCATTTATTGCTTAAGCCAAGTTGGTTACACTTGCTACAAAGTTTTATCCTAAAGATTTCACAACCGAGGAATTAGGGAAACTTCCATGGTGGCCTCTAGGAAGGTGAATAGCTGATTTTTGGAAAATTACAAGTTTTCCAAAGAGAACTTGACTCCTTAAACAGTGATCTAAAATCTAAAGCTCACTTTTTTTATATCAAAGGCGTTTGCCCGGCTTTATTAGAAAGCTTACCAAACACCACATGACCCGTTCACTGGACTTAACCAGGTTTACATTTTCATGCACTCATAGTGCTGCTCACAAACCATCTACCCGAGAAATATCCATAACTCTAAAGATGACAGACTAAGCAAAAGTAAAATAGTGATAGTAACAAACCCTTGAGTTCGTAAACTCAACAAAATAACCCCCACACCAGCAAGCTCGCCTATTACATTGTTTGGAGATTATGTATTTGTTTTCCAAGGCCTAGCTGGGACTTTCTAGTGAGCACTTGCCATCAGCAGCTGCAGCATCTCCTCAGCTACTGGCTCCATCTTCGCCTTGAGAAGTGGCTTCCCACGACTTGAGTAGAATGATCGTTTTGTATACTATCCCCTTAAGCCAACACCTTCTTGTTGATAGCCATATCATTCCTTGCCTTCAAATAATCCACATAGCACCTGCACATATAACTAGTGTCATCTTTTGCCTAACTCCATTGCAGTTATCCAAGAACTCTAGAAGAAAATCATTGCATTTTGTTGGTGATCTTTTCCATCCTAGATTTGTTTTAAGAAACGAACACAGATATACAACAATTGGGCATTGAAGAAGAAGATGGTCTAAACCTCACTTTAGAGTCATAATAGAAATGCTTTGGCAAAGTTACAAGAATTGATCGTGACAATTAGAATAAGTAATTATCATAATTTGATGTCAAATAGTTATCACAATTATAATATTTTGAGGTGCACGCCATACACAAAAAAATTTATTGAAGCTGATTTTGGCCTTCACATGGTACCATGCATGCATTCTGTTTACTAAAACTAGCACACATTCTGTCTACTATAATTAGCACACTGCAACTATGATTTACAAAAATGATCTAGTTACTATAATTAGCATGCAAATAATTAGCACGATAGTTTTATACTATAATTTCTATTTGTAAATATTTACAAGAACTTTAAGCAATGAATATTTACAAGAATTTTATACTATGCATATCTCCTATGAATAATATGAAATCTCATAGAACATGCATGTGTGTGCAGGTTAGCAGCAAAGTAAATAACTGTTTAATGCTTTAGTTAAATTAAAGTGAAAGAAAAGAAAGGAAAAAAGGAATGAGAAAAAAGAAATTGAGTACCTGGATATTACATTTTACGAGGTTGGAGTACCTATCTGGTACCCACAGAATAGTTTGAGTACTTTTTAAGTTGGAGTACTTATCTGGTACCCAGGGTGCATTTTACTCGTTGTTAAATATAGCATTGCTAGCCGGACACTCCATCCACATAAATTCAGTTCTAATATATGCCAGAGTTATACTACGTCTCGGGAACTTTGGTCTGGATCACGGTACGGGACGTGATGACGTGAAGATGGGTTGAAGTATGGGACATGATTCCAAAACAAGATGGTTCATTGAGAGGCGTGGCGCTAAAGTGGCAGTAACATGAATAGGGAGATAACGGCAAGCTAAAGTACTATTCTACCCTTCAAATTTATTAGCCAATAATTGCTAAGTATTATATTTTTACTTTAGGTTCCTCAATTGCCTAGACATGATGCCACCCAATATCCTCGGGTCTCTAAGCTGGTGCATTCGACTGGCCTTCATGGGCCTCTACGATAGTGATCTTCGTCTCGATAGTTGGATGTGATTGAATATACCGACGGTGTGGGTACCCCTGACCCATATATCTGACACCTATCTTAAGGACCGAGTACGCTACTCTATATGTATCCAACCATGGCATGTTTTGTGGTATAGCTAAGTAATTGAAAAGACCGGGCCCAAAAAACATGTCTTATCTCTAACACACCCCACCCCAGCATCCTCCAAAAACCAAACCAAATCAGGATAACAATATCAATTAGATCGACCACAATCAAATTAAACCCTAGTCCCCAAACCACCAAAAACACCAGCAACCGTGGCGGAGGGCCCCCAACAGGATGGCCAAACTAGGAGGAGTGCACAAGGGGCTCACCTAATTTCCTTTCTTGATGGACGTGGGCACAGCCAAGGTGTATATGGCGAATTTGGGCGGAGTAGGTGTGAAGTGGAGCAGGCCACTCTAGAGAGGGAGGTTGGAGTGGAACCGGAATATGATGAACGGTGATAGGGGATGCATGTGCTCAGTTTCATGGGGACGTGTCATGCCGTTGCTACAGAGGGGGTGGAATCTCAGAAAAAATGACAGATAAATGAGGCAATTAATTCATTCATTTGAATGGTGCAAATGCATATTTGGAAGGGTGGAATATACTTTCCTTTTTTCATCTATAGGAATTTTAGAAAATCTTTTATGGTATGTATTTGAACTTGTCGACAGAAAAGCTCCCTTTTATTTGGATTTTAAGGACTATTAATTACTCTGAGTAAACTAATTTCCTTGTCCTAAACGTCACACACACAACACACATGCACACATGCACAAGGACGCATGCGATGGGCAATGAAAAATCAAAACACGCAAGTTCAAAATGGGTAGAAAAAGATGAAGGAAAGGATGAGCCTGAATGGGAGAACAATACTGACTCATGAAAGCAAATGGTAACATGCGATGGTCGCACTGGAGCTTGACAACATGACTTGCTCTGACGCCCCGCTCCACGTACCTGTGCTCGCACTCGCACTTGCTCCCACCCTCGTGCTCGTGTTGGAGAATAAAAACAGGCAACTAGGGTTGTGGTGTGGAGGTCCTAGGCATCGGAGATGACGTGCTCGCCAACGTTATGGTTTCTAGGTTAGTACATCTCCTCCCCGGTGGCTCTAGAAGGAGGTTCGGGGCCGGGGAGGTGGCAGTTTAACATGGTGGTAGTGCCCGGTTGAGGGCGATGCCGCGGGGTGACGGGGTGCCGAACAGCAGGCCAGGGCAGGTGGACCATTGACAGGGCAACATTACGATGTCGTTGCGAGTTTGGGTGGAGGCGAGGTGTAGAGTGGAGCAGACCACTCCAAAGAGAGAGGGCACGACCTTGCTAGGAATGTGCGTCTTGGTGGAGAGGGTGGCGCCAATGTGATTGGCAGCGAGCTGAGGCAATGAGTTAGGAGGTGGCAAGCCACGATCTGGTAGCAACGATGCAGTTAGTAGGGAGATCTCGTGATACACGGAGCAACATTCATGGAATCGGGTAGATTGTGTATACAGTAGAAAAGTCCTAAATTGCCACAAGTACAATCAATTATTTTTCTTTATTAATACATGCGGTAGATAAATTTTGAGGTGGTTCCTCCCAAGCACCGTTAAAAATCTCTTTTATTTGGATTTTGAGGATTATCAGGTTCTCTCTCTCTATATATATAGAGAGAAAAATTAACTTAGTTGTCCTAAATGTTGCACACACACAACTAGAGAGACACAGACAACCAAAAACAAACACACACGCACGCACATGCGCACACACACAGACATGCGCACAAGGATAGATTTATCTGGCAATGCAAAATCGTAACCCACAAGTTCAAAATGGAAAGAAAAAAAGAAAAAGCAAAAGATGAGAAAGAAGGGGAGAACCATCGTAATTCAAGTGGCTAGAATTGTAAGATGATGAAGACCCAAGGGCAAAGCCCCCTCCAAGCACACCACGTTTTCTATTAGCTTTGAGGAACTTGTAAACCAAACACAACATCCAACGATTCCAACCCCACTATATCCTTCCTTGTGGGGGTCAGCATTCTACCAGGCCACTCTGGCGATAGCAGGGGGAGGAGCTGCGAGCAACTAGGCCTAAGAAATCTCTCTTCTTTCTCTCGTCTGCATTATTCTTCTTCTTCCTCCTACGGTCTGACCGCCCTCCCACCGGTGATCTAATAGAGCGGCTGCAGAGCTCCATCAAAACCCTAGCTTATTGGTGGCACCACCTTCTTTCACTTTCCCTCCCGCAACCATCATGGTCATGTTGGCCGGCCAATGTTGTAAGGTCCGAGATGGCTAGAGGGGGGTGAATAGCCTATAAAAATTTTCTACAAACTCACTAAACAAACCGGTTAGTATAACAAATGGCGAAAAAGCGGTTTGCACTAGCTCTAGTGGTCTTGCAAGCCTTCTAGTGACAAGACTAAGTATTTCTATGGTCTCTAAGTCACACAAAGTCTATGTCACTACTCTATCTAGTGAGCAATCCTAATATGGTCCTTATGCTAGCAAGAACAACTACACAAAGCAAGTGCTAGCTCTCTACTCAAAGTAAACTAGGAAGGTAAATACAAGAGTAAGAGCAATATACCAACTCGTAGAGGATGTAAACCAATCACCGGGAACAAGATGAACAATCAATCACACGAAGGTGATGATCCACACGCCGAGACAATGAACAAGTCGATTTGTTCACCCGGAGTTAAACTTGTGCACCGACAAGTTACTCTCCGGTTGTGCCGACCAACACAAGGATGGTGTTTGAGCTAGGCGGTGCCCTTGCTAGCCTCAACACACCACTCAACAAGTGTGGTACCCAAGACACGAGCAATGTATTCCTTGCACTTTGTCTTCCCGACGAGGAGTGCGTAATCCTCTCACAAATCAACCGGAGGTGGCCAAGAAACAATCTCCTCTTCTTGCTAACAACTCCACCAAATCACCAAGCCGGCTAGGAGCGGTGTCTCCAAGAAACAACAAGAAACCAACCGGCTCACAACGATCCCCAAGTGCCTCTAGATGCAAGAACTCGATGCAAATGCACTTGGATCACTCTTCTCTCAAGAATGAAGCTCAAATCAAGAATGAGAGAGGAGGGAGGCTTGCTTGCTTGCTCTAGCTTGTTAGGAATGATTCAAATAACCAAGAGAGAGAGCAAGAGGCAACCAAGGGGGTATAAATACCCCTCACCACGAAATGTGGTCGTTGGGGGGAAACCCACGGTTTTACTGCGGCCTGCCGGACGCCCGGCCGGACTCACCAGCGAGTCCGGTCGGTGGGTCCGATCACAACCGACAACCCGAGCGGTGACTGGACCCCTAGCCATACCGGGTCCGGTCGCGCGTCGATCGTGCCGGTCGGCCGCCGGAAGCATCCGTCGATAGCGTCCGTCGGCCGTGGGCGAACCCCCGCTTACACCCTTACTTGAATTACGACCGGACTCAGCGGCCGGTGCGTCTGGTCGGATCCAGCCCGGCCCGGTCACCGCGTCCGGTCACTCTGAGTCTGCGAAAATCCGTCGTTTCATCATCGTTCCTTCGCCTTTGCTCCAAACCGCTTCCGTCACTTGTTTCTTGTTGCCGACGCGTCGAAGAACACCTCGACACCATGTGTTAGCATTTTGAAAACATTTTTCGACAAGCGCGGAGTTAGCTCTTTTAGGTTAGAATGCATGCATATGAATTTTGAACCTAAAGGCACATGAGGACCGATATGTGCGATAAGTTTCCCCTCTTTATAGTACGGCTTATCGATCCTATAACCACCCACACCCTCTATGGTGTCTTGGGTGTGAAATCAAAAGCCCTATGGTTATACCTTTGCCTTGGGGACAATTGATCTCCGAAACTCCACCGAGTTGTATGCTTGATCATCTTTTGGATCACCTCGATCCCTCATCCATGATCACCACACACCAACTCCCCCAAAGACGACCAATCTCCAATCTAATCAAACACTTAGCATCGAGAGATTAGTCCTTAGGTGTCACTAATTAGCCAAAACCAAACAAGAGATCTTCAAATGTACACTTCCGCGACATCCTACCCTGATGACCTGGCCTGGCTACCTCCACGGTTTCCAGGGGCCCTTGCTGCCCTACAACCATCCCTACCATTTGGCGGACCTTCCTCCCCGGACTTTCCTTTCCTAAGCCCACCGGTTAGGAAAGATGAGAAGGAGATTTTTGCCAAAACCCTAACTATTGGAGGAGGAGGAGGAGGAGGAGGAGGAGGAGGAGGAGGAGGAAGTCGCCTACCTCACTGGTGTCATTGCCCCTAAAGGGGAGAGATGGATGATTCATGCTGGCATCAGGGAGGAGCCGTGTCTACCACGTGGGGAGGAGCCGTTGCCAGAAACCGCCACCACCACTGGAGGGGAGATGGAGGAGCCGCGTGTGGAGCCAGATACGGGTGTGGGGAGCAGAGCCTCGTGTTCGCATGGGCGAGGGCGTGTGGAGATGAGGAAAATAGTCGTTCACAAATTGGACGGTTCTCATGTCATTACCAAAAAAATAGACCGATTCTGACTATAAGTGTAAAACACTCAGTTCAGCCAGATCGAAGACCATGCAACAAATAAAACACTCACTATGTGAAAGATGTTGCATTTGATAGAGTGTCAATGGGTCTTTAGTCAAGTGGTTAGAGCACTTGGGTGGCATCTAGCGAGACTTGTGCTCGACTCCCGTGAGAGCAAATTTAAACAGTGCGGAATAAAAGAACATATAAATACTGAGACATATCAAGCGCAAATGAACAACCCGGTCCAAATCAAGCACTAGAAATGTGTTTTAACTAGCTTGCCTTTCATTTATATTCAAAAAACGAGAGCCTAAAAAGGAAGGGAAAAGAAATTTCAAATCTATCCCTTCCCATAAAATCATCGGGCTTTACTTTCCTAAGTTTCCCAACCCCACTACTATAAAAATAACTCTTTTAGTTGTGCGAGAAGAGATCTAGTTTACGAGGAGATGCCGGTGTGGTGGGCGATTCCTTCTAAATCTTAGGCTTCTTGATTACGTGACCTATTTAACTTTTTGAATTAAGTTCAACTTTGAACTTTTCGAAATTCTGTGTACCCTCACAAATTCTAGACAATATAATGATATCTTGTGACAAAAAAGATGTAAAGGAGATAGATTTGGTAAAATGTGAGCAAATAATTGAAAAATGAAGAAAGTTGAAAGTAGCTAGCTTGGTGGCGGCATGGGGATATCAAAAGGAATGGGGGCAGAGTTTTTCTTGATTTTGGCGTCATGGAAAATACATCAAGAATGTCAAAACAAAGGAAATATAATTATCTTATTTTTTTCCAATAAATGATGAACTACAAAAAAATTAGTTCTTTTTTTATTGCCACAACGACTTCCTTCTACTTTTTGTAATCCTGTTTTTTCCATTCTCTCGTGACTCAATGCCACCTGATCTATTTCCCATCTCCACGACATCCTCTTCGAGAGGCAACCTCCCCCTACCCCACACACTTCTTTGTGATCATGTCCCCAACTCCTCGGCCACCAACAAGCATGCTTCCCTGTCAATATTGTGCATGGAATTAGCACCACCAATGCCAAAACTCTCCATAATCTTGCTATTCTTTGGTGGCGCCACCGCAAACCACACACCCAGTTCCCTCCTAACCATCTCACAACAGCTCTCCAATTGTTCCTCCACATTCTCCTTGTGTTTCCATCCTATCATGCCTTATCTAGACCCGATCGAGGAAGGGCACATGGGAGAGTGTTGCTATGCGTAGTGCATTGTAGGTGAAAGCGACTACCGGTTCTTGCACCTTATTTTCCCCTTACTAAGGCGGGGTGTTGTTCTAAGCTATAGGGCTAAATGGGGGATATTGAGAGGGAATTGAACTAAATTACCCCTCAATCCCATCCGATCCCCAAAAGGGAATTGAATTATCCAAAACACATAGGCGAAACTGTGGCAGGTGTGTAGCTTGTGGCCATCGCATCCACCTTATTTGACCTCTGGCTGGCTGAGGTGAGCCACGAGGTGAAACACTGGTGAGAGTGATGCCTTCACCTTTTTGACACCTGCCGTCGGGAAAGGAACCGTCCTAAACACGAGGCAAAACAATTCCATATCCTATTTTACATTTTTCTATAGCATCTACGTTAGTAGTTGAAATATGTTTTAATCCTTTCTTAAGGACCCAATATGTTAATATGTATTTTCTAATCCTGCCATGTATGGCTAAGTAATAGAAAATATTTGGCCTGAAAAAACTATGCCTTATCTCTAACACTCGCTGCCCTCCTAGCATCCTGCAACATACCAAATCCAATTAGGGGATCGGTATCAATCAAATCGGCGACAACCAAACCCTAGGCCCCTTGAAACCACCAAGACAACTAGCATGGCGAGCACCCCCAACGATGACCAAACTAGGAGTGCGCATAGGGGCTCACCTGGATTCTTTTCCTGATGCGCGTCGTGATGAAGCATGTGTATGACGTTCTGGCTAATTTGGGCGGAGGAGGTGTGTGGAGCTGACCACTCAGGAGAGGGAGGATGGAGTGGAACAGGAATGTGATGAATGGTGACAGCTGATGCATGTGCCAAGAACGGATGGTTCGATTTCAAGGGGAGTCAAGAAAAGCTCCCTTGTATTTGGATTTTAAGGACTATTAATTACTCTCTATGAGTAAACTAACTTGTCCTAAACGTCACACACACAACTACACACAACACACATGCACAAGGACGCATGCGGCGGGCAATGAAAAATCAAAACACGCAAGTTCGAAATGGGTAGAAAAAGATGAAGGAAAGGATGAGCCTGAATGGGAGAACAATACTGACTCATGAAAGCAAAAGGTACCACACGATGGTTGCACTGGAGCTTGACAACATGACTTGCTCTGACGCCCCGCTCCACGCACCTGTACATTCGCACTTGCTCCCACCCCCGTGCTCGTGCCGGAGAATAAAAACAAGGCAACTTGGGTTGTGGTGTGGAGGTCGTAGGCATCGGAGATGACGTGCTCGCCAATGTTAGGGTTTCTAGGTTAGTAAATCTTCTCCCCAGTGGCTCTACAAGCAGGCTCGGGGTGGGGAGGCTGCCGCAACATGGGGGTGGTGGCCGGTTGAGGGCGGTGCCGCGGGGTGATAGGGTGTCGCACGCCGGGCCGGGGCATGTGGACAATTGATGGGCAGCAGTATGATGTCGTTGCGAGTTTGGGCGGAGGCGAGGTGTAGAGTGGAGCAGACGACTCCAAAGAGGGAGGGCACGACCGTGCTAGGAATATGCGTTGTGGTGGTGAGGGTGGCGCCAACGTGACTGGCAGTGAGCTGAGGCAACGAGTGAAGAGGCGGCAAGCTGTCAATCTGGTAGCGGCGATGCAGTTAGTAGCCAGATCTCGCGATAAATGGAGCAACATTCGTGGAATCGGTTAGATTGTGTATACATTAGAAAAGTACTAAAGTGGCTATAACTACAATCAATTATTTTCTTAATTAATACATACGGTAGATAAATTTTGAGGTGGTTCCTCCCAAGCACTGTAAAAATTCTCTAAGAATTTTAGCAAATCTTTACTTTATGTCTTTTGGACTTCTCACAGACAAATCTCTTTTGTTTGCATTTTGAGGATTATTAGGCACTCTCTGTTTAGTGCAAAATTAACTTAGTTGTCCAAAATGACACACACACACAATTAGACACACACAGACAGCCAAAAACACACGGACACACACGCATGCACATGCACATGCACACACACACACACACACACACACACACGCGTGCACAAGGAATGCACACACACGCACAAGGACATATTGAACCGGCAATGCAAAAATTGTAACCCACATGTTTGAAATGCAAAGAAAAAAAAGAAGGAAAAGATCAGACGGAAGGGGAGAACGATATTGATTCAACAAGCTATAAGATGATGAAGACCCAACGGCAAAATCCCCTCCACAAGCACCACTACGCTTACTATTAGCTTTGACGAACTTGTAAACCAACCATAGCATCCAACCCCACTATATCCTTCCTCATGGCCTCGTGGGCACCAGGAATCTGGCAGGCCACTCTGGCGACAGCAGGGGGAGGAGCTGCGAGCAACTTGGCCTAAGAAAACTCTCTTCTTTTCTTCTTCCTCCTACGGTCTCACCTCCCTGCCATAGATGACCTAAAGCGGTTGCAGAGCTCCATCAAAACCCTAGCTTCTCTGTGGTATCACCTTTTTTTCACTTCCCCTACGCTAGCCATCAGGACCATGCTGGCTGGCCAACGTACACTGCCACGACGTCTAGACCTGAACTAGCCTAGCTACCTCCATGGTCGCCAGGGCCCCTAATTGCCCGACAACCATCCCCAACATCAGGCCGACCTCCCCCCCAAGCTTTTGGACGCATGGGGAGATGAAGAAACAGTCGTTCGCAAATTAGATTGTTGTCAAGCCATTATCATAAAAAATAGGCTAGTTACAGCTAAAAGTGTAAAATTTACTAATACTTAATCATATGTATCAGTTGAGCCAGATCGAAGTCCATGCAACAAACAGAACACTCACTGTGTGGAAGATGCTGCATTGTATAGAGTGAAAGCTGAGCTTGGGTCAGACGTCAAGCGCACACGAACAGCCTGGTCCAAATCACGCACTAGAATCATTAGTTTTACTAGCTTGCTTTTGATTTATATTGTAAAAACCAGAGCGTAAAAAAGAAGGAAAATAAATTTCAAAACCATCCCTTCCCACATACCATCGTGTTGTGATTTCGTTAAGCTTATCTCAGCTTATTCTCTCTCACACAACACAATTGAAACAACCAAAATCAATTGCGCCTATGCGCTGTAGCTGGGCGGATCGCCGTTAGTGCCGGAGGAGAAGCCCCTCAGCACCGGAACGATCACCATGCCCATGTGAGGATGCATAGCACCTCGAAAGAGCCCTATGATGCCGCCTTCACGGGCATGGAGAGGATGGACATGTTCATGGCGCTGCTGCTCTGCTGGATGAACGTTGTGTTCATATGCGTGTACACCGAGGACACGATGACGCTGGTCATCCAGGGTGGCAGCCGCAGCAGCAGGATCTTGAGATCCTCCACCTGCGTCACAATGCAGAACTTCCACGACGAGCCGGCCTAGCTCCTCTGCGTCTCCTCCACTGGTGGTGAGGGCGGCAGTCGGCAGAGAGGCAACACGATTGTGCCAACCCAGTGAGGCGGCGAGGCGGGCGCGACCTTGCTAAGAATATGAGTCGTGGTGAGGGTGGCGCCAACGTGATTGGCAACGAGCTGAGGCAGCGAGTTAGGAGGTGGCAAGCAGTCGATCTGGCAGCAGCGAAGCAGGGAGTAGCGAGATCTCACGATGCATGGAGAATCATTCTTGGAATCAGTTAGATTGTGTATACAATAGAAAAGTACTAAATTGCCCATAATTAAAATCAATTGTTTTCTTAATTAATACATACGGTAGGTAAATTTTGAGGTGGTTCCTCTCCAGCACCGTAAAAATTCTCTAAGAATGTTAGCAAATCTTTACTTTGTCTTTTGGACTTCTCATGGACAGATCCCTTTTATTTGGATTTTGAAGATTATTAGGTATTCTCTCTGTTTAGAGAAAAAAACTAACTTAGTTGTCCTAAATGTTACACACACACGACCAGGCACACACAACCAAAGACACACAGACACACGCAGGCGGCACGCCCACGCACATACACACATGCGCACAAGGACAGATTTCACCGGCAATGCAAAAATCGTAACCCACAAGTTTTTTTGGAAACAGGAGGGGTGAGCTCCCTTTACTAAGCCTTTATCTTACAACATAAAAGGGATAAAAAGGAAGACTGCCATTTGGTGCGGTAAAAAAATTTTCGCCTCACATTTCACCCCGTGCGATCCCACGTCACAGGCCCCTCGGCTAGGCATGCGATCTACGTGCATGGGATCTAAATTTGGCAGCCTCAATCAATCTCGCGGTCACTCTCCTTCCCTACAATCAATCTCGCGGTCACTCTCCTTCCCTAATAATAGTCGATCCCCGTACCGCTGCTCCCTCCCCTCAAACCCCCGCTCCAGAACCGCCGGCGATACCGCCTCCATCGCCCGCGCCCTCCCCCTCCCGCTCGTGCTCGCGCTCGCCGCCACCACCCGCTCGCCGTCGTGACCTGCACTCCCGCTCGCCGGCGCCGCCGTGACCTCCAATCGCGTTTGCCGCCGCCGCCGGCGTTTCCCCTCGCGAAGCCCGCCCGTGCTCGCCCAGCGCCGCAGGCCCTCTGTCGCCGGACGTCGCAGCTAGCTCGCCGTGAAATCGAGAGGTGCCGCCATAGGCGCCTGCAGGTCTGGGGAGGTGGTCGAGAGGTGCCCGCCGCCACAGGAAGCGCCGCCACGTCGACGACCTGCCCAGGTGACGCCACTGGACGCTCCACGGCCTCCACATCGCAGGACGCGTCGCTGCATCCACTCCACGCCACGCGAGGAGCTCGCCCTCCCTCCCTCTACCTTGCCATCTTGGACGCTCGGAACCGGACGAGCACAACAGCGTGCTGCAGAAGCCGTTGGTGCCATGTTGCCGATTTGACCCCACCTCCTGTTCGTGGTGCAGATCCAAGGTACTCCACCCTTGCTTTTCCGATCCACAAATTGTGAGTGGATTTTTCTTTTCTCGGTGGCTAATTTTATTTCACTGTGATGTGGGTTGTTTCCTTCGTTAGAGATAATCAATAATCTAAAATGGTATAGAGGCACCAATGTCTGGAGGAAAAGGACATGTTCTTTGTTTCATATTTAGATTATTGAAATTTAACAACTTTTAGATTAGCTAAAAACATGTACAAATACTTTACAAGGTTCTTTGGTTCTATCTGCTATTATACTTTTGTTGGATTACTGTAGGTGTTTGTATGTGGCAGCTG
Source organism: Hyparrhenia diplandra (assembly GCA_015847255.1). Classification (NCBI taxonomy): domain Eukaryota; kingdom Viridiplantae; phylum Streptophyta; class Magnoliopsida; order Poales; family Poaceae; genus Hyparrhenia; species Hyparrhenia diplandra. The sequence continues at coordinate 344,489 of JADLZK010000383.1, read as the reverse complement.
ACTTGATACGTATCATTATCAAATAGAATTAGCCTGCAGTAACTGTCCACTAAAGAGGCATGTCAAAGTTTTTCTGCTGTGGACATGAGCATGCAATTGACACTTGCCCGTGTGGTATGTTCAATATATATATGCTTGTTGCTTGATACCCTAACAACTTAAAATGCATTTAATTCCTAAGCAGTTGATAATTCAGAGATACCTCTCGAGTAGAGTGCTCGATAATTCAGATTAACATGTCATGCTATATTGAACTTCATCCTATCGAAGATTATCATCCCATTTATGTTGAAGATTATCATCCTATTTGCAATGTAACATTGGGATGCCAAGGATGCTCCTGAATGAAGCTTTTCTTGCATCAAACAATTTTAGAACACTCGATCTGCATCTTTGTTGCATCGGCAAGTGTCCTGCTGCCTGGGAGAGATGGGAAGGAACTGGATCTCCCTCTACCTAGGGGATCGGCTTGTGGACTTGCCATCGCTGCTTGAGGACGGATGCGTCGCCATCGCGCTGATGCGTTGTAGCTGTCGTTGGAGGGCTGCTGTTGGAGGGCCCGTGGTGCTGCCCGAGCGGTGGCGGCGCTGGCTGGAACCAGTTGCGTAGAGGCTGGGGGTAGGGTGGTAATGAGGATTTAGGGTTTGTTCAGCATATATATAGTAGGCAACGACTTGGGCCTTTATATGGGCCATGACGGGCTGCGTTGCACTGATCGCTGATTTCATTTGAGCGACGAAGCGGGGCGGGGTCACGGGGATCGGGGCCGGGAGCCAGCAACCATCCCCGCCCGCCATCCCCGACGGGATTAAACTCGCTACCAATTAGATCCCCGTGGGGGAGTAATTTGCTACCATCCCCTCGCCCCTAATAGGAGAATTCCCCGCATGGGAATCGGGGATCGGGGCCTCGTTGCCATCTTGAGTCACGAGACTCGAACAGAGGAGTCAAAGTTATACAAATTCTAACTCTCGATACACTTCTCTTCCATAAAATTGGTGCTTTACTCAAGGGTATTAAATTTCTCAAGTATACCATGCAATCCATGTGTTTATAATAGTACAAATTATTTTTATATATTACTGATGGTGAATCTTGTCACAAACACTCAAGTGGATTACTTTACATGTCTGTGTTAAATAGTCCTATACTTACAAATATTTGTACAATGAGGATAACATATATTGCTTTGTTTAAAGGTTTTATGAGATTTCTCAAGACACACAATATTGACCATGTGACAAACTAATATTTGCATACATTCTCAGCTGTACAGTTTGCATTGGTATGAAAATGCATCGTAACTTATTCATATATTTATTGACGCATGAAATAAATTGATATCAAAGACATCTTCCAGTGTTATAAAAACATTATCTTAGGTAAATTACAAAAAAATTTATACAATAAGCCTGCAATACCGCTGAAACCCATGACTGTGTTAATATCACTAAACTTGTCTTTTTGGATTAAATATCACTTTAATATCATCGTTAAATTTCACGGTTTTGTTATCTTATCATGCAGTTCTTGTGTTTTTATATAAAATTTAGTTATCCCAGTAGCAACGCGACGGCGCGATACTAGTATTAATATAAAAAGAAGAGTTCATACAAAGTGTAACCCACAAGTTCGAAATGGAAAGAAAAAAAAAAGGAAAATATGAGATGGAAGGGGAGAACCATACTGATTTTAAAAAAACTAGAATTATAAGATGATGAAGGCCCAAGGGCAAAGCCCCCTCCAAGCACCACCATGCTTGCTATTAGCTTTGACGAACTTGTAAACCAAACATAGCAACCAGCACCACTATATCCTTCCTCAATGGCGCCAGGATTCTAGCAGGCCACTCTGGCTATGGTAGGGGAGGAGCTACGAGCAACTTGGCCTAGGTGATCTCTCTTCTTTCTCTCGTTTGCACTCTTCTTTTCCTCCCACGGTGTCACCGCCCTACCACAGTGAACTAAAGAGGTTGTAGAGCTCCATTAAAACCCTAGCTTGTTTGTGGCGCCACCTTCTTTTACTTCCCCTCCCACAGCCATCATGGTCATGCTAGCCACCAACGTGCATTGCCGCGTGACCTAGCCGAGCTACCTCCACGGTCGCCGGGGCCCCTAACCGCCCACGAACTATCCCCACCGCTCGAATGACCTTCCTCCCAAACTTTCCTTTCCTAAGCCCAAAGAAAGTTGGGAAAGGTGAGAAGGAGATTTCGCCCGAAAACCCTAACTCTTGGAGGAGGAAGAGGAAGTCGCCTACCTCACCGGTGTCGCCGTCCCGAAGGCGAGAGAGGGATGAACCGTGTTGGCGTCGTGGAGGAGTTGTGTCCGTTGTGTGGCGAGGAGTTGTTGCCAAAAACAACAACCACCGCCGGAGGGGAGAGGGAGGAGCCGTGTGTGGAGCCATGTACGGGTGTGTGTGTGGGGGGGCGTCGGATGTTGGCATGGGCGAGAGCACGGGGAGATGAGGAAAAACAATTGTTCGCCATAAAAAAATAGGCTGGTTATACAACTAGAAGTGTAAAATTTACTAATATTTAATCATATATATCAGTTGAGCCAGATTGGAGACCATACAACAAATAAAACACTCATTGTGTGGAAGACGCGACACTTATAGAGTGAAGCTGAAGCTTGGTGTCAAAGGGTCTCTAGCCTAGTGGTTAGAGCACTTGGGTGGCATCCAGCAGACCTATGTCCGACTCCCTGAGAGAGCAAATTCAAACATGTATGAAATAAATAAACATATAAAAACTGGTCTGAAGCTTGGTTCAGACATATCAAGCACGCATGAACAACTTGGTCAAATCACGCACTAGAAGTGTTTTTTACTAGCTTGCCTTTCATTTATATGGAATAAACCAGAGCCTAAAAAGGAAGGAAAAAGAAATTTCAAATCTATCCCTTTCCACTACTATAAATACAAAACTTTTAATTGTTTGAGAAGAGATCTAGTTTGAGCAGATGCCAGGTGTGGTGGCTGTTTTCATAAATCTTAGGGCGTGTTTGGCGAGCTCCACACCGCTTCCATCTAAAAATCAGCTCCACTTCATATTTTTTCAGCCAAACAAGTTCCAGCTCTAGCAACTCCACGCAGATTTGCTCTAAAAAATGGTGGAGCAGACCTCAAATCCATGGATTTTGTGGAGTACCTCAAGGGGTGCTCCACCAAATCCATGTTTTTTTGGTTGGCGTAAATTACCCACCACTGCCACTGGTAAGTGGAAAATGACCGGTTCCTTATTTTTTCTTTATTCTCGCGCTCTTCTTCCTCGCGAAGATCTGCCCTCCCGTGCCCACTCGCTTCCGGTGAGGTCGCGCGTGCCCGGCCGACAAGCTTGGCCATGCCCACCCTACCCCGGCGAGGTGGCCGCACCCTCCGATCCGCCCGTCCCTTCTTTATCCGTGGCGGTCCGCCGCGGGGTGCCTCCTCCCAATGGTCGCCGCCGCCATGTTCCTTGCGCTCCCCCATCGCGGCGGCGGTGGTAAGGGAGCTCAAGGTCGATACTACGCCCGCATGCCTAGAGGCCGAGGACATCGTCCGTGAGACCATGGTGCGCGGCGCCATTGTCGCGCGTGCCCCGTAGCATCGCCTCTATCATGCGCCTCTAGTTCCGTGGTCGATCCGACGCGATGGATGGGTTCTCTCGCTTTCCTTCTCGGTGGGCGCCGCGCGGCCGCAGGGTGCAACACGCCTCACCTCCGCACCTGCGCAGTGTTCATTTCGCCGTTCACGGTAGTCGACCGAGAACAAGGAGGCGCTGGGAGGCAAAGTCCTCCCGCCGGACACGAAGGAGGAAGAAGAAGAATTTTTTCTTTTCTATTTTTCTCTTGACATGCGGGCCCTTGATGTCATAGGGATGGTGGGGAATCGAGCTGTACCAAACACTCTTCGGGATCTCAGATCCACGGTGGAGCTGCTCCACGGTGGAGCTGCGTGGATCTACAACTTTGGAGCTATTTTTTCAGAGCTGGAGCTCTACCAAACACGCCCTTAGGCTTGCCGATTCTGTGACCTGCTTGACTTTTTCAATTAATTTCAACTTTGAACTTTCACAAATTTGTATACCATCACAAATTCTAGACTATATGATGATATCTTGTGCCAAAAAGATGTAAAGGAGATAAATTTGCTAAAATGTGAGCAAATAATTGAAAAATGAAGAAAACCGAAGGTAGCTAGCTTGGTGGCGGCATGGGGATGTCAAGATGAAAGGGACGAAGTTTTTCTTGTGGAAAATACGTCAAGAATGTCAAAACCAAGGAAATATAATTATCTTATTTTTTTTTTTCCCAATAAATGATGAACTAGAAAAGGATTTGTTCTTTTCATGCCACAACCACTTCCTTCTACTTTCTGTAATCCCGTTTTCCATTCTCTGTAACTCAATGCCACCGGCTCTCTTCCCCATCTCCACGACATCCTCTTCAGCAGCAACCTCCTCTTGCCCCACCACACTGTCGCGATCATGTCCATGCTCCTGGGCCACCAACAAGCATGCTCCCCGTCAATATTGGGCATGCAATTAGCTCCAACAATGTCAAAACTCTCCATAACTGCTATTGCTGGTGACGCCACCCCTACCAGACCCAGTACCCATCCTGACCATCTCACAACAGCTCTCTAATTGTTCCTCCCCATTCTCCCCGTGTTTCCATCGTCCTATATTGCCTTATCTAGACCCGATCGAGGAAAGGCACATGGGAGAGTGTTGTTGTGTGCATGTGCATTGTAGGTGAAACTACTATGGGAGCGACCAGTTCTTGCACCTTATTTTCCCATTGCTGAGGTAGGGTGCCGTTCTGAGCTATAGGTCTAGTTTGGATTCAACCATTTGTCTTTAAAATCGGAGGGTATTGAGGGGGAATTGAACTAACTTACCCTACAATCCTCTCTCATCCCAAGGGAATTGAATGATCCACCTTATCCGACCTCTGTTGCTGAGGTGAGCAACAGGTGAAATAGTGGTGAGAATGACTGCCTTCACCTTTTATGACACCTGCTACTGAGGAAAGGAACGTCCTGAGCATGAGGCAAAATAATTCCATATCCTATTTTGCATATACTATAGCATCTACGTTTTAGTAGTTGAAATATGTTATAATCATTTCTTAAGGACCAAATATGATCATCTGTATTTTCCAATCCTACCATGTATGGCCAAGTAAAAGAAAATATTTGGCCTGAAGAACCTATCCCTTATGTCTAACACACCCTGAGCCCTAGCATCCTACAATATACCAAATCAAATTATGGGATGAATATCAATCAAATCGACCACAACCAAACCCCTGGGCCCCTCAAAACCACCAGGATGACCAAACTAGTAGTGCGCAAAGGGTCTCACCTAGATTCTTAGGAACATATTTAGTGCAAACCATGCAAAACAACAGCGGGGATGCACATTGGGAGGTGAAAAGGAGGACTTATAAAAGTGTGATTAAGGGCGGACGATTAAGTGTAAAATTACCTAATCCCCTATGTCCCTTTGATACCATGGCCCAGATTAGAAGTTTGCATGGTTTGCACCGAGATGTTGGTTTGTACGAGATATGTTTCGTTACAACAAAGGAGGTTGCATAGAGCCCTTGCAGTCCTTAGGAGGTTGGGAATCTAAGAGAATGACATATAAATGTGGTTTTGAAAGGTGCAAATGTATGTTGGAAAGGGTGGAATATATATTCTTTTTTTCATATATTAGAATATTACCAAATCTTTATGGTATGCCTTTTTGGTCTTCTTAGAAAACAAATCTTTTTTTATTTGGATTTCTAGGATTATTACATAACCATTTATGTTGACGGTAATAAAATTGATTTACATGTCTTAAATGTTAAACACAAACACAAAAACACAAGTAGACACAGAGACATAGACAACGTGTGTGTGCATGCACACACATTCCCTTCATCGTTGTGACTTGTGAGTGTTTCCACTTAATCTGCCAACCAGAAACACTCCTCTACAAGCTTCTTTCATGTCTATTTTTCATTTGATCATTCACCACTGCATGTGCTACCTTTTTCCATTTACACCGTATACCTGCACATCTCGAGAATTCCCGCGTTGCAAGCGGGTAGTCATAAGAAAATACAAATGTATTTGATGTAAACCACTAAAAAATATAGATGGAATTTTATCCCTTCCTCTAAATCAATAACCGCTGCATGGGTCCCACACTTCAAAAAAAAAATTTATGCAATTTTCCTTCTTCCCCTTCTCGAACACCATTTTTTTTAAAGAAAACTACCTACAAACCTACATTCTTTGAAATAATGGCTACAATTTAATTAAACAAATTGCCACATATTAGTAAAATAAATAATTGTCTGTATGGAGTCGTTTTTTTTATGAACTGTGTAGAGAGTATTGAACAGTTTAGCACAAATATATTTATGTATTGAACTGTGTAGAGAGTATATTGTACAATTAAAACAATCAAGAATCTTTCCTTTTACCCGCATCCTCATCATCCCCAAAGCACCGGCAACAAAAGCCCACATGTTTGTTCCCGGCCCATCAAAAGCTTAGCTAAAATGTCTCACATATAAAAGTAGCTAAACCTAGCTGCTGAATGTATCTCCACTCCCCTCTAGTCTTGTTAACGCCGCCGCTCCTGCTCCTGTGCAGCAAGCCAGCAACGGCCGCACTCTCTTGCTCTCAGTTTCAGATCGAGACTTCTCCTTCGCTCTTTAGAATCTCGAAAGCTGCATGCCCGGCCCTCCCATTCTCACGCGCGAGGAGGGGGCGCAGGGGACTCGCCGGCCTCGGGATCCCGCGGCGACTGAGCTTGGCGGCGGAGCTTGTGCAACGGAGGCCTTCTCCCCGCGCTCCGTGGGCTCTGTCGCGAAGGAAGCGCGGGAAGACTGGGCGGCCGCGCGAGGAGGGGCGCAGGGGACTCGTCGGCCTCGTAATTGCCTGTAGGCTCGCGGGTAGGCTCCCGTGTGCGCGGCCGGGGAAGGTGCTCCACCGTGGCTCCAGCGGCTGATCCGGACACCGCACCAAGTGAAGCCCCGGCGCGACGGCCGGCTCCCCTGCTCCCTCCTCCTCTCTATCCGTCACGGCGGCAGCAGCGCCCTGCTCATCGCCGTCTCCTCAGCGGCTTCGGGCGGATCTATAGCGGGCACGGCCGCGGGCGCGGGCGGCGAGGCCATAGGTGGCGCGTGGAGCCGCACGGAACTTGCGCGGCGGCGCACCTCCAGTGGCTCACCTCTCCAGCGGCAGGCGCGAGCTCCAGTGGCCCCCTCCCTCTAGCTGTGGGCGTGAGCTCCGGCGGCCTCCTCTCCCGAGCGGCGGGCAGGCGTCCTCCGGCGCGAGGGCAGGGCGGCGTGCGGCGAGTCGGCATGCGCGGCGACACGGGCGAGCACTGCTTCCTCTCTCCCTTCCCTCTCCCGCGACCGAGGTGACCGAGGTGTGGCCTCTCCTGTGCAGTGCCTTGAATATCCTACGCAGACAACGATTCAAGTTCACATGTGCATGCAGGTCAGAAGACTCAGAATTGAAGGCTCTCGACGCTTCACATATGGTGGAAGCAGTTTCCAAATTCATGGTTAGTGGAGGAAAACGGGGGTGGTGGCTGGTGAAGTTCCAGGGCCTCCTGTTTGGATCGGGATTTATGGACGGCGGCGCTTGAGGATTTTTTTTTTTTTTTTTTTTTTTTTTTTTTTTTTGCTCGCATGCAAGAGAACATGGTGGAGCTCTTTGTGGTGGCACCCTGCATGTTGAGAGAACTCCCCTTAGTGGGGTTACTCGCTTTATAGGAGTTATAGATATCGATGCATACTCTCATGGGCCCCTCACCTCATGGGCCCATGAGCGGCGCCTGATCCCCCCTAGGGCAAGTACATTGGCGTTGTCTTTATAACTAGTCTCATATAGTGCCACGTAATTTAAGGCGACTTAAGAGACTACATGTACAATGGTTGTCTTTCTAAATTGTCTCATAGCAACTCGCATTTCCTTAATTTATGGAGAGAGTAAAAATAGGATTGTGAAGTGCATGACGACAACAACTCATACAATGGTAAAATAGTTGTCTCATAGTCCTAAATTCTAGCTCATGAGGTGATTGTTTCGCTGAAGCAACTACCTCATTCTCTCTCACCTTTCTTTCCTCCACATCATCAAAAATCCTACGCGGCGTGCATGAGACAACGTATGAGTCCGCTTACATGTAGCAATGTACCCGCCCTTAGGGATAGGGCTGAATTGAGACACTCGGTCTTTGCTTTAAAGTAACAACAATTTCACTTTGGTTGCCATCTTGTTTGGTACCTAAGGAATCACCTCGAACATGGACCCTACAATAAGCCTTATTTTGTCCTCATCCACACTATTGTCCCAAGCATTCTAGTTTCTTGTTATCAGAGGGCTCTGGTTTGAATGTCGGCGAATCATGTTGGAAGTTTTGGGCTTTATCCCAAATATTCCTAAATAGAAATCCCAAAGGCTTACTCACACATGCATGGTATGGTGGGAAACTTTAGTCCCACATTGCTACTCTAAAAGGAGTGAGGCCAACTTAAATAGGTGAGCTATCTCCTACTAGTTGATGCTATTGGTGAGAGGAAAAGAAAGAAAACCATGCTCGCTCACGCCCCTCATGGGGCGGGGTGGAGGGCGCGGGCACACAACATGTGTGTGAATGCTCGGGCAATTTCCCACCCTCGTGCTTGCGGATGTGTGGCTTCCTTTTGCCACTTGATATCTTTGCATGCATGGAGAACTATAATGGCGTGTCAATCACCGTGATATTGTGATTGAGCCGCTATTAACTTTCCTTAGATGCAACGTCGTATTTATAGAGGGGATATGTTATCTCATCATACACATAGAATTTGTCTTTATAGAGGGAGATGTTATCTCGTCATACACATAGAATTTCTCTCTTTCTCATCATTGTTCTCGTGTTGTCGCCGTCTTCCCATCCTGTTTTTAGCGTGCTTTGAGTGTTGCCGGAGAGCGTGCTCCAAAGCCCATCCTCGTGTTAGCAGAGGCCTCTAGTTTGAACCCCATACATCTTCTCCTCGCGTCCCTCGCATGAAGTAGGGGATGTATAAGGTTTTTGGGAACCATTGTCGTGGATCGCTTTCGGTGACGTCTTCTACCCTCTTCTTATTTGGATCTCCGTCGAAAGTCTACTTAAATCTACTTTTTGCGCTACTAGCGCCGAAAAAAAACTTGTAAGAATGTCGATCCTCTCTCTTGTATTCATATTATTGTTCCCTTTGTTACTAGCACTAGATTACATGAGTTTGTCTCATATCGTAGTGCTAGTGATGGATCATATATCTTTGATACACGTTGTGGTCTTCTTCTTGTTGTTAGAATTGATATTTGCATCACTAAATTGCTATTATTTCCAACAAATCAGCACATCCTCATGTCCAAGGGCGTCGGTCGGTGCCATCTTATATTCTAGTTTCTTGTTATTAGAGCCCTCTAGTTCGAATGTCGCCAATTAGCACATCCTAAAACCGGACTTGCAAACGAAAGGTATTACCATTGTTGATAGTTGGGGTTTCTATCAATGACTCATGTCCATGCTCCATGTATTAACAACAAACATGCCATGCCCCTCAAGCAAAGAAATATACCTACCTCCAAAACGTCATTGTCCATGCATGGTGGTAAGGACAACCCTTTAGAGTAAATTTGCATACATGTCTTTTGAACTTCTCGGAATACAAACTCTTTTTATTTGAATTTTAAGGATTATTAAGTACTCTCTATGTTTAGAGTAAACCGACTTATACACATGAATTAAATGTTACACACACATAAACAAAAACACACACATGCACACGCACACAAAACTAGACACAAATCGACACACACACAATCAACGGGATTGTTCAAAGATGTCCTATCGTTAATTCTTTTCAAGTTTCCATCAAGTATATTTTCATCTTATCATCCACCATGCGCACTTGTTTCCCCCCTTAATCTTCCAACTAGAAATGACACATAGACAATCAACGGGATCGTTCAAAGATGTCCTATCATTAATTCTTTGCAATCTTCCATCAAGTATATTTTCATCATATCATCCACCGCGGGCGCTTGTTTCCCTTTATGTTGTGAGTGTTTCCCCTTAATCTTCCAACTAGAAACACTCTGCAAGCATCTTTCAAGTCTATTTTTCATCTGATCATTCACCACGGTATGTGCTACTTGTTTCCCTATACATGGTAAGTGTTTCCCCATTCACCTTCCAATTGGAGAAAATCGGTTGCAACTTTTGCAAAAAACATTTTCATTGCTTACTATCTTATTTTATACACAAGGAATCATGTCGAACCTAGACACTATTGTGTGCCTTATTTTGTCATTCATCCACCTTCTCTTGCATTCTAGTTTCTTGTTATTATAGGCCTCTAGTTCAAACATCGGTGCATCAGCACCTCCTTGTGTCCAAGGGCATCTGTCAGGAGCCTTCCATGCTTGAATGGTTAGTTGTTCAGGGACGAGGTTCATATAACTCTCCTCTGTTTCATTGGTTGCAACATGTTTTCCAAGCTTTGGCTCCCTAGAAGATCCGAGCAACTTATCCTTACCTACACCAAGACCCTTCAACTCACGAGCAAACTTTTTTTTTCTTAATGTTCAAATCTGAACACATAACTTCTTTTTTTAGCACTCAAAATTTTTACTTTGCACCTTTTCCTTTGCAAAGAACTTTGAGCTACCAGGAATTGTTGCATTTATCTTGCTACTCTCAACCGATTTCATTTTGTCATTGCATCAATAGGGTCGCTCAAAGTTGCCCTAAGGTGAATTCTTCTACAAGCTTCCTTCAATTATATTTTTCATCTTTTCATCCAACACTTTGCTCATGGTACTTGTTTCCCTTCATGTTGTGAGTCTTACCCCTTAAACTTCCAACTAGAAACACTCCTCTACAAGCTTCCTTCAAGTCATTTTTTTCATTTGATCATTCACCACTACCAATGCTACCTTTTTCCCTTTACATGGTAAGTGTTTCCCCTTCATCTTCTATTTGGAGACACTTTCGGTGCACCTTTTGCAACAACATTTATAGCTAGTTACCATCTCGTTTGGCACCTAAAGAATCATCTCGAACTTGGACCCTATTGTGAGCCTTATTTTGCCCTTCATCCACCATTCTCTTGCATTCTAGTTTTTGTTATTCAAGGCCCCCGGTTTGAATGTCGGCCAAATCGAAACTCCCCGAAACTAGACTTGTAGCCAAGGTATTACTATTATTGATTATTGTGGTTTCTATCACTAACCCCGCATCTCATGTGGTATTAATAGCAGACAAGCCACAAGCAGGAGCAAGCGTGCCTACATATCCAACTCCATTGTCTGTGGTCGTAATGGTAACCCTCCCACTGAATGAAGGAAATGTACATGGAAGTCATCTAGGTTAGCATGGTTGGACATAATCCATGCATCAAGTGGGAACTAGAGGCGCAATGGTAGTGGCAATGAGTGGCATGATTGGAGATGAAGTGGGACTTCGCCAGCTGCAACACATGGGACACGCGGGATGTAGGGGACAAGCATGTGCAGTCTCTCCTCACTACCAGCATGTCTCACCTTCCTAAGAGTGGCACCACTTCTGTACATCTAAGATAGCTTCGAAGACTTCATCAAAAGAATACTTGAACTTGTGTGGTGAGTAATCTCTAGCTACAAGCCACATGTTCTTGTCATACAAAACACTACTATAATACTTCTTCATGTTCTTGAATAAGTGCCTCAAGCATTCTCTCATCGCTGCCTATAGAAATACTAGTTTTATTGTTGACTCCAATCCTTTACATGCATCGCCGTACAGAGCTAGCTTATCCATGGGCCCAATGCATTTCTTAGTTATTCCATAAACCAGACCCATTTGTTGTTCGTCTCAGAGTTTAGCAGTCCAAAGGGCAAAGGAAACATCCAATTGTGGCCATCTAGAGCTAATTCTACAAGAATGTGGTCATTCCACGTCCCATTGAGGGTTGTGGATCCTACACTACTATAAGGCCTGCAACCAATCAAAAAACCATTTGTACTAGCTTTGAATGCATAGAAAAATCTACTAAACCTAATTTTCACATCCACGGGATTAGTGATAGTGTCTATCTCTACAACACTCCCATGTGATCTTAACTCTATCTCGACCTTGAAATTATACAACCATTCAAAAGAATCATTCCACTTACCAAATAGATTCTCAACTACTCTCTACCTCCGATTGTGCACTGTCTGATAGGGGATGTCTATGTTTGTACTCGTAGTGCAGTTCATCTTTCACTTATTTAGACACCATTGTTTGCTTCTTGAGTAGTCGGATTGCTCTCTCTACTACCCAAGCTATAGATGCCATCCTATCAAGCACAAACCCATTCTGCGGATGCAAAATTATAAGCTCGGCCTTCGCAACTTCTAGATGATCATGAATTCAAGATGAGATTGCCTTCCTCTAGAACTAGCCTAGATTGCTAATGCTCTAATTATGTCAGAACTCTAGGGCTTGGAGATCTGATGACTTGAATGAATAACGAATTGAGGTATGAAGCCCAGGGGTCCAGGGTCTTGCCTATATAGGGACCTTGGATGCACTATAGACCTCGGATCAAAATGATCTAGAACAACATTGTAGATTGAACCTCAAAGGTGGTGGGAAACCGACTTAGGATGGATGAGGCTGGCTAGTGGGACTAGGGCTCGGTCGTGCTCCCACAATGACATGTGGGTCCCACCTTCCTCGGGTTGTCTTTTGGTGTCTTCTAGATCCTTCTTCCATAGGAGACAAGTTGGAATATGCTTTGGATATGTATTCTTTGAATATTCCTTGGTCCTTTTCCCCTGTTTAACCCCCTCGCAAATACACAAATTCACCAAAATTGTGGAACTTTGTCAGTTAAACCCCTAAGTCTATGTTTGATGTTCATTTTATGTCCTTCTCTCACGTTTGGTTGACAGTTTCAAATGGTTGCTAACTACCGTCAACACTAGCCAAATAAAAATGTACAAAAACACTTAGGCCATTTCGTTAGACAACAACACAACTTAATAGCAATTTTGTGCTTTCTCAAAAAAGAACGTTGCAAGTCACCTATCCCAATAAATCTAGTGAAGACTATGATCTTTAAGCACTCAACAAAGCCATGTCACTACTCTAACTTAGTCTTTACCGGTGTATTTTGTAAATTCTATCCTCCAAAGGGTCTATATGTAACTCATGATAGGACTTATGTAAATATAAGCCCCACTAAGGCCATGAAGAGTCTCCCTCCCACCTCCCCTATAAAAGAGTAAGAGGGGCAGTGGAGGTAGGAGAGAAAGAGAAAGCAGTTGATTGCTCTCTTTCTTCTCTTCTATGTGTTCATTTACTCATCTACCTATTCATTCATCAGTAGAATTGTAAAAGTATGAACTCAGCCTAGGACAACCCACGAATCAACAAAATTTTGTCAACCAATTAGTCAATTGGAGAAATCATAAGTACTCTATCAATCAAGCAACAGAAGATACTTCAACCAAACTTGTAGTTACCAAACCAGCTTACATAGAACACTGCAAACAAAAAGGAATACGCCTTTGGTAGATGAAAGCATTACAGAGTTCAGATAGAAACTAAACCAAGCAAAGGCTAATCAAAAGTAAAAACTAGGAGCTTTAGGCTTCATGTCCTCTAAACCACCATCTCCAAAAACAAAGACGTCTTAATCAACAGAAAGTGCAAAACAAAAGGATAACTTTAGCTACCAAACATAGCCTTTGGAGAGTACAGATCACCACGACCTCATTCCTTCTTGTAGCTTTGACCTACTCGTGATATTAATGACTCACAAGCAAGCAACAAGTTTTCAGATATGGAACAACAACATCCTCCTCCTAGAGGCATCCTCCTTGTCATTGATGAGCTCCAATGGCTTGCACACTAGTGAAAAAACCGAGCAATGGAATCCCATCATCCTCAGATCCATGCGGCTTGTCAAGCAGACATGGTGGCAACTCCCAAACATAGATATCCTCCGACGACACAATCTCACACCCCGAGCACCATCCACACATGGTAACAGTGTTCCCAAGGGCATCAACGGTTAATATAGAACTGCCCTGAAGTACATATATGGTGCTGGGTGGTGGGGATCAGCAAGGACAACCATGGGCACCTTCAGAACGAGAGGGCTAGCAGTAGGAGCCTCGGTAAGCCCCACGGTGTACTCGGATCCACCCACAATCGGCATCGTCGTCCACGAGCCTCCACACAACCAGTGTGGCGTCGCCTCCCAGCCATTCTATCTGAAGCAATATCAGCTTATCACCACTGGCCTGAACACGCCGGCGGGTGCTGCTGGTGGTGTCACAGAGGCAGACCTCTGGGAAGGTGATGAAAGACACAACCTTTTCTTCGGAGAAGATGTCACAACTAACAACACTTTGGGTGTGATCAACTCAGAAGATCTTGGAGCCAACTGCAACCACGCCATTGTTTCCCCACGTAGTGCTCTAGGTTGGGCGCTTGAAATCAATCGCAACATCGACCCATAGATTGTTAACTTTTGTTGCCTTGGTAGGAAAGCATGGCATTGTCCTCGCCGACGGTGGGCATGAGACCACTGACCACCAGCTGGCCGCCCAGGCAGCACCATTTCATCACGCAAGGCCCATATTTTTCGGGCTGGTGAGGAAATAGTAGCACTGTAGAAGTGTCGGAGGGATGTTGTACAGCACATAGCGTGGCCGCGGGGAGTCGACGAAGGCTTCCGAATCTGGGATTTTGTTGATGCAGAGCAGCAGGGCACCGCTGCTGGTTGGATCCACGACGATGATGCACGTGTGCTGGCGCTTGCACGGGTCGAGGATGGGTTGTCGCTGCCAGTGGGGGCTGGCACACGGGGAGGTTGGGCAGGGTCGACGTGTCGTTGCCACCGAGAATCCGGTCGGAGACGATGAGGTAGGAAAAGGCCGGCGGTGGGAGGAGCTCCTGTTGCAGGTCCTTGACGGAGAGGCCAGCCTTTTACACCCGTGGAATGGCCCTTAGCATCATCCAGGACGGCGTGGGCGCCGCCGCCATCACCACCTGATCCGGCATGGGCTTCGCCGTCGTCGGTGACGTGAGCACGAGTGCAGTGGTAGTCTCCTCGACACGCATCTTTTTCTTTGCGGGGCGAAGGGAGAGAGGAAAGGGGGAGAGTGGGTGGGCAGGGTAGGGTGGAGAGCAGTGAAGTCTCTTATAATAATTTGCCTCCGCGGTGAACACCGTTGGCATTGCGGGGTGTGTGCGGTCTCCCGCTGTCAGCCATTCACCATTCTGCGAGAGGGTTGCTTCAATCGTCCAGTAGGGTCGTGCTGACAGGAGAGTCTTGGCCCTGTTATTTTGTGTTGTATAGGCCGGTCTCTAGTGGCATATGCTCAACAAAAAGCGCCTACAAAATGCTAGTTTTTTTTCCCAACCAGCCAGCGGCGCATATTTCACTTAGCAAAAGAGTTTTCAAAGCAACAACACGGTAACACCAAGATTACCGACTCCACTCTCTCACACACACACCCCTAAGGAAACTGAAAAGAAATACATCGTTACAGACTTTGCCACGGGAGCCAGCAACGGGGATCACGTATCAAGCGTCTCCTTCCCCAGGCCCTCCAAGTTGAGGTCCATAGCCGTCATGTCCAAGTTGCCAAGGAGGAAGAGCTGTAAAGCATGCTGCTCACGCTCCATCATATCCCCCCTAAAGGCCATCTCGAACGTCTTCTCTATGTCAGCGTCCACGGCGCCCTCCACCACAATCCCCAACTTCCTCAGTAAGACCTTCTGTACCTGCACCGTTGCATTGGCCGCACGAGGTTTCGCTGCAATGCGGCTACTCCGCCTCAGGGACTGAATTGAGACCGACGTGCGGGAACGACACAGCCTCAGCCCCCCTTGATAAGTGGGGTTCAAATCGGGATGTAGATCTTGACCTCGGTTATCTAGTTCTTATACGGATCGCGACTCAACACCTCGACCGAGGTCAGCAGACTATTGGTGCCCTGAGAATCGTGATTGACAACAACAAACTCCTAAGACGCCAATTGGGGGCAGCCTGAACGATCGTCCCGCCAAGCACGTGACCAACCAACTCTATCTGCACACAGATTTCAGTCCATCAATCAATAGCCTAGCTGGGGGTGAACTCGGAAGGCTGGTCCGGGGGACGAGCGCCTGCCAGCTCGTTGTCGACTTCCCCAACCCACCAGTAAGTATGCTCCATGGGCTGTGGCATCGCTGTGACCCACAACCCCAGGGGATGACAACCCGGGATACTATACCGTTTGTGAGAGGGCGTAGCCAGCACGGATTTGAATCAAGCTCGACATCAATCACCGATCCTACCATCCTGGCTGGGCCCACTGGTCTTGAACGGGCAGCGCACCACACCCACCAGTACCGTGGAGGGCACGCCCGACTGTACATCGTCGCCGTCGTCGGGAGACGGCGTCCGCCCATGGGCATCCTCCGACGTTCCAGCCGACGGAGGCGGTGTCGACACATCATCAGCCCCTAGAAACGTCCCAGGGCTGCCCCCGTCGGTGGCTCTCGTTCCGTGAAGCCACCGGAGCCAGGAGGATATCTCGGCCGCTTGCAGTGTCGGGCAAAGTGGTTCTCCCCACACTAAATGAAGCTATGCAGGGACCTCCTGCAGTTGGCAACCCGGTGGCCGGATGGCGCCAGGCAGTTGAAGCATCTACCCTCGACTGCTGCCCTCGGCTTAGCTGGCGGATGAGGCTTCCCGCGCCGAGGCAGTGTCCAGGGAGCACGCTCCTGCTCCCCACCCCCACCCCAAAAAAAAAAATGCTAGTAACACCTTGTTTCTTCTAGTTTCATCAGAGTCCCTCCCACCATCATCAAGAAAATACTACACTGATTAGAGGCCATAAATGGTGTAACACCTTCCATGAAAAGCGTAGAACTTACAGTTCACAAATCTCTTGCACCGAGTGCCAAAGATAGTCATATGATGGTTACCAAATCTGAATACAGCAAAAAAGAATTAGAGAGAGAGAGAACAACTTGTTATATTTCTATCAACCCCAAGTTTGTCACATACTTGCACCCAAAAAGGCCAAAACTACCCTTGTTAATAAGAGAGAAAATGCTGCCCTGCCACCATTTTTTTTTTTTTTTTTTTGACGGCTGCTTTTATAAAGCCATAATGTAACACAAGAGCAAACCAAAGAAAAAATGGGATAGCCAGTTTACACTGGAAGTGCTGAAAAAACAAGCCGTGTATGAGACAGCAGACCATCAAAGGGGCGACATGATCAAGCAATTGCTACAAAAGACAGAACAGTCCACCTCCATGTCTTTTGTAAGGCTCCAAAACGGCTCCTGCCATTCCTTCATGATCTGAATCTTCTAGTCCATTTATTTAGCGTCCCGACCCCAGCTTCAAGAGCACACGCCACTTCTGTAAAAAGCCAGATTTTCTGAAACGCCTCATTAGAAGACTGCAGAAATTTCTGCTCAATCCACATCTTGTTATGAATAATTCCAAATACCCCACAAAATAGTTTATAAGATAAATTTGATATGATGATCATTACAGCCCAAAGGCATAACAAGTAATCAAACATGTCCTGAAAACTAGCAGGTGTCCTATCCCACCCCAGAGCTTTTTTATAACAAACCCAAAACGTTTTAGCAACAAGTTAGTTAAAGAAAATATGATCTGATGTTTCCTCAATACCGCAAAGACAACAATTGCTATTCTCTTTCCATTTCTTTTTCTTCAAATTCAGCCCAGTCTGAAGTCTGTCAAGAAAAATCATCCACATAAAAACTTTATTTTTCAGGGGTAACTTGCTCTTCCACATTTTCTTCATCCTCTTTTTTCTCTCGAACACGCAAAAGGTTTGCGCGTCTTTTTGTATTAAGACGAATGAAAAGTTAAAAGTTACAACGACACGCCATGAATGACGCACTAGGGGGGAATACACTTATACAAATAGCTCAGCCCTCCCTAGCGAGAAAGAGAACAAATCACGTTACTCACTAGATAAACAACCTAGTCGACATCGCCCCGATCGATCTGCGGCGGCTCGCGGCGGCGCGTCGACCGCCTCGGTCCTACACCGACGAGCCGGGAAGATCCGGCGCATCGCCTCCTTTGCGAGGGAGTGCGATTGTCGCCATAGACTTCTGTCATAGTAGGCACAATCGCTCCGTCGTAGAAGGCACCGTCCGTCCATCAATGAACCCCATCCGCTGCATCACCAACATCTCCCCTCGCTTTTCACCAACCGGCATATCTTGTGAACGGTGGCGGCGAGCCTCCGGCTGCGGTGCGGCGGTGTAAGGCGTGGCGGTGACACTTGCACCGGCGAGGCAACAAAAGCGGCGGCGCCTTCGCGACCTTGTCTTTGAGCCGCCTTATTCTCGCCAAGGGAAGGCGGAGAAGCGGCGGCGGCTGCGTCGTCTTTGGTAGGTGTGGCTTGCGTGGCGACCACCGGCCGGCTGCGTCAAGGCGACCACCGGAGGCGGTGACTCCTTCCTCGAGCCAAAGCCTGGCGGGTAGTGCGTCGTCCACCGCGGCCGTGTCAACGTCCGCGGTATCGTCCTTCCTCGGGCCAAAGCCGGGCGGGCGGTCGTCTTCCTCCACGGCCGCCTCGATGTTGGCGGCATCGTCGAAAACCATCCGCATTGGCGTGGCCGACAAACCCGGCCGAGTGGTCACCGAGGGTGAGGCGTGGTGCGGGGTGGAGGTGTTCTTTGCCGTAGGGTAGTGTGGGCAGCCACCACCAAGTTGTGTGGCCTCCATCTCCGCCCGAGCAATCGGCGGAACAACCCGGTTGCTCGGAGAGAAGCCTCGAGCAACATCGGGTCATCCGCGGTGACCGCGATCGGCCCGAGGCACGGAGCGCGTGTCCAGCAATAGTGGCTCGACCTCGGTGGTGTGCACACATGTCGGCGCGCCCACAAATCATCGGGCGGCGGCCGCGACCCGAGCGCGCTGTGGCACCCTAGCGGCGTCGGCGCCATCGGCTTCCGTGTCGCGGCCACACACTTTCGTCCATGCCCGGACACGGCGCGGCTGAGGTAGCGTCGTCTGGCGCAACCGCTAGGGCCCTCGGCGTGTTGGACTCAAGGAGAACCCCTCGTTGGCGGCTGGCGTCGACCGCCCATAGTCGGCCGGGGCATCCACCGCTGGCTAAGTGCGGCGTCGCCGCCTTGCCGTCGTCGGACTCTCCGGTCCCTGCCGTGTAGTACCGACGCGACGCCAGCGGCAGCCGACGGTGAGCCTCCGGCCCGATGCGGCACGACGGGTCACCCTTCGTCGTCGAGGAATATCACGGTGGCCTTGGACAACGCCCACACCATCGCGGGGCCGGCAAGTCTCCACACGGTGAGCATAGGATAGGCAATTGAGGCACCGAGGCGCCTGGGATCTTCCGGGGACCCGTTTGCCGCCGCAGCCGAGGCTCCACCATCGTCGTCCCGGGGCGCGCGTCCTGGCGAGGAAGAATGTCATGCCACCTATAACACCCTGGTTTTCACCATGTCATTAGCATCTGCGTTTCATGGGCATAATCATCATTTAGTCCTATGCATTCATGCACATGAAATGATAGAGGTCAATTGCCTGTTTAAATGTGTTTAATTTACTTGCTATGCTTTGCCTCGTCATTTTATGTTTTGAAATGTTTGCATAATTAGTTGTTTAGTCTTTAATTATTTTTAGTGATGATCATAGGATGTTTTAGAGCACGAGTCATGTTGGTCATGTTTTCTAATTATGTTTTATAGTGGTAGTTTGACTTGTTTGACCTCGTTTGACCTAGGAAGTAATTTATTTTGTTTTGTTCAAAAGTCCTAGCTAGAGACCTTGCATGTGTGTGCATCCTTCATGAAATGTGTAGATAATTTTATGTAGAGCAACAAGTTCGGTTGATTTGAATGAAATTAGGGTTCCCTCGACCGTCGGAGCACTCGTGCTTGATTTGCTCGTAGTTTCAAATCCAAGCCAAACTAGACAAAACTTTCTATACATGAAACACTTAGAATTTTACGAGGAACATTTTGTTCAATTAGAGTTTTCGCTAAATCTGCACGGATCTTGGCCTTACGGGCCAAAAAACAGTTTGAGTTAAGGGTTTTATTTCAAAAAAAAAAAAGAGAAGGGAGGGAACCTTGGCCGACCACCCTTGTCTTGACGTCTTGCCGCCCGTGGCCGCGTGTCGCGCTCCTCCTAACCCCCGTCGCGGCCCGGTGCCTTGAAGGAGGGGGCGAGCTCCCTTGCTCGACACTCCACTCCCTGCCTTCCCTTCCTCCTCGCGCAAGCCGAGAAAAGAAGCGGCGGCGGCAGCCCGCCCCGCGCGCCCTTCCAAGTCGCCGCCGGCGCCGGCTCGCCATCGCCGCGCGTCCACCTTTTGCCCAAGCTAGCCCGGCGGACCTCGCCAACTTCGTCTTGAAACTCCTCGCCCGACCATCTCCTAAAAAGCGACCCAAGGCAAGGGCCAATCGGCCGTTTTTCTTCGCCCCGCCGAACACCCGGCGGTCCGTACTCTCCGTGGCTAGCTCACCCCCGTCCATCTCTGCCTCGCCGAGAAAGCGCCCGTGTCCGCCTCGAAGTCCCATGGGTATAGCTCTAGCTAGTTGAGCCCGTGGAGGCCACGGTTCGCCGGAACGCCGTTGCCGCGTCGTTGCGCCCGCCATGTCCGCCACCGCGGCAAACGCGCCCGCGCTCGTCGTGCCGTTTTTTCTTCGCCGTCATTCACGTTCGACAACACCTCGCCCAGCGTTCTACCATGTCCCAGGTTGAATCGAGCGAACGTCGCCCGTTCGGGCCGGAGCGCCTCACGCCACCGCCCCGTCCGGTGGCCGCCGGCGCGCGCCGCCGTCCGACGTCGCCGGTCGGCAAAACCGTCGACTAGCCGGTGTTTGTTCGTCGCTGGGCGTCCCTAAAGCCCGCGGCGCACCACACCCCCCCTCGTATCGCCCGAAACGGGCGAGTTCACCGTGCCGACCGCGCCACCCACCGTCCCGCCGCCGGTCGACCCTCCACCGTCGCGTTTGCTCGGTAAAAGTACCTAGGCGGTAGATCTCGTCGAGACAAAGCCATGCATGTGCTTGGATTGGCCGGAGATCGCCCCGCCCGGCAGCGCCGGTGCTCGCTTCTTCGTCTCGGCCGACGAAAGGGCCCACATTTGTCGACCTTTTTATTTAAATCATTATTCATTTTTCGACATGTTTGCAATGCTTAGAAAATTCATATCTCACTAGTTTTAGCTCGGTTTTGCATGGGACAAATTTTTTGTGATCCTTGTGAGTATATCTACAGTAGAAAAATATGAATTTACATTTTATGGTAGTTTTTATATTTATCTAGATTTATTGCAATATATGCCATGTTTCTAGGTAAATGCATATGTAATTTTTGGTGCATGATAAAATAGTGGTGACTGTACAAAATGTTCATGTTTTTTTGATTTATAGTTCAGGAAAATTATCATACATGCTATGTTCTGTGGTAGAAATGTGATTTTTGATTTATGTGCTATTTACCATGCTTTCTTAGGAAATTCATAGAAAATAATTACTAGGGTTTTTGCCATGATACTTTTTGTACATGCTTTTGTTACTGTTATGAAGCATTTCATGTTCATGGTTAGGCAGTTTCATACTTTTCATAGTACAAAAGTATTTTAATGCATAGATTTATTGCTAGCTTGTCATTTTTGTGTAGAATAGCATATGCATGTTTTTGCTATGAAATTTTTATGGTAGTCTTTTTAGATCAGTAGGATGCTCTGGTAATTTTTGTAGATTTTTCTAAAGTGTTTGCATATTTATCATATTTATGTTGCAAGGAAATTAGCCTAGAAATGCATGTTTATAGTAGAGTATTGTGAGTTGATAATTTTATTAGTTGTTCCTAGCATGGATAGGACCTGTTGGTATGCTTGGTTGGTTAAGCTTGGTAGTTTGGCAGATTTTTTATTCCTAGTAGCACTTATATGATTTAAAGAGTGCATGTGTAGTGGATATTTAGGGCATGTCATTTCATGTGCTTTAATTCATCTTTTGGCCTGACCGGTAGGTTTATTTGGTAGTTTATAACCTTGTTTGCTTGCTGGTAGGTTTTGGTAAGCTTTGCATAATTAGTTTGCAAGTTATTAGTGTTGCATGTAACTTGTTAGGTTAGAACAGAGTCTCTGTTTTTCCTGTTTTTCGAGGCTGTAGGTGTTAGAATCTGGTTGAGATTGTATTGAAAGATTTGTAGGTAATTTTGTTAGCTTTCCAATGAGTATTCGTTTGCTGCATTTGGAGTTGTAGAACTTCCCTGTGTGACTGTTTTAATGTAAAGCATGTCTAGCTACCATTTTCGGTAGTTAGTGGAATAGGGTGTTTGCTTGGTATAGGTTATTAGGGTGTCTTGTGTAGTTATCATCGTGTTTCTACGGAAGAGATATCCACTTACTAGTATCATTCATCATAATGCATTCATCCATCATTCTAGTTTATTTATATGCAAGTATATCTTTGGGCATTCGTATTATTCACTCGTGCATGTGCATGCATCATATCGATCGGAGGAGTTAGTTCGGGAGGAGATCAAGGAGCGGGGAGGTCAATCTTCATCATCTCGAGTGCGACCAAAAGACCCCATAGGAGAAGGAGGACCGTGACTCCGGCTTCCGAGAAGACTCTAACTTCTTCCTACTACTTTTTCGAAGGCAAGCCCGGTGCATCTTTGAACTTTCCTATGCTTTCTAAATTAACTTGTTGAGTCCTTTTTATGAATGCTTTGCATTAAGTGTAGGATATGAGTGAAATCGTTCTTTGCACCGATATCCTTGCTTTGAAGTTGTTGTCCTATCCTATTTAGGAGTCTAGGTTAAATAAATGCTCGCTTATGATGATTGCGATGAGACGATGATTTCCGGTCACCGAGAGGATATTTGTGGTTAGTCACATGGGTGACTAACAAGTTTCTTCTTGAGAACCCGAATAATAAAACATGTGAGATCGGATGGATATTGTGGTCTTCCATCGATCGATTAAGGACTTTACCCTTTGTCGGAAGCTTCAGTCGGAAGTTGAATGTACCTGTTCATATAGTAGGCTCCGCTGGGTCGTGAGCCACGAAGCTTGTGGGAATGTTAGGGGCCGGTACTTGTACGCTTAACGTCACTCCTTGGCGGGGTCGGTTGGGTTTGATCGGGCGCAGCGGAGGCGCCTGGCGTCGTCTTCGTTGCTGCTCACTTGGTGGCTCGAGAGGAGGGGGTTGCCGACAGTCCGAGACATACGCCCCTAACATCTTGGAAGTGATTAGGTCCGTCTGCGGTCGAGGCGTAGACCTAGTTTATGACGGGGTATTCGCCCGGTGGTCGATGTCGATTCGAATCGCCATCTCTCTGGATAGTGAGAACCCGTCTGTCTCCGCGGCATCGTAGTCTTAATATCACAATCATGGTTATTCTTATTCATGCTTTGCTAATGTTAAAATGTTGATCAAGTTACTTATACTATTATTTATATATTCTGAGCATATGTTTAATCTTGTCTATACGGGATTTATGGTTTATGTATATAATAATAACCTTTTAACTTAGAAGAACCTGAGTAGTATGTGTAGGCGCATTAATCAACTTTATTTCTGAAATTAAATATGAGTCAGCCAGCTCCAGATAAAGCCAAGCATAATCCTTGGAGTCTTTTCCTTATTTTCCGGTTTAAGGCGGGTAAGTCTTGCGGAGTACAATTGAGTACTCACGGGTTAATTCCCATCAAGCGGTGTGACTCCGTCTTGCATGTTCTAGCCTGTTGTGTTGTGTTGTGGTTGAAGATTAATGCCTAGGGCATGGCAGTCTCTATAGTTCCCTGTCTCTTGCTATTACAGGGGTGACATCATGTTGGCACTATCTATTTTATTATGATTTCCGTTGTACAACTAATTTGTTTTCGAAAGCTATTGCTTCCGCACTCTGAACTACTTTGAAACAAATGTGTATATCGCACTCTGATTAATATATATTGAATTTGGTTTGAGATACCTGTGGATTGGAACTACTGAGCTCAACGATCTTGGTTGTATTGTTGATGAGTTTGAAATCACTATGAGATTTCTAGAATACCGAGTTTATATGGACTCAAGTGTAGACTGCGATTGCTTGATAATTGCGAATTATAATTGATTTCTTATAAATTGGTCGGCTCATCACACCACCCATCGGTGTTAGGGGTAGAGATCCTCCCACGGCGTCGAGACGCTACTGGGCGGGTATCGACCCTCGGTGGTCGGGCAGGAATGCCGCTCACGAAGCGGACGCGGCCGCCCATCCTTCCGCCCGGCGGCGCCCGGCCCGCCACGTGGCCGTGCCGGTGAGGCGAGCACAAAGCACGAAGCGGGCCTCGGCGAGCAACGGGCGGCATCCGGATAGGTCAAGGGCGGCTCATCCCGGACACGCGTCGCCATCATCGTCGGCCCAACGTCGAGAACTTCTAGCGCCTCTCGATGAAACCCCTGGGCGGAAGGGGCGGCGTCGGGAGATAGGGTGGACGAAGGACTTAGGGCGGGGGCGGATGGGCGGATGAGGAAGACATTGAGGGAAGAGGCGGCTGAGGTAGAGCCCGCCGGATGTGCCAACATCCCCAACCTCCCGCGGGTGGGCCAAAGCGCACCCCGCGGCTGAAACCTCCATCATAGTTGTCGAGCGGTCGCCGAGGCCCTCCTCGCCATTGCTCGACGGGCGTCCTCAACGCCGGGGGAGCCATCCGTGACGACGAGGAAAGGAGCCACCTTGGAGGGGCCGACCGTCTCAACCTTGGCCGAGGTCTCCCCCAACCTCGAGGCCAAGGGGAAGCGATAGGCCGACGGGATAGCGCGGGCGGTCGAAGACGGAGATCCCAGCCCACGGACATCCCCAAGCCTGGTTGTCATGCTCGGTGAGGACCCGGGCTAGAGCAAGAAGGCGGCGGCCTTCCGTCAGAATCCGGGCCACGTTGGCGCCTCGACCTAGCCGAGGTCTCCTCGACCTCAAGGCAGGGGCGGCCCGTGGGCGGTAGATGGTGTCGACGTCGTGGCGGAACTCCCGCTTCCCGTATGCGGTCGCGAATGGGGCTGCCTGTCGCACAAAGGAGCAACCTTGGAAAAGTTGACCGTCTCAATGGCCTCCCGACCCCAGCGGTAGAGCCACCGCAGCCAGCCGCCCTCAACCCCGGCCGAGGTATCCCCGACCTTGAGGGCGGGGGGAAGCGGCGGGCATGGTAAGCCTGAAGGCGGTCGCGAGGGGCTGGTGCCTGCTCTTCGATCTCGCCGTCGCCGTCGTCCGTCGATGAAAGGCGAGGCGGGAGGAGGTCGGAGAAGACGGCGATGGAGGAGCCGGTGGCCCTCGACATCCAAGAGATCTTCCACCGCCGCGTCTCCAACGAAAAAATGACATCCAAAGACGCCATCGCCGCCCACCCAACCCGGTGCCGGTTTTCACCGTAGAGATCCACTTGAAAAAGACAGCGCCTCCAAGTGAGGAAAGTGGCGCCCTCAGCGCCACCGCCGTCATAGATAGTGAGCGGCCAATGCCATGTCCCTTGGGTCCATGCCGTTACGCCAACCGGGGCGGCGTGCACCATCGCCGAATTACGGATATGGAAAACAAATGCCGACGTCCGCCGCCATCCTCGCCGTCCCTTTCCACGAATCCTCCACCTTGACGAACCGTGGAAGCCACCATAGCCGGCCACCGTGTTCATCCCCGATACGGCCAACCCAATTGCTTCATCGCCGCCGCCGTCCGAAAACACCACCACCATGGTCAACGTCTTTGCGCGACGCCACCGCCCATCTTCTCGGGTTGCGGATCAGCCCGCCCGGGTTCTCCGGCACCCGATGTGGGCGGTCGGGCTGTGCCACCATGGGAAGAGGAAAGCCCGGCGGTGGAGCACCGGAGGCCGCCACCGTCGAACCACTCTTCGCCGCTCCGCTCGAAGCCCGGGCGCTCCACGACCACCGCCGCGTCGTCGTCCGCCTCCCCTCCCTCCGAAGACCCCTGCGGTGCCGCCGTTAGATGCCACCGCCGGCGCAACATCCGTCCGCGCCGCCGCAGCCCAGCCCGGCCGCCGGCCCACACAACCGGGCGTGGGAGCACCGGGATCGGCCCCCATGGCGGTCCCGGCGCCCGGCCGTGCCACCATCGGAACCCTCGACACCGGGCCGCACCGTCGAGACTCCCGTCGCCGTACGGCCTCCTCCACCATCCCGGCACATCGCCCACAGCCTCGGCACGCCGCCGCCACGCCACCGCCGCCATAGCCGCCGAGATCCACCCCACGCGTGACCTCGCAACCCTCATAGTGAGAGCCTCGCCGCCGTCCTCATTGGGAGCGCCGGATTCCCGGCGGCCTTCCTCCGGCGGCGGCGAGGTGGAGAATGGGGGAGGGCCCGGGCGGCGGCGCTAGGGTTGGGACCCCTCGAGTCGCTGCTTGTGGGGACGACCAGGTCTCCTCCAGTTTATCCAATCATACAATGACAAGGCTTCAAGTACTAGGTATAAAAATATTTTTTTCCCTCATTTCACGTAATTAACTCTTGTGTATGTGGGTCGACGCCGTCTTAGATTGACGTATTTAATGAAGTAATGACAAATTAGCAATAGTTAAGAGCTCTACATTACTTGTCTATTATGGTTATGTATACAATAGTTAAGAGCTTGTTGGTATAAATTAACATAAGCAGAAAAAAATCATAAAGCGCCGCGGATACCGATGTAGCTTTCACCCGGGAGTATTCCAAGGTATCGATTTCCACGAGGAACGTGAAGTGTACTAGAAGAATTAGGATCGTCCTAGGAAAGATAGATAAGATGGGTAGAGAGGATTTTGGGTTTTCTAAGTGGTTTTATCTAATTAAAGGCTCACTATACTTTATCTACTTGAACAACAGTTCCTTTCCAACTCTCGAAAAAGACGGGGAAGAAGGTAGTTGGGAGAAGGCTGCCTAAAAGCTCTACGAAAAAACACCAACCCGTGCGTGGTGGATTACAACGCCCCGACAGGGCAATTTTGTCACCCCTTGGGCTACCACAACTATCCGTAGGATTGGCGCAACCTCGGGTAATCCTCTAGTCTAGACACCACGTCTACACTATAGATTACTACTCTAATCACACATAATAACTAGAGCACTCAATACGAGCAGAGATCCAGGAAATAAAGTAAAGCAAGAACTAGAATTAAATAAATACTTAAAAATAAATGAAGAACCCGGAGATTGTCAAGACGAACTAGTTCTTTGCAAGAATACAAAGTTGAAGAAGATCCCATCCAGTCCTGCTCTTCGACTCTCTCCCTCTACTCTCTCCCCGATCTAGTTACAACTAGATGAATTAGATGAATTAGATGAACTAGACAACTAGAGGGACCTCTCTCTCTTCTAATTGAAATCCTAACTTTTGCTCTTGTAGATAGATAATGGAAGATATAATGAGAGATAATCCTTGGGGTCGACCCTGGGGCTGCTTATATAGTCCTTGGCGATGAACGATAGCCCTTGGATCAAACCGACCTTGGCAACGGCGTAGATACAACCTCAAAGTCGGTTACAAACCGACCTACGAAGATGGGCTGAATTAGTTACTTTGTAGCCCCGGCGGCCGCCCAAATGCCACCGGGCGGCGCCAGTCGAGTCTCCCCTCTCGGCCTCTCGTCTCTTCCGGTGTCTTCCGGTATCTTCCAGTGTTTTAGTCCACTTTTCGGGTTGAGTTACTTCACGGTCAAGTCTTGTCATCATATGTCTTGTATATTCCTAACTTTCTCCATTCTTCTCGGCATTTATCTGTTAAGTCTCCGGAAAGTCACGAAATACCAAAACTTGTGGAAATATATTAGTTAGACCCCTAAACTTATGTTGGTCTTTAACTTGAGCCCTTATTTCATGTTTAGTTGACTATTAATATTATGCTATAACAGGTGTCAACAAGTTCCCCCAAGCTTACCCTTTGCTAGTCCCTAGCAAAGCCAAACTTAACAATGGATCGAGTTGCTACTATGCTTTCATGCCTCACAAATACACATGCTTTCAAACAAGAATTCTCCTCAAAATATATTATTCTAACTTCAAACCTTTTTATCATGGAGCTTATAGCCTTTACTTGAATCTTGGGCAATTGAAAGACGAGAACAATCAAGTCAAGTACTATGTCTCAAACTCTTAGATCAACTATTATCCCGAGTTTTTGCAAGATTTTCAAAATAAAACTCGAGAGATTCCTCGTATATGAGAGTTTCGTGAGGATCATATATGGTGAAAATGACATATGGTGTAAATATGATGGTGGTAAATGTGAAACCCCATTTTTCTTTTGCTCCTCGAAAACTATCTCTCCTTTGGATATGTTGGGGAGAACCTGGGTTGTATACTCTCTTTTTTTTTTTCTTCGTGAGAGGTGGGTTCTACTCACCCTGGACTTGTGTCCATTTTTCTTTCTTTTATTATTTTAGAGATGTGGGCTCTACTCACCCTCGAACACTTTTTCATTTTTCATCTCTTTTTTATTATTTTAGAGATGTGGGCTCTACTCACCCTCGAACACTCGTTCATTTTTCATCTCTTTTTAGGGAGGTAGGCTCTTCTCGCCCCGTAGGACACTTGTCCATTTTTCATCTCCCCTTTCTTTTTTTTTTTTTTTTTTTAAAAAAATACAACCCAAGCCTCATCATTTTTCTAATCTTTTGGAGAGACAAGTAACAAGAACTATGAGCATTATAGCAAAGATAGGCTCTTTGTGGAATATGATGGATGCGTACTTCTAGGATAGAAGTAGCATATATGAGTGGAGTGTAAGTTGTAAGAGGTATATATATATGGTAAGAACACTCTGTCATACAGGGAACTCATCATGTAGCACTTTTAATTTTAAAGAGAATTCTCCAGGATTTGTAGTATCACTAGGAACAAGATAAATAGCAGCAACTTTTCATATATCATATCCGTCAATCACCTAGACTTAGATCAAGCATTTGCTACCCACAAGTTTTCAAATTCAAAGTAAATCATGTGTCAAAACAATTTTATGTGAAACTTGGGAGAATTCAAGGTTGAAAACTAGGTACGTGTAAGGAATTACGACAGGCAACTATTCATCATTTCCATACTTAAAGTTCATTTTATTTGAGCAAAAGCAAACTGATAAAGACTCCCTCTAGAACATTTATTCTCACACTCTAACAAAGACTCTTTTAAAGACTAGACTCTTATCAAACAAAGCAAAAATATATAAACTAATAATATATAGTAGTAGAGATACTTATCGTAATAATCGGGGTGCCCTCCCCAAGCCGGATTGATACGTCGGGTTGTTGATAATGTGGAAGTTGAGGTAGATAGCGACAAGGGTGTCATCCTATCATGTCTCTCTCCTTAAATCCTCGCAAAACTCAAATAAACAACAAAACTTGTGGAACAGGGTTAAGCGTTAGTGGTTGGCCACTTAAGTCTTTGTTGCCTAGAGGTTTTTAGGAATTGTCTCTTAGATTGGATCATTGATTTGAAAGAATTCAATTAAGTCAATTTCTTCTAACTTTTCGTGGTTCTAGAAAAACTTTCAAACGTTGGCCATTTACCTTAAATGTGTTACACAGTATTATTACGAAGTGTGACGGCGCCATGTGATGCAACGTCAATCACATTGAATGGTCCTTCCCATTTGCTTCTAAGTTTTCCATGACCGAAGAGCTTCACCCTTGAGTTGAATAGTAGAACTTTATCTCCGGCTTGAACTCCTTATGTTTGATTCTTTTGTCATGCCACCTTTTTGTTCTTTCTTTGTAAATCTTAGAGCTATGATAAGCTTTTTCTCTCCATTCCTCTAGCTCTGATATTTGCATCTGACGGTTCCTTCCAGCTAGATGGAGATCCATGTTCCATCTTTTGATTGCCCAATGAGCTCTAAATTCTAATTCAACGAGGCAAGTGGCATGTTTTTCCATATACCGGTGATACGGTGACATGCCTATGGGTGTTTTGAATGCGATTCGATATGCCCATAGTGCATCATGGAGTTGATATTTCCATTTCTTTTCCATTTCATCTACGGTCTTTTGTAGAATATTCTTGATTTGCTTATTTGATGTCTCGGCTTGGCCACTTGTTTGAGGATGGTAGGGAGTTGCAACGTTGTGTTTTACTCTATATTCCGCAAAAGAAACTTTCTCAAGGACTTGTCAATGAAATGTGATCCTCCATCACTTATGACCATTCGAGGTGTGCCAAATCTTGGGAATATTACTTCATGGAACATCTTCTTGGCATGCTTCGAATCATTGGCTCGACATGGTAGTGCTTCTACCCATTTGGACACATAGTCAACTGCCACCAAGATGTATTCCGCATCTCCAGACCTTGGGAATGGTCCCATGTAATCAATTCCCCAGACATCAAACAACTCTATCTAGAGGTTGTTCTGAAGTGGCATTGCATTCCGAGCATTAATGTTTCCATGCCTCTGGCATCTAGCGCATCTTTTCACATACTCCTTTGTATCTTGATATATTGTTGGCCAATAGAATCCGCTTTGCGGATCTTAGCATGTGTACGGAATGCTCCATAATGTCCCCCATAAGGTGATGCATGACATCTGTCTATAATCTTCAACCCTTCTTTTATTGGGACACATCTCCATAGCAATCCATCAGAACATACTCGATAAAGATATGGATCATCCCATAAGTGACAACAAGCATCATATTTGAGTTTCTTCTTATCCGCCCGGTGCTACATAACCTGCAACCATATAATTCACAATATCCGCATACCAAGGGTCGGAGTGTGTGACCATGAGGAGCATGTCGTCCCTCAAATAATAGTCATTAATAGGTGACTCAAATGTTTCCTTATATGGAATCCTAGACAAGTGATCAGCTATCGAGTTCTCTACTCCTTTCTTATCTCTTATTTCTATGTCAAACTCTTGGAGCAAGAGAATCCATCGGATTAACCGGGTTTAGCATCTTTCTTAGTGAGGAGGTATTTAAGAGCAAAGATGATCTCGTGGTAAATAATAATCTTTGCCCCCACTAAGTAAGATCTAAACTTGTCTATAACAAAGACAACGACCAACATTTCTTTTTCGGTGGTAGTATAATTAAGCTGTGGTCCTGGATAAGGTTTTGCTAGCATAGGATATAGCATGGTGCTTTTTATCCTTAGTTTGGCCAAGAACGGCTCCCTCTTTGCAAAAGTCGCTAGCATCACACATGATCTCAAAAGGTAGCTTCATATCGTGGCCGGATGATTGGAGCTGAGATGAGTGCATTTTTGAGGATTTGAAAGGACTCATAGCACTCATTATCGAAGACAAAAAGGTGCATCTTTAGCTAAGAGGCTAGTCGTGGGTCCGGCGATTTGAGAAAAGTCTTTGATGAATCGCCTATAGAACCTGCGTGGCCTAGAAAGCTTCGGACTCCTTTTACATTTGTGGGAGGTGGAAGTTGTTCAATGACTTCTATCTTTGCTCTATCCACTTCTATCCCATGTTTGGACACTTTATGTCCTAACACTATTCCTTCCCCAACCATAAAATGGCATTTCTCCCGGTTCAGGGACTAAGGAATTTTCTTTACATCTTTGTAGAACTTTGTCTAAATTCTCCAAGCAATCATCGAAGGTTTTGCCATAGACGGTAAAGTCATCCATGAATACCTCCATAATATTTTCAATCATTTCAGAGAAAATAGACATCATGCACCGTTGGAAGGAGGCTGGAGCATTGCACAATCCGAACGACATTCGTCGGTATGCATAAGTTCCATACGGGCATGTGAAAGTTGTCTTATTTTGGTCATTAGGGTGGATTGGGATTTGATGATATCCGGAATAACCATCAAGGAAACAATAGAAAGAGTGCTTTGCAAGCCGTTCCAACATCTCATCGATGAAAGGTAACGGAAAGTGATCTTTCTTTGTTGCCTTGTTAAGTTTTCGGTAGTCAATGCACATACGCCACCCTGTGACAGTTCGTTGAGGAATGAGTTCATTCTTCTCATTCATAACAACCGTCATTCCTCCTTTCTTTGGGACAACTTGAAGGGGCTAACCCACTCGCTATGTGGCACGGGATAGATAATCCGTGTAAAAGTTTAAGAACCTCTTTTCTTAACAACTTCTCGCATAGCGTTGTTAAGCCTCCGCCGTGGTTCCCTTGAAGGTAATGCATCGGGATCAATAGGGATACGATGCGTGCGAGTGCGGGACTAATCCCTATGAGGTCTTCAAGTGAGTAGCCTATGGCTGATTTATGTCTTTCTAAGACGGTGACAAGTCTATGAGTTTCTTCTTGGGAAAGCTTGTCACCGATAATGGCTGGAGTTTCTCGGTTATTATTGAGAAAGACATATTTTAGGCCAGAGGAAGTGGTTTCAGCTCAATTGAGGGTCGTGGTGGCACCTCCATTGTATCTAGTTCAATAGGCTCGGCCAGTTCTTCCTCTTCTTCTATGAAGTGTTCAACATCGAAAAATCGGGTTCGACCATCTCTACTAGATGTGCCATTAAGACATCCTCAATAGGATCTTGTTTAGGCTTAGGTTCTACTATCGCATTTTGTGAGCGTGCAAGTGAGACAAATGATAGGAGAATTTCCTAGCTTTAAATCCAAGAGACCTTGTTTTGGTCTCTCTTGAAAAAATGTTCCTAAAGGTACACCAATCAAGAGAGACATGTCCGAGATGTCATAGATGTGAAAATCTAGGCGATACTCGAAACCTCTTATTCGCAAAGGAATAGATCTCATGACCCCATAACTTTCAAGTGTAACTCCTGAAGGAGTTCTTAAAAGTTTATGAGATGGGATCGTGGTCTCGTTGGGAATGAGCTCTTCAACTAACGACTTTGATATTATATTTATCCCAACGGTAGGATTATAATGAGCCTCCATGGTTGTATTTCTTAGAATACAATTTAGAACTTCTGAAGGGGCAATGATTCGGGCTACCTCAGAGGATAACTCCGTCTCTGCCAACCACTCACACGGCTCATGATGGCCGAGAGTCCTTTGATGTGTTCAATAAGGAAAGGATCATTAGGTGGACCCTCGTCATCCTCAAATGGTGTAGAGTGCACGGAGGCTTCACTTGTAGTGAAAAATTCGAGGCATTTCCAAAATCTTCAAAAAGATCATCCTCGATTTCAAAGGGAACATAGAGGGATAGGGTTCATCATCATCATCCCTAATTTGTTGTGTTCCCATAGTGGGAGATTCTTCGACAACCGAATTGTTAGAAGAATTTAGAGGAATTTTAGATTCGGTTGCTTGTGTCTCCTCTAGTTGTTATGGAGGTTCGGGGCTTGGTTCAACTTCTTCTTCAGGAAATTCATCATAAATACCAGTGTAGGGAGTATTCTCAAGGATTTTCTCAAAAATGGCTTGTCCCTCACTAATGGTTTTATGCGAGAATGAACCTCCGTAAGCTAAGTCAACATGAAGAGCGACTTCCTTGCTAAGTCCAAGATAGAAGTGGTATAATAGGACATTTTCGTGGTAAGGAAAGGTTTGGACCTGTTTTAATAAGGCTCATGAATCTAGCCCAAGCTACTCCTAAAGTTTCCTTCTCTTTTTGTTGAAAGGTCAGAATTTCTATTCTAAGGGCAGCGATTTGAGAAAGAGGGAAGAAAGCAAGATAAAATTTGTCTCGGAGTTCTTCCCAATTTCCATTTACGCCTCCTACGGTATGAGCATACCCTTTGTTTTTGCTCTGCCCAAAAGGGAGAAGTTAAACAATATCCATTTAAGGGTCTCCTGTGTCATGCCAGGAATATTTAGGCAAGAACACAAATGCTCAAATTCCTGAATGTGGGTATAATGATTTTCATCTTCTAGCCCAGAGAAGGGTTTCTCCCGAACCATGGCTATAAAAGCAGGATGAATCTCAAAGCCATCCGTAAGAATAGGATGTGATGATTTTGGTGGCTCTATCAATTCAACCTTTGGAGCGGAAAATTTATATATAGGAGTGGAATCCATGTGGTAAGGTAGTGGTAAAAGGAAAAGGATAAAAGGACGAACTTGGTTCTAAACTAGCACGACTACCATTCCCGCAAGAATCGGCGCCCGAAAAGCTTGTTGGTATAAATTAACACAAACAAAAAAAAATCCGCAAGCGCACGGATACCGATGTAGCTTTCACCCGGAGTATTTCAAGGTATCGATTTCCACGGGGAACGTGAAGTGTACTAGAAGAATTAGGATCGTCCCTAGGAAAGATGGATAAGATGGGTAGAGAGGATTTTGGGTTTTCTAAGTGGTTTTATCTAATTAAAGGCTCACTATACTTTATCTACTTGAGCAACAATTCCTTTCCAACTCTTAAAAAAGACCTGAAGAAGGTAGTTGGGAGAAGGCTGCCTAAAGCTCTACGAAAACACCAACCCGTGCGTGGTGGATTACAACGGCTTTGGCGACAGTGTCACCACCCCGGGGCTACCACAACTATCTCGTAGGATTGGGCGTAACCTCGGGTAATCCTCTAGTCTAGACACCACGCCTACACTATAGATTACTACTCTAATCACACGTAATAACTAGAGCACTCAATACGGCAGAGATCCAAAGAAATAAAGTAAAGCAAGAACTAGAATTAAATAAATACTTAGAAATAAATGAAGAACCCGAGATTGTCAAGACGAACTAGTTGTTTGCAAGAATACAAAGTTGAAGAAGATCCGACAGTCCCGCTCTTCACTCTCTCCTCTACTCTCTCCACGATCTAGTTACAACTAGATGAACTAGATGAATTAGATGAACTAGACAACTAGACAACTAGAGGGACCTCTCTCTCTTCTAATTGAAATCCTAACTTTTGCTCTTGTAGATAGATAATGAAAGATATAATGAGAGATAATGAGAGATAATCCTTGGGGTCGACCACGGGGCTGCTTATATAGTCCTTGGCGATGAACGATAGCCCTTGGATCAAACCGACCTTGGCAACGGTGTAGATACAACCTCAAAGTCGGTTACAAACCGACCTACGAAGATGGGCTGAATTAGTTATCGTAGCCCCGGCGGCCGCCCAAATGCCACCGGCGCGCCGCCAGTCGAGTCTCCTCTCGGCCTCTCGTCTCTTCCGGTGTCTTCCGGTATCTTCCAGTGTTTTAGTCCACTTTTCGGGTTGAGTTACTTCACGGTCAAGTCTTGTCATCATATGTCTTGTATATTCCGGAACTTTCTCCATTCTTCTCGACATTTATCCGTTAAGTCCCTGGAAAGTCACAGAATACCAAAACTTGTGGAAATATATTAGTTAGACCCCTAAACTTATGTTGGTCTTTAACTTGAGCCCTTATTTCATGTTTAGTTGACTATTAATATTATGCTATAACAGGTGTCAACAGAGCTCTACAAGACGCGTTTTTTTTTTTTTATATAAGGAAAAATTCCATTGATACTAAAGCAAGTTACATCCTCTCATTACAAAAAGTAAACCAAACTACTCCACCTCCATTGATGGGAGACAAAAACCTTAAAAAGCCATAAATTCCACAATCTAGGATCACCATCCCAAACGGATATGCCATGGACGCAAGCTCCGATCTAAACGAACAGGGCCATCTCACCATCCACCACCGTCATCCTCATACCCATCACTTTTGCAAAAGAGGAATAAACTGCTAAAACTCCACATGCAAACATAATAAAATTGGTGCCGCCGATTACGTCGTCGAACTCATCGCCGTTGCCTTCACCGGTTCGTCATGAGAGAACACAAGTCCAACCGACATCCAAATAGATATCGTTGGAAAACTAAATCTCACTAGCCCATCGTCATGGCTGCATAGAACCACAACAAGACAAAGGAAGGGCCGGAGTACCTTATTCTCCATCAATGGTGATGTCTTCGCCTTGCCAACACCGCCGAGGAACGACATGCTCCATTGCTCCATCGACGATCTTGACGACGCCTTTACGCCGTGGCCAATCTCTTCGATTGGATCTCCGGAGAAAACTTGAACCTTGAAGACTCGATCTACTAGGGGAGAAAAACTTATTAAAAACGATGGATCCCCACTCCCTTCAACCACCGTGATGCCTGAGGAGAAGGGAGGGGGACCAGCGGATGGTGGAAAGCGAGGGCGGCGGCGCGGCCCTAGGTTTGGGACGGCGGCTTCTACAAAGACGTACTTTGATATTGCTAGACAACAAAAGTGGATTTAGTGCTTGGTCCTTCTGTTAAAACTTCCTCTGAATGAGTTGGACGTTGTTCTTAATTTGTTAAGATAATATTTTGGTTTTCTTTATTGCTGGTTTAAGATTTAAAAATAATATTTTAATTCATAGAAAATAGTATATGACGCGCATGTTTTGTCATTGTTCTTTTTAAAGCCATTTGTTACTTTTAAAGCCAACTAATGGTTGTAACCTTCTATAGGTGTTCGACAATTTGAACCGTCATCTATTGCGTAATAGAAAAAAAAATAGATTGCTCTACCTAAGGTGAAGATGCCACTTTTTTTGTGTAGTTTTACTTATTCCCGGCATTGCATGATCATGTGTACAAGTCATATATAGATATACTAATACTTTTTCTTTAACTCAAATTGAAGATTGAATGGTTGACGCGGAAAACCCTTTGAAGAATACCATATCAAAGCAATGCAAGAGACCATAGCAGGATTTATTAATGACTAGATCTTAGCGCCAAACGGCGAGTTCTAGTATGACCGCGCAAAGTATGGCTGCCAAAGCAGAGTGATGACAACTGAACCTGTAATCGGGACATGAAGAACAATGCAAGCTTGTAATATATGTATATGATGTCGTGCTTTCAAACATGTTGTCGTTAATTATGGAATACATTTGGTTGTGTTAGTTATGTATACATTGATATTCTTGTATGCATCGATCCATTTGAAACTTTTCAAATCGCATATACGTATACATGTCATTGGCATCGTAGAATCGAAATCGAAAACCAATTTAATTTTGAAAAGAAAATGAATTATCAATCAAAAAGGAGCAGCAAAAAAAAAAAAAAACCCATTGTTGTCCCAAATTGTAGTCTAGAACCGGACAAACCCTAGTTTTATCCCCCTGTTTTAGTGCTTTCAAATTAGTAACTATTAGTCCCGGACGCAACCCCGGATTCACGTAACCGGGACAAATGGAGGTGGGGAACTGGGGATAGACCAGTTTCGTGTACTAGTGCGTCGTAGTCCCGTGGTCTAAGGATTTTCTTGTAGCGCTGTGTTAGGGGCTCGGAGACGACCAATTAAAGCTAGTGGTGGCTGTTGTAGTAGCCGGCGACGGCAGGTGCATGGACAAGTGGAAGCGGGAGTCAGCGATCACGCTGGAGGATGAGCTCCATGGATGTCATTGCTAACGTCGTGGATACTGGACGGCGGCGCGTCTACCGCCATCTATCGGGGCTTGTTGGTTACCCTCTCCTCCTCCGGCGACGTTGTAGGTGTATGTCTCCATATATACTTCAAAATATGGAAAAAGTCTAAATCACCCCCTGAACTTTGATGCCTAGAACACTTAATCCCCCAACCTACAAAACCGGGTTTTTTGCCCCCTAAACTTTCAAAACCGATCAAATAACCCCCTATGACGGTTTTGCCTAGTGCTTTTGCTTGTGTGGCACTGGTTTTGCACGCGTGGCTGCCGCGCGTGCCTGCCATCCTCACCAGGCCCACCTAACTGCTACTGTTACCCAGATTTATGCACCAAGATGCAGCCAAGATCCACTGACCTGTGGGCCCGACTGGTCAACCGGACCCACCTGTCACAAACACAGAGCAGGGGCCTTGCTTTGACCGGCGAAAGATCGCTATCGGCGAGGTCTCCGTCGACGAGGTCGCCACCCCTGATTCTACGCGTCAGCCCCATCTAGTGGTGCCCGAGTTTGGCCCCTGAGCTCACCGGCAGAAGGTCGCCGGCTACAATGGCGGCTATGACGACAGGGCCGGCCCATTCCCGTGTGCGCGAGTTAAGGAACGCCGAGGCAACGCGGACGTGGTGTAGGGGTCGGGGCGGCCCTCCTCGCGGCAGTCTCCCCCAGCGGCTCTTCCGGCGACGTTCTGTGGCGGCGCGCAAGCACGACTACTCCGGCGGCCTCCCCGTGCGCTCGCCCAGCCGTGCCGCCCCTCTCCCCGTGCCCTCCACCGCATGGAGCCCGGCTCCCGCGGGCGGCGTTGCAGACGGCGCCCTCGTGGAACTCGGCCACCATCCTCTCGGCTGCCGCGGGCAGCAACTGCGCCTCGGCACGGCGCCGCACCTGAGCCACCACGAACACGGGAGAGCACCGCCGCCGCCGGATTGACCCCGCCGTCGTCGATTCGACGTCCGCCGCTACTGATTGGAGCTCCGTCGCCGTGGGATTCAACCTCTGCCGTCGTGGGATGCGTAGTGGAGCAGCACAAGTCCACCCGCGACCGCATGGGCCCGAGACTGTGACGACGGAGGTCTCGGTGACGCGCGCCGCGAGGCGGAACGCGTACGCGCTGCCGACGGGTCCTGGCGAGCTGACGCGGAGAAGGAGCGCGCCTCCACCTGCGCCGTCCCCAGAGGAGGATG
Organism: Hyparrhenia diplandra; assembly: GCA_015847255.1. Classification (NCBI taxonomy): domain Eukaryota; kingdom Viridiplantae; phylum Streptophyta; class Magnoliopsida; order Poales; family Poaceae; genus Hyparrhenia; species Hyparrhenia diplandra. Next base: position 305,982 of record JADLZK010000383.1, on the reverse strand, counting down.
CGCAGTGTGGGCCCGTGGCGACGAACGCGTGGATCTCCTGCAGCGTGAGCGGCGGCCAGAGGAGCTCGACGAGCGCCTGCGCGTGGTGGAGCGGCTTGGCCGCGGACCGCAGGAGCTCGACATGGTGCCGAAGACGACCCGGACGACGCCGAAGCAAGGCCATAGGGCGATTCGGAGAAGCCACCCTCCCCATCGAACACGAACGTGTGGCGCGGCACCCCACCCGACGGGAGCGGCTTCCCGACCGCGGGGGACGGGGATGGGGTTGTCGGCCCGCGATGCGGTCACGCGGACGCAGGTGGTTGGAGCCAGAGCCACGCGTGGCAGCCACGCATGCAAAACCAGTGCCACGCAAACAAAACCACTAGACAAAACCGTCCTAAGGTTTATTTGATCGGTTTGAAAGTTTAGAGGGCAGGAAAACTGGTTTTGTAGGTTGGGGGATTAAGTGTTCAGATCATCAAAGTTCGGGGGATGATTTAGACTTTTTACTTCATCAAAATATAGTGTACAAGTTCGATCCAGTCATCTATAAGGAAAGGGAAACACGGCTGCGAGCGTACGTACCAACAAAAAAAAAAAATCTTCTATCTACTCTACTACATACATGTTTCTATATACTTTCTAGCGTGTCAAGTACTTGATTTTCCTTTTTGCCACACCAAAAGGGCTTTTAAAAAATTAGATCATTTTGTGTCTAGATTCTATTGGCAGGGTGATGTACATAAAGAAAATATATATATATACTCCCTCCGAGATGGTATTAGAAGTCGTTTAGGACAAATGACACGGCCTCCAAAACACAACTTTGACCTCTTATTATTGTAAAAAATATTTATGGAGATGTGATATATGTATACTTTTATCAAAGTATTTTTAAGATAAATCTACTCATATAATTTTTACATTTACAAACTTAACAACTTAAAAGTTATTAATGATTTATATTCTCGATGTTTGACCCAAACCTTGTCCAAAATGACTTCTAATACCAATTCGGAGGGAAATATCGACAGTGGAACATGGTCTTCTGCCAACCAAAAGAATAAGAATGTCCACCGACTCAAGATATGGAAATTAAAAACATCGTGCTCTTACTACTATTGAAAGTTCATCGCATCCGGTTCTAAACCACCCTTTACAACTAATTTTTGTTGTCGCTGGTGAAAGTCGTTTGGTGATCACTGCTAGTTTCAAACTGGCGATGCTATTGTTCATCACCACCGGATCAGCGTTCTGCTGGTGTGCTGTTGTCATCATTATCAGCGCCACGTCGGAGTTCAGTCTAGCATACTCCCTCCGTCTCGTAGGTTCGTCGTTTTTGACTTTTGAACTTTTATGTTTGACCATCCGCCTTATTCAAAATATTTTTGCAAATCATAAAATAAATTAATCAATATTCAAGTATCTTCATTGATAAAATAAGTCGTAACAAAATAAATTATATTTGTGCAAAAAAATTTAAATAAGACGAAAGATCGAATAAGATGGCAAGACGGAATCCGGGGTGACAAACTCAATGGGACGGAGGGAAAGTACCATCGAGCATTGATGATGTAGACATCAATGTTAGACGGGTGTATATCATCCGACAGCGATGGAGACATCAACGCCAGATGGGCGTTCCATCTGGCGGTGATGATCGAGACATCAATGTTGGTCGCACATTTCATCCCATAGTGATGAGTGATGACAAATTTGTTCAAATCTGCAACCAAATTTGCGTGAAAAGGCTTGCGATACCACCAATCAGTTCTGTGCAAAGACAAAGAAGTACTAGCACTACACCATGCTGACACCATCATCGTACATTTTCTGCCTTGCAGATTCATGTTATTTATTTATAATAATCTTTACTATTACTACATAAATATTATTACTACATAAAAAGGAAGAAAGGGATACTGTTTTTCGTGTGATAAAAAAGTTCGCATCGCCTCGCTCCATGCGACACCGCGCCTCCCCACGTAAAAAAACTCGCGCCGACAGGTGGGACCCGCTTCACATCGTCCGTCCCTGCGACCTCCCGTCACACGAGAGATCCGCCTCCAATCACGCGATGTGGCATCACGCAGCTGCGCCCGCGTGCTTCCCCCTCGCGCTCACCCACGGCGCCGCCGCATCCCCGCCCTCCTCCTCTTCCTGGCCGGCAGTGCCGCAAGGGCCCTCCCACGACGAGGGTTCGAGTTCGCCTCCGTCCTCATGATGAAACACCATCTGAACAGAGCCGTCGCGGGCTCGCTCCTCCATGGCCAGGCGGCTCTTCTTCCCTCCTCCATGCCTGGTCGTCGCAGTCTAGAGTCGGCCCAACACCGCCTCTCCCGCACGGGCAGTTTTGGTGGCACCCCAAACCCTAACAGCTGCCATATCCCGCCATGTGCCGCCGGCAGGGCGCGCCATCATGGACGTGGGCCGGTCGGCAAGCGGCGGCGGGGCGGAACGACGCATCGTCGCTGCTGCCATCCCTGGAGGCCGGCCGTTAACGAGGCCGGGTGGCATGGGGCGCCACAAGAGGCTGGGGAGGACGGGAGGAAGAAGAAAGACCTCGCCGAACCTCTGCACATCCCATCCGACTGCAGTTTTTAGGTTCTTCTTTCTGATTGCGATGCCTTTTATTGCACTGTGCAATTGGGTCTATCAGTGGTTTTTGTTTCTGTGAATGATAATTTGGGCATATAATTCCTGTGAGCAGGATTGAAATAGTTTGCTCACCAGCTATCTCCTGTTCAAGAATGTAATGCACGTAACTTTATGATTGATGGTGCAGGTGCTGGTGGAAATGTAGCAGGAGTTATAGATGAGTTCAACACTTGTACCAATGGATGAGCCTGAAATGCAGAAAGATCTGCCCCTTCTCTTTTCTTAACTATATGTTTTCACTTTAATACTATTGATTGACGATTTTGCAGTGAAGTGTCTTATGCAAACGATTTAGTACACAACTTTCTGACATGGAAGAAAAATGATAGTACAAGATAGTAGATTCTGTAAAAAATTTCCTCCTGTTATTTCATTACTTGCTAATATTTGATCCTTTTGTAAAACTTTGTGGCCATGTAGCGTCAATGACAAGACTGATAGCATGGTTTGTTTCATGGTACTACTTAGGCCTATTTCGAAGTTATAGCAAAGTTAATTTATACAAGCCTGTGTTTTTCAGATTGTGTTTTTTTCAGATGACCAGGTATATGTGGTTCAGAACTTGTCAGGGCTGTTCCTCTTCATTGGGAGTTTTTTTCAGCCAGGGCAACAAAACTATTTTCAGATGTCAGGGCTGTTCCTCCACATCCTATTCAGTTATTGGTTATTCTGTAAGCAGAAAATACATACTAATTTATTTGGTTGCCATTACAGTTCAGTATAGGCTTTAGCTCCTCCTGGACAGTTTCACAGTCAAATGCTAATATAGTAGAACTCAACCAGTGAAGACATTCACTGCAGTCTGTTTTAAAATGCATCACATGTGCACATTCTCTTCATTGTCTTGTGCAGCATCTCCAGACATTAGGCGCCCAACTGTTTTATGCCGGTTATCAGGTAATTTCACCCACCACTGTTTTATAGTACTTGGCATCCCTGTACTTCAGTTTTCTGAAAACCTATACATTCAGACATGAGACATGTCTGTTCGTGTTCCTTATTGGCATTAACGTCTCTGTCCGATCTATTGTACTTGTTATGTCAGTCAGAGATTTGTAGATATCATAATGCTCTTGTTATTGTAGTACTTGGCATCCCTGTATTTTAGTTTTCTGAAAACCTATATATTCAGACATGAGACATTGTGGATAAAAGATCTATTATATATCGGGCTGCTCGGTGGATCATGTATGCTAAATAAAAGAGGCTGAATTGCAGTGACTGCTTAACTCAACATGTGGGTGGGCCATTATACGAATTGTTTAGTCATTTGCAACCGTACTCTGCATACACTAACTTTGTTAAAGGTTAAAACCACCCGATTTTTGCACACTGATACAAAATTTGATATTTGCTTTTAGTCCTGACCCCCTGAATCTTTATTCTGACTACCTCGACTACAAGGAATAATAAGTTAATTCGCACTAGCTTCCAACTTGGTAAAACAGAGTCTATTAGCAGAGTTTGAAATCTGGTAGGACAACTATTTTGTTAGCAGACAAATATTTGGTGAATTATGTTAGCAATTGGGTCTTTAACAAAAAAAGATGTTAATGAGTTATTGAGTATATTGTGCTAGACTTGATGTCTGGTGTTGATGAAAGTATTGCAGATTAATATGAACCCTTTTCCTCTTTTGCAGAAGTCACTGAACAAGGACGATCAGGAATCCAGGGTAATTCCATAATAGACAATGTATAACAGCTGCAGATACTCTGTGTGCTGCAAACATAGAACAATTAATAATGATTGAATTTGGATACATTGTCGGTGTAGTAAGCTGACTTAATTGAATTTTGAACAATGTCCGTGCAGACTGTCGATATAGTTGATTTGGTACTGAAGCACTTATTATAAGTATACTAATGAAGCACCATGTTGTATCAGTGACATGTGTTGAGAAACTTGGTTGTGGGATTAGCAAATTTTCTATTGGCTTCCAAAACCACCATATGTGGAATCAGCAAGGTTCAGGTAGGTGGCCAAATAATTTCTTGGATGGATCCTATTAGCTTTATGAGATAGATAGATGCTTCATGTATTATAACCATTACCACTTGACTTTCGTTGCATATGTGCGCTACACACTCTTATTTGATATAATTTAATATAGTCATTGTTGTCTTAAAATCAACAATAAATTTGTTCAGTATAAGGCTTAATTTAATCTTTGTTTGATCTCTGAAAAACCCATAAATATGATAGCTGAATCTTCAGTTTAAATGCTCAGAATATTCAGAGGTTTCTTTTCACCTTCCATTTGTTTATTAACGATTCACTCTCTAATGATTAGTTTCAACTATTTCGTGGTGATATTAGTGCTTTATGATCACAAGCAAATCATGTGCATGTCAGCTCTTTTCCAAGAATTGTATTGTCTCTTTCAGACTCGATTTCATTGGATTTCCTCTTATTCAAGTAGAGTTCAGCTAGGGATTTTTACATTTCGTTGCCACTGTTCTTTGGCAGCAACGGATCATCCTCTGCTCTCTCTCTTTGTGCTAACGATAGAGCTGAAACTAGATGTTCCTCTATTTTTCAGATACATGGATACTGAATGTACATTTATGGCTTAGCTTTCTAGATGGCATCATGCTTCCTAGATCTGCCTGATAAGAAACGACGGTTGTAGATGCCTGAATCCTTGTGTTGTTCATTTTTTTTTTAAGCTGGATTTCAGTTTGCAGGTTGCTTATATCTTTTTTTTTTTTTTTTTTTTTGTCCTTTTGCTTTAATGCTCGACATCAAATTATATGCTTCTCTATGGTAGTACACTTATGTTATGACATTGATATTTATCAAGGAAATTTATATGAATAATCATTTTCCCTCGATTCTATGCTCGATGAAGAAACATGTGTATACCCTATCATAAGTGATTATGATTGTCTATATTTTAAAAAGCTCCAATATGAAGGTACCTCATGCTGGTCCAATCTGCGGTATGCCTTATTGATACTAAATTATAACTCTCTTTTTATCCTTACTATTATTTTGTGATGATGCTATTGTGCTTGACAAGAGATACAGCTAACACTTATTTTTTTCTTGTCTCATTGTTGTCAAAATGCGAGCTGAATTCATATAGCTCTAAAGCTATTTCAAGAGTAGTGAATAGTTTTGGATTGACCTTTGAATTTTGTTAGTATCAGGAAAATGTTCTTATGTGTGGCTGGCAGTTCGTATTTGGAGTGGCAGTTAATGTGCATTGCCAATGTCTCCTCCTAAGTCCTAACATGGCTCCAAACAACCATGAGTGTTTGGAATTTATACCTTGCTTCAGTAATAGTGAGTATCTAATTATCCTTTTGTTCCCCAACTGCAACAATGGCAATTGATTTCTACAATTTGCACCCCTTGAGACGATTTTTATGTTTATGCCCTTTTTTTTTACGTTATGTTTTGTCCCTACTCGTGAATCAGTGTCCTTGATATTTTGTATATGGTTTCACACAATAATGTTGGATGCTTATAGATGAAAGGATTGTTTTTTTTTTGGTGGTTGTTGACATAATTTGGAGTGTGGCCTTCGTATGACGTGTCATACTATATTTTTGTATCCCATAGCTACAATTTTGGATAATATTTTATATTTGGTTTATTTTGCATTTTTTCAAATGACTATTATCCTATTGAATATTTTGTTGTCCGTAGCAACGCACGGGCATTTTGTATCCATGAAAAGCGAATACACCCTGAGGACGTTGAATGCTTAGGGTTTTATTATTTTTTTTTTTTACAAAATTGCTTAGGGGTTGAAAGCGGCACAACACAACACGCGCAAACTCAAAATGAATCCTCACAAGTCCAGAGTTTTGGGCATTTGAGGCCTTGTTTAATTTTACAAGATTGTTATCTTATCATGCGATCCATGTTTTTATATAAAATTTAGTTATCCGTAGCAACGCATGGGTATTTAACTAGTGTTTAAAAAGACAACATGCTTCATTCCGCTCAAATGTGCAATTATCACAAAATGGAGGTCCATTCAAACTTCATTAGAAGTTTAAAATACAATGCAAGGGGCAGGAATGTTTTCTAAAGGATTGATAGGAGTCTTCAAATCAGATCACAATTTAAACATTACTACATTGCCGACAAGTACAAGATGTACTGAAGGATAAAAAGGTACAGTGATGGCAAGGCAGAAGTGCTCATCACATAGAGCCTACTAGACCTCATAGCAGTCAGTGATGTCTTAGTAGAGCCTGCCACTGCAATCTGAGGCACCACAGTAGCAATGTTTAACCTTCTCGTTGCCATTCTCGTCATGGACTGAGCCTACCTTATAATTGTAATGGTAGGTCAGTTCCTGTAGCGGTGGGATATTCTCAACAGCAAAGAACATAACACGTGGCATCCTCATGTCACCATGGTCCCAGAGAACATTTTTTTTGTGCATAGAGGTTTGGTGAACAGCTATGGTTGATAAATCTTCCCACATTGCCGCACTCAGCTGCATCTATTGTGAAGCCTTTCATTGTCCTGGACGACGAGGTAGAAGATTGTACATCAACCACTGGTTGAAGCCCCTTCCAAAGTTCTTCATCATAATAGTTACTACCAATATCAAACAGATATTCATCCTTCTGCCTATTTTCAGCTTCGTTACCATCCAAGAGCTCGCCAGTGTACTCGCATATGAAACTGCCTGAAGATATAGAACTGAGGGATCTTACACCCCAACCTGTCTTACCTGTCTTGAATATTTCGAGTGGAATTTTGACACCATGTTGACTGACTCTATTGTAGCATGTTGGCGGGCACCTGAAAGTATAGTGGTTACATATTATAAGTTAGATTATTATCCCAGTTTTAAGCTAACTGTCTAGTGCTCATCAATTATGTTTGCTTGCTGTCAACATCCTAACAACTTCAGGAGAGTAGCCAAATTTTGTGAGCCGATTTTTCATCGACCACAAACACCAGCTGTTCTTCATCTGGATCTAAAAACAATCGTCAGCCATAATGTAACATAACATACAAGTTCAACAGAATGAGGATATTTTTCATGATTTGGAATTTAAATATGTAACTTCAAAACCCAGTAGAACTAAACAACAAATAAATATTTTCAGATTGACAGTTATTTCGAATACTAAGTTTTTGCACAGCCATACCTGCACCAAGGACCACACTCGTATATGAGGCGCTTAGCCTCTTCTACAATCGCACTATCGAAATTGAACGGGATTTCCCTCCATTCTTCACTGCACAAGCACATGTAATAGAGTCTGAGCAGCCGTTTGTGCAGTCACAACCCTTTTGAGGCTCTTTCTCATACCAAGTTGGATATATGACATTGGTGATGTATTTAAATGGTGCTAGCCTCATGTCATCAATTGTGTTGATGACACATATGGCTATCCTCTCGCTTCCTTGAGATATATCAGGCAAACAAAGACCTTCACGAACTTTAGACTTCCTAGTTGCCTTGACTGCATGTAGTGCTAATTCTGGTTGCCCCGCAATCCTCTGTAACTTGTACTTGATGACCATCCCACCTTTCGGGCCTTCTTGCCAACATTTCACCACCTCGCACAATCCATCGTATGTAAATGTCGAAGTTTTCTTACCAAATTCATTTCTACTTCGACCTTTGAACCCGTGAATCACTCGAACCGGGGTCTTGGCCTCAATGCAATTTTTCAAGGCAAGATTACCCCGCTCAAGCTGTTGATCCCCTCCATCTTTATTGCCGCCAGCCTTCCCTCCAGAGCCAGTGTATATTAGTTCACCAGAGCTTGACAGTTCATCAGGATAGCCTCCAGAGGCAACGACACTTATAGCAACACGAACACCATTCACCTTAGAAATGTCAATACCTCCTTGATATTGGCGATGCAGACCAACTATTGATAACTCAATTCTAAAATGAAATTCATCACCAATTTCAACACCAGGAATATTTCCCACAATGGCCCCAATCTTTTTTATAGATAGGGTCTTTCATTACTACTTTGGCTGCTTCAAGGTAAATGCATCCAACTTTTATGCGAATACCTTGTTCCTCAATTTGTGTAAGCTTTGCACGTCACCTGGTACAATTGGAGCAACTTCCTAACTTTTCTTCGAGCATCTATATGATCACCAGGTTCCTTGTGGTGTGACCCAGAAGGAACGGACGAGTAACAAATTTTTCTCGCTTTTCTCCATACACAACTAGCTCCATAGAGTTGTCATCTTCCAGGTTAGTGTCATCATTGTCCTCCACTGTCTCATCATTGATCAATTCACGAGAGACCACTTGTCCTGTTAGTAATTCTTTTTGGACTAGCATATTTTCCCTTTATCTTGTTCCTAGGAACAATAGACTTGAAAGCACTGGCAATAGACTTTCTTCCTCGTGTCCAAGGGCATTTGTCAGGAGCCATCAATGCTAGTACGATTACTTGATCAGCGACAAGGTTCACATAACTCTCTTCAATTTGATTGGTGGCAACATGTTTTCCAAGCTTCGACTTCCCAGCAGACCTGTGCAAATTATCCTTGACTATGCCATCACCCTTTAGCTTATGAGCAAACTTCTTTTGCTTAATTTTCATATTTGAGCACATCACTTCTTTTTTAGCACACAAAGTCTTGCTTTGCACCTTCCCCCTTGCAGACGCCTCCCTGTTCTCAAGCATTGTAGCATTCATCTTGCAACTCTCCAACCCGTTTTCTTTTGTCTTTGCATCAATGCGATTGTTCAAAGGTGTCCTAAGCTTACTTCTCTGCAAGCTTCCTTCAAGTCTTTCCATCTTATCATCCACTACTGCTCGTGGTTCACCTACAGGTGAGACTGCCCACTTCTTAGGTGACGGATTCACATCGGATTTCAACAACCGCTTCCTTCTGCTTCCTGCAATTTCATTTTCATTTCTCTGTAACTCACTGCCACCAGTTTCGTTTCCCATCTCCACAACATCCCCATCAGCAGTAACCTCCTCCTGCCCCACTAAACTGCTGCCATCATGTCCCTTCTCAGCCACCGACAAGCATGTTTCCTTGTCACTGTTGGGCACAGAACTAGCACCAACAATGCCATAACTCTCCATAACTGCTACTGCTGGTGACGCCACCTCCACCACCCGGTTCCCCTCCTGACCATCCAACGACAACTTGCCTGCATCCTGAAATTGTGCCTCTCCATTCTGCCCCCTGTTTCCATCCTGCCTTGCACTATGTAGCCCTGAAAAAGGCAGGGCACGTGAGAGGGTGTCGCTGTGCATTGCAGGCGAAACAGCTGTGAGAGCAACCACTTCTTCCACCTTATTTCCTCCCTGCTGAGGCAAGGTGCCATTCTGAGCTATAGGTGAAACCATCGCAGGGCTAGCCACTGCATCCACCTTATCTGACCCCTTCTGCCAAGGCACAGGCAGTGCACCATTCTGGGCAACAGTTGAAACAGTGCTTGGGGCAACTGCCTCCTCCACCTTATCTGGCCCCTGCTGCTGAGGAAGGGAACCGTCATGAGCAGGAGGCGAAACAGTGGTAGGGACGAACACCTCATCTGCTCTGCCACCTAGGACACTGGTGCCACCATCCATGCCCTTCTCCCCATTGCCTCCCACGGCAGCGGGGGCCTGCACAGGGGACTGGCCACACACAGGCAGCCAGGTCTGCTTGTCGGAGGCCCACCTAAGGCTCGAAATGTGTGGTGATAGCCCCGATGCCGCTGCCACTTCTGCATCTGTGAGCATAGCCAGCGGTTTCACCCCGCACCCCTGCATCCCAGAACCTGCAAAAGACCAAATCAAATCAGGGGACCAATGTCAATTAGATCAACCGCAGGTCCACAACCAAACCCTACAGCCCCCAACCCACCAAAGGCACCACGAAACGTAGAGGACGACCACCAACAGGATGACCAAACTAGGAGGAGCGTGCGAGTGACTCACACTCACCTGGTTTCTTTTCTCGTGCGTGTGGGGACGGCACAGGCTTATGCTGCAGCGGTGAGTTAGGGGAGGGAGGGGTGGGGAGCAGAGCAGAGCGGACCAGTCCAGAGAGGGAGGTTGGATTGGAACGGTGTCAAGGGCGTCGGTGCCCAAGACAGCAGGTCCCCGACTCCGGAGTTCATAGGTAGATTGGGTACTGGCGCTGGGATTCTTCTTCCCTGGACGCCCTATGGTGAAGGGGATGAGATTAAATAGAACATGAAGATTAGGAATAGGTTTGTTCATTGCTTGATTCATCATAAGATGATTACAGGGTATATATAGAGCAGCCCAGCCACTAGGCGCCCAGCTCAAGCTCCTCATTTCTCTCCCCAATACTCATTCAAATCCCTCATTAATTATAATACTCCCCCACTCCACACCCCCCACCCCACCCCACCGACTTCTAATTACCATTAACTGCAGCCGGTGCCTCCTTGGAGGCCGCCCTAGCTGCATCTCGAGCCCTGGAGCGCCTTTCATACTGGCGCCCCCACATCACAAATGGGAATGTTGACAGAGGGTGGGGCAGAGCCCCTTGCTGTCCTCAAACAACCTCGAAATCTGAAAAAATGATAGATAAATAAGTTAACTTCATTTGAAGGGTACAAATGCATATTCAGAAGGGTGGAATATATTTTCCTTTTTTTCTAACTACATAAGAATTTTAGCAGATATTTACAGTATGCCTTTTGGACTTCTCAGAACAAAAACCTTTCTATTTGGATTTTAAGGATTATTATTATTAAGTACTCTATCTGTTTAGAGTAAAGTAATTAACTTGTCTAAATGTTATATATTTAAAATAATACTAACAGGAGTATGTAAAATCCACAAGATGCAAAAGCGTGTGATATCTGAGATCCATATGATATCCATGAAAATACCTAGCAGATCAAAACATCAATGATGCTAATGTTGCAATGGCAATGGGTTTGGTAGCCAGATACTGGACTCACAAGTCAGAACAAAGTAAATTTTATGCAAGTGCGTAACAGAACATAGTACTTGATGCCTAAGAAATTACATATCTTATCATTCTAGTACCATTTAAACTCCTTGCAGTTTTGACTTAATTTCACTGAACAGGGCCCATATTGGCTGTCAACCAGTAAAAATATCAGGTGGCTGCCAATTTCAATAGCTGTCCAAGAAATATGAGGAAACAATCCTCTTCAAATTGTCCACGCTTAATCTTCTCAAAATAGTTTCAAGACAGACAGAGAGAGGCTATGATGGTTGACAAATCAATGGCTCTTGAGTACAGGTGTCTCAGGTTCACACCAGAATTTATAGAAAACAAAAGATCACTACTCCTATTGGATAAGCTAATGCAATGAAATTGTATGCATCCTGTACCAGCCACGTATTTAAGATGTGTAAAACACAAGTACATGTCAGAATGCAGTATTTGCAAGCAGTCACAGATATGGCTACGGGCAAACAAAGCTTTTCGATACAAGCGCTCTGTGCCAAACAATGTAAAATCTCCCTCAGGAAAGAGTATGTGGTTTTCTCATTCCACTTCAAACTGAAGACTAGATCCACTATTCCAACAAGCGCCAACATGCTACTACTCCAATTCCAACTAGAACCCTTCTTGAGTCACTTGTAGGGATGAAAACGGTCAGGAACAGTCCAGGAAAACCCTCTGGCCACTTGATTTTTTAATTTTTACATGGAAAAGGAATCGGAAATGCCAATTCGAAAACAGAAACAGGAAATTTGGGATATTGGGAACAAAACAATGGGTCCGATACACGTTGATAACGGTTGGGAATGGGTAAACTAAATTGGGAACATCAATACGTGTAACCAGTTCAAACATGCAGCTTCACACCAACGAATTCAAGAACTACACAACAATACAATTCATGTAAACAAGGTGCTATCAGGGTTAGACAGCACCAGTTCACAACAAGAGCACCAGCCCACTTCTTCATCACTACTTGCTACTTGGTCCTCCTATAAAAGGCATTCGAAGTTACATTCAAACCAATGAAAATCAAATAGTTCAATTGGAAAGTGACAAGAAAACACATCTATGAAGAACTACTAGGAAACAGTACATACATAAGCTAAGCATTTACAGGTGTCAAGTGACAATTGCAATACAATCTGATAATAAATAAATAAAGTTCTACTAGTTCAGAACAATCTAGAATTTGAATCTCTATTTCTCTCCATATGTTGAAGTGTCAGCCACGTACTACTACTACTACTACTACTACTACTAGATCAGACCAAAGATCAATAGCATGTTGGCTGACTGAGTTCCCCACACCACACATACTAGCTAGCTTACAAGATGCGGCTCGACTGGTGAAGGGCCAAATGCAGGTCCCCAGCCCCCACGTCGAGATTGCCGGCTTGCAGCTTGCTGCCGCAGTGCTACCTCCCGGCCTACCTCTCAATCCCCTGGCCACAACGGCTGGCGGGAGTACCGGTCGATTGTGCGGCGAAGGGTCCACGGAGGCCGGATGGAGAGAAGCGGAGAAGGGCGGCCGTACCTGCTGCTGGGGAGTGGAAATGGCCGGTCGAGCGGGCCACCGGCTGCGGCGGCAGACTGCACCGTTGCAGAACCGTGAGCGGCGGGTCCAATCGGAGAGGCTGAGAGGGCGTCCGCCGCTTAGGGTTTAGGCGCTGGGTCCGGGCGCCGCCGCGCGTGGCGCCGGTGAGAGCGCAGCAGCCAGCAGGCGGCAGCGGTGCTTTGTGGGCTGGGCTCGTGGGCCGCGAAGTTAGACCACAACCACCGGCGGAATTTCCGTGAAAATGCAGCTGAGAAAACGGGGCGTGTTAGCTGCCGCCCACGTGTGGTGGGCGGGCCATGACATCGTGGGCGGCGGCGTCACGCCCGACGCCCCCATCGTCTTCCTCCTCCCGACGCCCGCCCCGACGCCTGCGCCCTTGCGCGGGCGCCCAGTGTGGCAAGGGCGGAGGTGGCGGCGGCGGAGGCGCGTCGGGGCCGTTGAGCCCCTCCGGCGAGCACTAGGGCGCCGCGGCGGCCGCCTTCTCCACTCCCCATCTCTTATTCTCCCCTCTCCAAAACCCTAACCCTAGCTCAGGCACCCGCCACCGCCGGCCGCCGCCTCCGGCGACGCCATGGCCGAACTTCGACGCCCCCGCCTACTCATACCCGGGATGAGTCCGGGGCCTGGCCGCGCTCGGCGGCGGCGCCCGCCTCGCTCACCACCGACCGAACCGCCGACCACCACCGTGACGGCGGCCGCCACCGAGGGCCGCCCGCGGATTCTATAGTCGTGGAAGCAAATAGGACTCTAACCCCCCGCCGTCGGAACCCTAACCGCCGGCGACGACAACCCTAACTTCTCCGGGGGGAGGTCGGGGGAGGCGGTGTCGCAGGGGCGGTGGGGCGTGGGGAGGCATCGTTGTCGCCGTCGCCGCCTCCGGCGCGAGGGAGGAGGCGGGCGGCGGAGCCGCGTTGGGCCTAGGTGGGTCGGCGCACCACGGAGTGGTTGGCACATCAGTTTGGCGCCTGGCCGGGCAACGGCGATTCCGAGAAAACGGTCGGAAAAGGTTTTATTACTTAGGGCATGTTTAGTTGTTAATGAAATGCAAAATGCAAGATGCCAATATCTTCGGCACCCAAAGGCCCCTACGCATGAAAACACACGTAGCCCACCGCCCAAAGGCCCTGTCTTCGAGCACGCCAAGTGGCGTCGAAGAAGTAGGACCGCCATGGAGATGGAGACGGCGGCGACGCGCGACTACACACCTCGGCCGCGTTCCACTACGCCAGGGCCTCACTCCTCCTCACCTCCCCCGACTCCTCCGTGCCTCCCTACTCCCCTCCGGCCGGTCGCCTTTGTAGCGACTCACACGGTCGCGGCGGCTCCAACCCGAGGGGCACCTCCGCCACACCGGCGTCGCGGCGGCGCAGACTTGAGGCCGCGGCCCATCGCGCTGGCCGCCGGTTTCCGAGCTCCTCGCCCTTGTTGTGGTGCCCGTAATCCATGAGAGTGGAGGCGGTAATGGGAGGACAGGAGCGATAGGGTTGGCTAGGACGGGCGCATGGGCTGCGGAGAGAGTGGAGGTGGCGACTATTTTGCCTCTTTTTTGACCTCCATGCTCCCAAATCCAAAATGCCAAAAAACAAATTATTTGGTACAATTTCACCATGACGTTTAGTTCCATTTTGCAAAAAGATGGTTCAAAACACCAGTTTTTTAGGGAAAAATGGGAACTAAACAGCCCTAATTTCTCCTCTCAACTAAAAAGAACACAATTAAGACTTCTTTTTGTTGCGACAAACGCTTTAGTTTATCTGCCTATCATCGGTGCAATACCGCTCATCTTAATAGTAGGAGGTGGAAGGATGAAAACAAAGAATAATAAAGAATTCCGGATGCAAATGAGAAAAGAAAACTAACGTATAAACGTGGAGGTGGAAGGGTGCCAAAAAATATAAAGAATAAAGGATTCCTGATCTAAAATTGTATTTCTTATATGAAGGAAAAGACACTCCATCTGCAAGTGATGTTTGCCTATCAAGCACGCATATCCTGATATACTTCCAACGTCCCTAAATAATTTTGACTAAATATATATTAAAAATACTAACACCTATGATACATAATTAGTATCATTGAGAAGATATTTGAATCTAGTTTTTCTAGCAAAATTATTTGAAGATATAAATATTACACGTATTTTCTATAAACAAAGTTAAACTTATGGCACGTATACCAACGGCGACGGGTTTTTAGTAACAAATATAACTAGAAGGAAAAGGCAGTGGCAAAGGGAGATGTAACAGATGGGAGGGCTCAATGGATATGCTGGTCATGCTCATATTGGCACGGTAGCCGGTAGGTAGCAGTTGAGTGACGACCTTGACAGTGATCCCTCTGCTCCTTTTTCTTCAGGAGCCAGCAACCAACACAAGAGATCCAACCCAAACCGTGGGCGTGCAGTGCGTGTAACAGCCGGGTGACGTGCACGGCGCTGAACTTCAGCAGAGCAGAGTCGCTGGTGCGGTGCAGCTCTAGTTAGGTGAGCAGACGGCGTTCTAACAACACCATACTTACCACCCGGCCGGCCATCATCCTCTACTGATGATTTCGATCTCGTCACTGGATCTAGATGGATACATGATGTGGTTCCTAATCTTTTTCATTCATTCTTATGTTCCTATAGATCTGCATATATGTACACACTCACTGGACTCAAACGTGCACTGCGCCACATCATTATCAAATATCAGCTTTGCTAGATCACCGAAAAAGGGGAAACGAGAAACCGTTCACAATTCTTTAGTCTCATTCATCGAATAAGACCGAGATTCCATGAGCAACAGCATCCACCAACGCCTGCCTGTACGCCTCTCCGCAGCCACAAGAACACTGCCTTTTTGGAGTCGACGTCGGATGGGCTTCCCCATTGCATGTTTTTTTTTTGCTTGTAGCTTCATGTGCCATGTAGGTTCGGATAAAAAAAAAATAGGTCTTCTATTCTTGTCATAGTGGTTTGGGAAATTTCTACAAATCTTTTAGGAGAGAGAAGGTGGTCCATGCTGAAAAAGAAGAGAGGGGGAAACAAAGGTATGGCGTGATGAAAGCAAAAGGTTTATATGCAAGCTACAAAAGCAATAATTTTTTGCATTGTGCAAATAGTAGTCTCAATATTTCCTCATCTATGTGGATCATTTTATTTGTACTAAAACCACCACCACTTGTAGCCTCCATTGTGCTTGCCCTCAAAGTCAGTTTGGACCGTCATGTTGCGTGCGGTACGACACGCATCTGGCTTACTATCCACAAAGTTGGAACACGCCAGATGAAAATGGCCCTTCCTCCAGCGTAAATGTACTAATGCACGATAGATATAATAGTTTCGAGTGACTCAGATGATGATGATGCTGTCACAGTGACGTCAACACGCTTCTCTTTTTAAAAAAATTACAAGTACAACGTAGACGACGCACGCACAATCACTCCTATATACACTCTCGTCTCCTCCGATCAAAACTGCAATTCTCAAATTCTAAAAAAGACATATATATACTTTTGAAAATAAAATTGCGGCCATATACTTTTAAAGTTAACTAGATCTATAAATTGATGATGCGTAGACTGTAGTTTGTTAAGAGTAAGGAATGAATATTTGCATCGGTCAATGTTAATGGTATCTAATCTAAATCTCCTATAAGAGAGCCCCCCACTGTAGAGTCTTTGAGGAGTTCTCAGCCCTCTCATTGGTCCACGTCACCAGAAACTCCTTCGTACCCACTAAGCCGGCCACATCAACAGCCCACACACTGATTCAACTCTACCTCTACATGCATCGAGTGGACAAGAGTTTCTAAAATATTCCTGGCGCGCCCTCTTTTCGGCCGTTTCCCACGGCCTCCTCCCCGTCGGTGACGGCTCTTCCTCTGCCTCTTCCTGCGCACTAGAGAAAAAAACGCATCATCAAATCAATGAAGTGAAAGCGTATCGACCTCCATGCCTTCCTCCACCGAGGCACCGACTGGCTGCTGCTCCGGTAAGGCACCCCGCCGCCCATTCCGACCCTCCATCTTCAAATGGTCCACTACCGCCTCCCCTATAAATGGAAATTGGACCAAGAGGAGCGAATCGGAGGGGCGGCCGACGCGGCGCGGCAGTAGCGCGGCGTTAGACGGCGACGGTGGCGACCGCGACCTCTCGGCGTGGGACGGCGGCGGCGCATGCGGGGTCGAGCAGCGCGATAACTCCACGCGGGCGGCCCGTAGCAAGACGCCGAGACCGCTCCGATCTCCGGCGGCGCGGACTCCGGCCTCCCACATCGGACAGCGGAGCGCCGCCAGGGTGGCGGCGCGGCCTCTCCACGGGGTGGGTCGCCGGTCTTCTTTGCTCCACCCGCCTTTCTCCCTCGGCAGCCATGGCGGCGCTCGGCAGCGGCGTGGAGGAGAAGCGGGGGGGCGTCATCGGTGGTGGAGATGGGTCGCCGACAGGGGCGGACGCGGAGGGGCGCCGGCGAGGCGGATTGGGGTGGCGTAGGGGCGGCGTGCTCTCCTCACGCCAGCGTAGCAGCTTGGGGAAGAGATAAGGTCGAGATTTTTTTCTGTTTCTTTTTTTCTGTTTCTTTTTTTTAGCTGGTAATTCTGTGGTGAGGAAGAGACGCGTGCAAATCAGGATTGACTGTGTGCTGCTGCTCATGATGCCGGTGAATGTGAAGCTCTTTTGGCGCTGTTGCATGCGCGTGCGTCCATGTCCGGCATATGTATAATATTATATTACTCTGTAAATAAAAATAACAACAACACAATTCCCGGATCCAAATTGTAAGCAAGTGGCGTTCCATCCATGCACACTGCGATATGTAAAATATACAGAGTTCAAACAGCTTGACATTTTGGTCTTAAAAAATAGTTGTCTATACTCAATACATTGACATTTCACCTTTCTATAATAAGCTCCACTATCGTGCATAGATGATATCATGAAATTGCAATATTTCTTAATTCCCGCAGCAACGCGCTGGGGAGATTCTCCTAGTTACACAAAAACTTCGCGCTAAGCCAAATGACAGCGTTTAGTAGAGCTATAGCGTCATTAGTTGCAATAGTGGAACAATAGGCAATATGGTAGCATGAGACCCTACAAAATAGCTATATCAGAGCTATAGTTGCGAGCTATTTAGAGTCCTAATAATCGTATTATAGTAATCATTGAATGCATTTTCTAGTATATATCTATTTGGAGTGCTAAATATTAATGATATTTTCTATGAAGAAAGTTGACTCGTTCCTAATAAACATGTGTACGCAAATTCTAATCATATAAGTATCTCCGAAATACTAGCCAATAGATTTTGAAAGGATTTGATGCTACTCATATGCTACTTGTCATGATTCATCTTGGCATTCTTGTTTAGCATTAGCATCATGAGCGCTAGCATCACCAAAATCGTTGTGGGTGGTGTGTTGGGCCCATGACTCATCTTATGCGGACGTTTCGGGATTTACACCCCAACAACGAGATGGTGTTCCCGCCGCATCCTCTTTTGCCGGTAGACATGGTGACCAAGATAAAGGAGGAGCTGATTTTGGTTGGGGGTTGAAAAGAGTGGTTTTTGGGGTAAAAAATGCAAGATTTGCTTGCACCTCAAAATGGTATTTCGGTGTGGTTCTAGGAACAATGACTTTCTTTTTGTGCCGAGATTGCAACGAGGGTACATTTCGAGAAGACACAATGGCTTTCAATGACAATGGTTACTTAGTACATTTTCGAAGACTCCACTAGGTACCTTAGCTCGCTATTACAACACCACATTATCATCTAAAATCCACCCCTTAATTTCTAGACAAGAAAAAAAAATAAATGCAGTTCATCCATACCTTTCTCACAAGAAAGGTGGAGGTAACAAATGGGAATGGATTGACATCCATTATCCTATTAATGATTATCCACTAAAATCCAATATAAATTTGACTGTCATCCTATCCAATCCTATTAGAATCTATTGTGATCCAATCCTATCCAATCCAACATTGCATTAATCCATAAACATCCAACCAATCCATCCGGCTAGATTGCATTTGTTGTGAGCAGCTCCAGCAAAAGCCATGCGTGCACTCGCAGAACACGTCCATGGCGTCGCCGGCGCGGCCGACGAACTCCACGGCGGGTGCAGTCCGGGCACCACAGCGACAGGCACTGCGGGCCGTCCTCGACGGCCGTGCGGATGTACCCACGCCAGCATTCGTCGCAGTAGAAGTGGGTGGAGCACGACGCTGACCTCGCCCTACCGGTGTTGAATGTTCGGAAGCAGATGGTGTAGACGAGGCTCTTGCGACTGAGCGCCGTGGGCACGATCGAGGACGCCGTTCGCCGCTGGCAAGTCGACGACGTCGCGGATGTGCCGGTCGCCGGAGATGAAGAACCACTCCTGGACACGCATCGCTCGCCACTTGAAGTGTCGCCGCAGGACGGCAGCGACGGTGGAGAAGCGCGGCGACGGTGGAGACGGGGAAGTCCAATACGATTTGGATTGTCCTAGGTGTTGAGTCCAATACAATCCAAGGTTTCTGGATGAAAGCGCACATGGATATCCTACATCCAACTGAGTCCAAGTTCAGTAGAATCCATCTAATAAAATCCAATTGGATATGGATTTTACCCCATCCAATACCAGGTTTAGGTGGAGGTCCAAGAGCGAGAAGTGAGAGGTCATTGGTAATTGACCTCTGGTAAATAAATTCCCAAAGATGGGTAGAAAGTAGAAGAAGATTAGATTTAGCGTGGGCGCCCCATTCTAATCCTCTTGTCCGGGACCGTGTGCAATGCATCGACGTGTCCCTAACTTTTGGCCGATGAAGCGCTATCCTCCGCTGAAAAATGAAGCGACAGCCTCAAGCCAGTGCACGAGCGATTTTCTGCATCACACACACGCAGAGCAGAGGCCTTCCTCGCGTACAAGTCATTATCCCTTTTTTTTTCAGAAAAAAGAAAAAGACAAGTCATTATCCACTGGGGGCCGAAAACCGACAGGCGGCAACAAAAAGAATGGTGCATCGCCACTCCACCCAAATCCGCTTGCCATCGACCATCGTTTCTTGATTTCCTCTCCCTCTCTACTCCATTTCTGTGGGATTCACTCACCATCCATCCATTGTTTTCGACTCCTCCTGCGGTCTCGTCCGTCTTGCTTGCCCCACCACCCATAAAGCCGATGGGGTAGCTCCCCCGCGCCGCACGCCACGGCGACGGTCGTCCTCTTCCTCCCCCTCCGGCCAGCGCCGTCTGCCTTAATTTGCTTCTCCGTTCACCCTCTCTCTCTATTGGCAACGACTGGGGGACCGCCGCCGCGGCCGTCAACGCCAGGTAGACAGGTCTTGGCCGGCTCTTCGCCGGCGACGAGCACCCACCAGGTATTCCCGCCCCTTCTCTTCACTTCCTGCCGTGCGAAACCGATCAAGCGGATCAACCAATCCCTAACTTGATGTATTTGTATTCGGAGGATCCGATCTAGTAATAGAAGTGTATTATGGCTACTAACTTCAGTTTGATTGCAAAAATTATCGAGTGTAGATGTGTACACCGATGTCCTCTATTGTTACTGGGTCCACACATCCACAGAGTTCAGTGCCAAAACCAAAATGGCACATCGGAGGGCAGATTGATGATTGACCTGTTTGTTCAGTAGTGCTATCTGAAAATAAAGAGTCTACAATTGGCCTCATGGAATGAACGAATGATTTTCTTTTTTAGTGGTATCTGAAAATAGCGAGTCGACAACAATTGGCTTCATGGAATGATTTTCTTTTTCAAAGAAAAAGAATGACTTTCTTGATTGACCAGGACTTCCAACAGACGCAACACGTTTGACATTAGCACAACTCTCGTGATCCATTACACTTGGTTGACAAATTATTAGGAAAATGATCCACTGTGCATTGTCTAAAACCCAAATGGTGGCAAGTGGCGTCTTTATATTGCATATATATCTGGATTGAATCATTGAAGGAGTGTGAGGCAATGAATTTAATGTTCTTAAAAAAAAAAGAGGCAATAAACTTAACAATGTACTGCAGTACTGCCAGTCAACTCAGCTGAGTTGTCTCTGTCTTCATGTTAATAAATCACCCTAAATTCCTGTAATAAACTAAAAATGATGAGCTAAATCACGATAGCTTGTTGATTCAGCTATGCATTCTTTTCTTCCTACTGATTTATGGTTTATTTGTCCTGATGGACGACTGAAACATAAGCTACTTATTTGTCTAGTAGTATCTGTATTCTAAGCTTTGATACTTATGTTTTCCTAGTATAGGCCACAGCTTGTGCTCCATTCCATCTTACCCAGCTTACAATTTCAGTGAGCCTTGCATGTCTTGATCTAATAAAGTAACAGTGACTTTTCTGTTTCATGGGCATTTGGCCCCTTTAGTATTGTCAAGGAAGTATGCTTACTTGCCAGTATTTATCAACATGAAGGCTTATGCATCACTTGGATAATGTGATTGCAATTTCGAGATAGATCTGCATCCAATTTTCTTGTTTTATTTTGGTGGGCGATAGCTTATCAGCTTTTGACAATTTTTTATTGTTGTTGTGGACAGTTTTGTGATAGCTGAAACTAATGGCTGCTGCTGAAGCAAGGGCTGCTTGGCAACGTGCTGCAAACCGTTGCCTGGTTCAGGAGGACAGGAAGAGAGCTCCAAAACTAGCTTGCTGTCCACCATCGGCTGAACAACATGGTACAAACAATGGGAACTGTCGAAATTCTGCAGATCGTCCCATCTGCAGTTTAATACCTTTGAGATGGAATCCCATGCATTCTAATCTGCCACCAGATGTCAGATGGTGGGTTCAGTCACAGCCAAATGTTGGGATCCAGAAGGATATTGTTAGCGAAAGCGCTATGTTCGTCAGGCAGGGACATTCATGAGAAGCAAGTGGAAGATTCAGCGCCACAACCTAAACATGAGGAAACATTACTCTGTCAGGCAGTTGACACCACCACTGAAAAGATTTGGGATGTTTTGGAGCCTCCATGGATGGTTTCATCAGCCTTCACAAAGTATTCCCTTGAAACAGGCTTAGAAGAGATGAAGACTGTTGGCAGCTATTCTCAAGTGTCTAAGTCAATAGAAACTCTCAGCAATTGTTTCTACAAGGATGATGAATTCCCAGATTTTGAATGTATTGACCCAGCAACTTTGAAGAATCCAGATAAGGCTAACTTTGACATGGATGCACTTTGGAAAGGTGAAAAGACTCGACCATGGTGGCAGATCACTGATGAGGACCAGCTGGCTTCACTGGTTGCAGAAAGAGCAACACAGCACATTGAGAATTGTGATCTACCAAGGCCTACTCAGACAGTGCGTATTAACAGGACAGAACCATATAGTCACAAACATATAGGTGACTCTGGGGGACCTTCATCTCCTGCAGGAAGAGTGTCACATCCTGTTCCTGGACATTGTGACCATATCGAGTGTAGCTATAGCACAGGAAGTACAGATGAGTTGGTTTTTTTATATGGTAATGGAGTTTGGGAACAGCATGGAAGGAATGATACATATAGGTGTGTGTTCTTCAGCTTAGCTGTGTTACCCTCATGGCATTAGGTGTACTTTTTCCTAACTGTATCTAGACTTGCTGCTTATTTTGTTTCATTTCATATATGGATATCTGAGGTATAGAAGATTCACCAACAGCATATTGCAAGTATAACTAGCATGCAAGAAGATAATAAAGCTTGATAACTTTGGTTCTGGTTGTGGGATATGCAGTCTAATTTAATATTGGTTTTGTTGTTCAAAATATATCCAATGTTGCATGTATATTTTCAGCAAGAGGGTACACAGTTCACATATAGTATACATCCTTTCTCAGCGTTTGAAGACTTTCAAATGTCTTCCCTTTTTTTGTAATTTTGTTTAGTATCCTGGTCACATTCTCATTTCATCTTGTTTTCATTATGTGCAGCACAGCTCAAAATTTTTCTAGCAGTAGCACACCCGGATTGGAAAGCAAACAAACACTCGGAATGCTTCAGATCGATACAGGATTTTGGAGGCACTCCGTCATTCGCAAACCCGTGCTAGAGAAGCTGATATGGCTGCCAAGAAAGCACACAATGAGAAAGATGATGTCATCAAGCTTTTGTTCCGACAGGCCTCACATCTCTTTGCGTGCAATCAGTGGCTGAAAATAATGCAACTGGAGAATATTGTCTTGCAGCTCAAGGACAAAGAGCATCAGATAGCAGCCATCATACCTGAAATTCCATGGTTAACCCTTAAAGAGAAGCCTACACAGGGTCAGGAACAGAGAGATTCGACTAGGAGGAAAGGTAGAAGGCAGAAGAAGGGAGGCGGGTTCTTTGACGCGATCTTATTTGCTATTGGGTTAGGTCTTGCTGGAGCTGGGTTTCTTCTTGGCTGGACTCTTGGGTGGCTGCTGCCGAAGTTGTAAAGTTATTGGTTATTTTTCTTTGGAGATAGATAGCTAGGCATGCATTTTTCTCTGTAGGATTCATGAAAATAGTGTCAAATGATCAAATTTGTAATTTGTTAGATCCTAGCATCTGTTGTTTTCGGAACCATGATGGTGTTCAGTTGTCCACACTGCAACAAGAGCATTTTCTCCAAATAGTTTGTTGGTGTAAATATGTGTGGTGTTGGTATCTCTGAATATTGTACATATGAATCGGTGTTTAAATTGAAGCTGTCATCTGTTGGTTTTCGTGTTCGAGGGGAAACAAAAAGGCTCCGTAATGTAAAGAGGCCGTGGAATTCCTTGCATATCGCACTATAAATTATGCATTATCTAAACTGTGCTTTTATGAAAATTTCATAGAAGTACATTTGTGAAAATTTCATAGATTTAACTGTAGGGTTTGTTGGCAGGATGGTTGTAATAGAAAGGATGTCAGCATGACATTTTAAGAAATTTCATAGAATATCTTGCCACTTTTTTTAACCTAATTAATTCTACCATTTTACTACGCGCGGCCTCCACAGCCAAAGTCCATGACGTGAATAATTGACTATTGTCTTGGTGGAACAATCTATTTAGTTGTGTTAGAGGTTTTGACATGATTAGTATAGTAATCCCTCGTTTTAAATTATATTTTATTTGACTTCTTTTTTCCAAGTTTTGTCACTTGTCTTTTTTTTTTTTTTTTTTTTTTTGTGTAAACTAGTCAAACCTAAGTCATTTTTGAAGAACATTTGCTAATAAAGCAAAGCCACAACAAAAAAGTTATATTTTGTATAATAATTTTTTAAATAACACGAGTCATCAAATTTGGAATGGAGTTAAAATCTCGGAAAGCGCTATGTTCTTTTTTTTTCGATCGGGCCATTCACCCGTATTTCATTAAGAGGAGGAAAACCAAATCCAAGTACAAACTAAAAAGCCGGGATGCCGAGCGGACATCGAGCTAAGAAAAGAGAAACAAAAAAGCGAGCGAAACACAAAGCACAACAGAAAGCAAGCAACCTAACTCTTTGGATGCAACCCGAAGGTTAATTACAAGATAACCATGTCGCGACTAGACCGCAAGCACTCTCTCAGGCCATGCGGCGCTTCTTCCCCCGCCCTCGCATGGCCTCCATGTTGACCTCGGCGTTAGGGCCCGTGAGGGGCAGCCTCGGCTTCGGCAAAAGGAGATCGCATCCTCACGCTCGGCCTCGACCTCAATCCCCATCTTCTTGAGCAAAACTCTCCTTGCCCGGTCCTGCGCTTATGGAGTCTCGACCCACTCTTTGCAGCGGTGAGCACTACGTTTCGCATTAGCTCTGAGGCGTCTTGGCGCAGACGCGTTTTCCTCAAGACCGGCGTGGAGAGTATGGATGGCTCAGCCGCCTCTTGAAGGCGGCTATGAACTCTTTCGGCCAAACTGCACGCAGTACCGGGCTCGAAGAGTGTGTAGTGCATCCGTCTTAAATGCCACCGGACTTCAGTGCCACCCCGTCGGACACCGGGAGGTCGTCGCCGACCCTCGGTGCAACGCAGCACACCGAGCTCCTGAGCCCTAGGCGGCGAGGCCAGGGGGTGCTGGTGCAGCGTCCAACACGACCGTGACTAGTGGGGACGGCGAACTCGGCCTCAACCAAGTCGGCCCACGATCGTCCGCCGGCCCCGAGCGGTGGCGGATGGAGAAGCACCCCGCACGCTAGCGGCCACCATGATTACCGTGGGCGCCACGACCTCGTCCTCCATGAAGGAAGGCCGGGCGCACGGCGATGAGGCCGCGAGCTCAACGAGCATTGGGTCATCCCATGTCACGGGCCCCCACCGCCGCCCCTCGAGCGTCGGCGGGCCGGGTCAACTAAAGACCGCTTGGTGACGCGGGCCGAGCACCCTCGAGGGCTTGCGCTGCGCCGCCGGCGACGACGGCGGACGGCCGCACCCTTCGCAGCGCAGTGCGTCGAGGGGTCCCCACGTCGCGCCGCCGTCGCCGATGGAGCCGGACAGAGAATCTTCCGGCACGTGATCGGGCCGCGGACACCGCCGTTGATTCAGCCGGCAAAGGGCCCCGTGGAGTGAGCCCCTAGAACGACGTGCACCGGGCCGCGTCCGCAAGGTCATGATCGCACTTGGCCCTGCCTCGCACCTTCATTGAAGCGATGGCGATCCCGATGCCCTCGCGGCGGCAGGAGGCAACGGCGACGGGAAGGTCGCGAAACGCGTGGGCGTGCTCGGAGTGAGAGCTGAAGCAAAGACGACAAGCTCCGGCGGCACGGGTCTCGGGCGATGGGCGCCGGTGAGCCGACGCATGCGGCCGAGCTGGGGAGGACCTCCCGCCACCGTGGTGGTCCGGAGGGGAGGCGCGACGGTGGGGTCCGAGATGCTTGGTGGACGGGACGCCGTCCTTCCACCCCGCGACCGTCCACGGCACAGACCGCGTGGCGGCGGCCGGAGGTCACCATCTTCTTTGCCGCTGGGCGGGACGGCCGCCTACGCTTCTTCTTCATGGCGGATGGTGGTACCACCGCCGGGTGTGCCATTGGCGGACTCGAAGCCACACCTCGGGCGGCCTCGACGGATCCGCCACCGGGCGCAGGTGGTCCTCCGGCGGCCGCACCCATCCCGTAGCTCGTGACGACGGGATGGGGGAAGCGATGGCCCCGTGGAGGAGGACCGGTGCCCCGTGGCCAGCTTGCGGTGGAGGGTGCGGAAGCCGGGCGGCGGTGGCCGGGCAACTCGAACTCGTCAGTCGTCGAGCGGTCGGACATGGGGACATCGACCGCGCTCCTCCTTGGTCCCGCCGACGAGGAGGGGAAGAAGGGGCGAGCCTCGACGGAGAGACACTTGCCGGTGGAGGCCGTGGCTGAGAAGGAGCGCCGAAGTCTCCATCCACCAATCCTCGCCCTCTTCAACGTCCCTATCGCGGGATAGAGGATGAGTCGAGCAAAGGCGACGAGCTCGCACGTTCCGACGAGCCGGGCAAGGTCGGGAGGCGGCTTCCAACCCGGTGTCCACGGTGGCGCCACCCGCAACGAGGCGGGATGTGGCCCCAGCCTGCGGCTCCATGGATGGCGGGGCCAACGGCAACGCCGGTGGAGACCGGCGCCGACCGCTCGAGGCGGCGCCATGGAGTAGCCGGGCCCGCCCCCACACCCGATCTGGAGCAACAGCGGCGGGCCCTGGTCGGAGACGCCGACGACAAGTCACGACGCGGACGGCGGCGGAGGAGTCCGTGGCGGCCGGGCGAGACATAATCCCGGCGGCCGGAGGTCATCGCAAAGAGCCGCTAGCCGACGCCGGCGAGGACGGTGGCGGTCGCCCATGACGGGCCGGGTCGTGGAGGCCCGCGCGGTAGCAGACTGCGCCGGATCCGGGCGGTGGCACCCGCGATCTGCAGCCTACCGCCACATCGACGACGGACGGCCCCAGCCGCCGCCGCCGGGCATCAACGAGGAGGACGTATCGCGCTTGTCCTCCGCCGCGCATGGCCGCTTCTGGGGCCTCGGAGAGTGGGAGGGAGGAGGACGGGGAGGGGTGAGGAGGGAGGACGGGAGGCGTGGCGCCGAGCCGTAGGGGAGGCAGCAAAGCCGGCGCGCCGGCGCCGGCGTCCAAGCGACCGCCAGGCCAACGGTCGGAAGGCTAACGGCTCTCCCTTGATGTTTGTTGAGAAGCGCTTATGTTCTTAACGGAAATCCTATTTAGTTTCGGTTTCGGCGTTGGTCTTGACATGCTTAGAGCAAGTATAATGGTGGGCGAGAAGTTGGCGAAAAACCAACCCGGAGGGAGAGAGAAAACAGAGGAGCGGGCTGTTCGCCACACGCCACCACAAGCGGGCGAAAGAGCTGCTCCTCCGCCTCATCCGTCCCACATCACAGTTTTAGCATTAAATTTTGGTGGGGCCGTTCTTGCTGCCGTGCCCGGGCGCTTCTCAGCCTAAAATTACCGGCGAAACCACTCAACTTGCTCTTAAAAAGAGTTATTATATCTCGAAGATTTAGCTGTACGTGAGTTTTTTTTTCCTTCTTTCTGAGAATAGCTGTACGTGAGTTAAGTGCACCAAATAAAGCAGGTTGGAGAAAATGCTATTCCCAGAAAAAGTGTTGCTTAAACTCGTAACGTATTTTGGATTTGGAATTATCTATTTATTTAAGAGAGTTTAACAAATGTGTTGCTTAAATTTAGGAGGAATTGCAATAAAGAAAAAGTTACGAGTGTCTGGCCTACTCTGTTTCGCCAAGTCAGCCCGAGTTATTTTGACCGGATAAAGAAGACGTCAAACGGCCTTCACCGTCGAGAGCCCGGCGCCCGGCGCTGTCATTCTCATTCCCAGTCGCAGCGATGGATTCGTCAAGTCTACCCTGAACCAAACCTTCTTCCGCTGCCACTCGGCGCTGCGCAGGCATCTCTTCTCCCGCCTAATAATCCTGACATGGACGACAACAGCGTCGTGTCTACCTGAACATCGATGCATACCAGATGTTCACGGTAATGCCCCAGCCACGCCATTTCAGCTGACCAATCGTCCCTTCCCTTCGCGCAGACCAGCTCCGCCGCGCCTTCTGTTGGTCACACACAGGCTATCCGGTGCATCCGCGCGGTGGTACGCCATAAGGCGTTGTCAATCTTACTATGACAGTTTCGTGGTCGTGGATCCGTTCACGGCCATGCCGTGCGACACTGTCGTTTTCCTTCTGTGTCAGGTTCGCTCTGGGGAAGCCGTCAGAGTACAAGTTCAATGGAGTGACATGGCTTTGAAGTCCGGACTGGGGACCTTCTTCTCATACATAACGGCTGTCTGATTAAATTAGGTATCATGTTTCTTCCATGTCTTAAACTGATATATGATTTGCTTGCTCAAGCACCCTTTGACCTTGAGCACACGTTATTGTTCTGGTGTTTATGTTGCTCGTATTTCACTGGTTAAGTCTTTCCTTAGTTTAGAAATTTCCATTCAAGCCAAAATGTCAAATGGTTGCAGAATGAAAATACAGATGTTGAACTTTGGTCCTCTCATTTGGACCTGCCACCATCTCTGCCCATTGTCCTCTGAATTCTGATGAGTCCAAGTTTGTCAGATTATGCCATTACAGTGTGCAGTATTGTCCAAAATGTAGAACATTGTCATATGAACATTTGTGAGATTAAACAAGAGTGACTATGATTGTGGAACCAATACACAGTTGTGAATTGTGATAGACCATATACGAACAATAACAATACAAATAACCCCTAGCTTTTCTTTCTTTGGCGATTCAGTGAATCGCTTCAAAAATTACTATATATACTTATATATCCTAAGTCACTTGCTTACTTAATGAACTGGATAGAGTCCATGAATCTGTTATACTCCAGCTGCTCGTCCTAATCGTCCCCTTAGAATCTTCACTCCCATGTATCTGATCATCAAATACAACAAAAGGAATATCAGTGCATGAAGTCAGAGTCCGTTTGAGTCTAGACAAGAACTATATGTAGTTTTTTGTTCTGTACCTGCCCATCATTAGGACTGTCGCCAGGGGTTCGTTCCTGGTGATCTGAATAAAGTTGACCCATCTATCACACGGAGGCCTGAGACGCCAATCACCCGATAGTGTTGATCAACCACCTTACCCACATGGCATCCACCATGGTAGTGCCAGATGGTTGTTACTGTGTCCCTGCAAAACTGCTCCAAGGATGTGGTGTCATTTGTGTGCTTGGGTATCAAGTTTATGTTAGCTGATATGCTCATATTGAGCAGCATTTCCATTGGATATCCAGCACCGTTGGCAGTAAGGTTAGTGTAATGGTTTGTCTTCAATATTTTCTCGATTGTTTTATCCCATAGACACATCGTCTGAGATCCTGTGGATGCTGGAAATAGTTGAAGGTGACATTGGGGTTGCTATCGATATCAGTGTCCACAAGTACTAAACTGCCAGTAGACAGTGGGCCATCAATCTTCTCAAGAATGAATCCTCCATCAAATACTTCTTTGGGTAGGCAATTTTTGTTTTGTACATACTTTTTGGATTTTGTCAAAACTTCTTTGTTTTGGTGGAATTGTTGACAGCTGCCCAATCTGCAATGAAGTTACAAAACTCATTATTGGTAAGCTTGAAAGCTACCATGCTTCTCAAAATGGGGAAGTGAGCATATGCTAAACCTTCTGTTTTCTTTATGTTAGCTCAAGAGAGTTTTTGTTCTGTTCCGTGCAACTTATTGCCTACACATAATTCATAAAAGAAAACTCTGTTTTAATAAAAATGAGATCCAACCTAGGAGGAACTAGGTGGTTTTTCATTCAAGGAGAGAAATAGGCACCCCAATTCAGTCCAAGCGAGGACTTGAACCTGGGTGGTCGGAATTCGATGCATGACCACACCTCATCCAACTAGTTGAGCTAGACTCACTTCCTGAAAACTTAGTTTTAATAATCTTTTTGTTCTCGAACATGTACGAAAGCTGTGTTTCTTTGCATTAAGAAGAAAAGAGAGAGAGAGAAGGGGGGGTAAGAACCTTTATAACAGACACTCAATATTCTGGAATTCTTTTTATATACCTATCATGAGCACCCATAAACTTAATATTAAGGAACAACAGCTTTGGAAAAAGTTGGAAAATTGTCTCTCATCAAGATATGTAAATAGATATTTTTCTTAAGATCAATACTGTAAGGTGTTGTTTCTGCATAAAAATATCTAGCGTCATGCATCAGGATGCTGGTAAGGATATAAGACGTTAGAAAACCATGTGCTGAGTAAAAAAAAAAAAGACGCCAAACCTCAGCAGACATGATTCCGTGGTGGCAATGGATGCTATCATCTGACTGGCTGAAACCACTGCTGGCTTCAATAAACACGCCAGCATCTGTTATTCCGACAGTTTCAATCAAAGATTGCTTTGTTGGATTCTTCATAGGTACAAAGATTGAGTTCATTGGATTGTCTGACATTCCTTTACCCACATGTTCATTGCGTGAAGTACTACAGAAATATTGTGCTTATTGAGTTCATTCTTCGCCCGATTCCACTGAGCAACAATAGCTGTGGGCTGCCAATTGCACCGGCAGAAACAATGATGTCATTATCCCTCTTCCTTTTGAGGAAGGCTTGGTGGTGCCCTCCATTCTCATCTTTGAATTGAACTCCAATAGCCCTTGGCTTCCTCTTGCCTGTGTAAGAGATGAGGTTACTGTAAATAATAGTCTTTACCGTGCCCACATTTTTTTTTTTGCTTTGCTTCAGATAAACTAATAATTTTTGGCTTCTGTTCAGCTGGGGGATTATAATAGCTAGTTGTTACTTAGACAATGGTTACCTTTTTTCCATGTTGAAAACAATTTTGTTCACGCTAGCATGAAGTAGCACCCTAAGGTTGTTTGGATTTCCTGCAGCAAGGAGGTCGGCAGCCGTGTGCCGGTACCCAGTCTCATCAAATATGGTGCCCCCAACTTTAGTTCCATAGAGATGGTCATAAGAATATCCATTGTATGGTGAGACCCTGCTTCCAGAAGCCCATCCCGGAGTGCAGCTTGCCAAGGTGCGACTTTGGGCCAATGAACAATCCTCTTTCAACCCAAGGGTAGGACTGGTTGACCAGCTCTGCATCCCAGCCTGCCTTCTGCACGAAGCTGAAAGAACAAGCACATAAATGTTGATTACAAACTTATAACAGCAACATTCTGATAGCACTATTGACATGACAGGTTCAGGAATCATTTTTCATTCAGCAACAGGTACCTAGAAAAGAGACAATTGGTATTGATCATTCCAATTTGGTGGTATGTGGCTCTTGTCCCTTCTTGTACATGTGACTCTTTTCATCTTAATTGAAAGGCAGAGCCTGCTGTTTATGTTGATTTTTTTGGTGGTATGCATTCATCATAACTTTTAGTATCATAAGGAATTCTGTGAAGCTATTCGTACTTGAATTGACCAAAATTTATCTAGATTCTTTCTCATCTATCCTACCACATGGCAAGACAGCCCTACCTGTTTTCCTCTAGACGAGTTGAACCATTCAACTACCAGCATGGAAATTTATATGCTATATTATTCCACAATCACTATCTATTTTCGCTTCCTGAAATTCCTAATAAATTTTAACATTGTGATATGAAAATGTGCTGTAGAGATCCAATCAGGTGCGGAGATAAATATTCTTATGGTAAGTGTGAAGTCTGCAAGCTGGATCCATCTTGGTATGATCATTATGGCTTCCATGTAGCTTATAGTGTAAACAACAGCTGATGCAGGACCGGTTAGTTGTCATTATGGATAGAGTGCAATGGAATACAGTAGGCTTAACTAGACTGTAGGTGTGGTGATGTCCTATTCTCCAACCAGTGTGCATATCTTTCTTTCTTAAGCAAGATTGCTTGAGAACTGTGTACCTTGGTTTTGCCCGACTGTAGAAGCCGGCATTGATACAGGTTCCACCACCCAGGACCCTTGCACGGGCATTTATCACGCCATCAGTGGAGATGAAACCTTGTGATGGCGACTGTGGTGAAACATCGGCCAGGCAAATGTGGAAGTTCTCCAGTAACGTGATGTTGCGGTTACCATATGGAGACCCACCTCTCTCCAGCAGGAGTACCTTGTACTTTTGGGACAGCGTGGCAGCCAATGGGCACCCGGCTGTGCCCCCACCAATAATGATATAGTCATATTCCTCATGCTGAAACGTGGGAAACCTGCTTGCCTTCAGGAAGGGAGGGAGATTCAGTTTGGTTAAATTATCTCTTCCTGCAAATTCAAGCATCCCAGGTTAAATGATCTTCCTGCAAATTCAAGTATATTTTCTGAAGCTGCTTCGTTGCAGAGTTTTTTTTTCTAGAACATGACTTCACGTGTATTTCATAAAGAAGGAGAGTTTAAAAGCCATTACAAGGTAAACCAGAGACAAGGAAACTAGGCTCGAGCACAGCGAGCTGCCGGGCTAAACTTAGTCCTAGAGTAAAGATTTCAATCTCTTTATTCTATGAGCTGTTACTATTTGATTCTATGTTAACACTCAATAACCATTCTTTAGGTCCCCTGGTTATTACTCATTCATTCAACAGGTTACAAATGCCAAAAAGGTGCGCCTTTTGCTGCCCTTCTTTTCCCTCTCTAACCTTTTTTGTGCTTTTACTTAACAATTCGGTATGTCTCATTATTTTAAACTAAGATGTTTAAACATGTGTCACTTAAGGACTAAGAAACAATAGTAAAATTTAGGGGAAAAGAAGACGGAACTGATGCCAAGCAGCATGGTTAATCTTAACTTCTGACTTCTGAGTGAAACCAAAATGTCAACTGAAACCTTGGGAAATAGAAAATGCTGACAGACAGACAGAAAGAATGAAAGAAAGCTATCAATTATCAAACTCTTACATGGCTAAGGGGACACTTTGATCACACAAAGGCCCTTCCAAAAAACTGGAGCTGAACAAAATGTTTCATAGGGAGATGATTCAAGTCTGGAGAACCGAGAATGGGATAGGCGAAATGTACCATGAAATGATCTGATGAAGCAGAGGAACACCAGGACCTTGAAAACCGTCCCTCTGCTGATCAAATCCATGGCAGCCCCGAGAGGAACCTGGAGGAGACACCGAGCTCAGCCAGTGCCTCTACTTGCCTTTGCCCTTTCACCCAGACAGCTCTGATTCTCTGTACTTGCCTTCTTCCTGGTTTCCCTGTGATTTCGTCCACCGCACAACCATGAGTCTGCATTCCAATGGTTTTTGTAGGCAACAGAATTGGGGGATAGGGCCCGGGGGTGCAAGTGTATACAACTTCAAGAGAGCTCACCTACACCATTTAAATGCCATTCAATGCACAGGCCGCACTGTTCTAGTGCAACTCGATTTATGAACTTCATCAGCCAACCAACCACAGCTAAACTGCTGTGAATATACCCACTAGCCCTGATTTACACGAATGACAGGTGTACTTCCTCTCATTTTGTCTCTCTGTTATATAAATTCTAATTGCTTTCCCAATGTTTGCCTGAATGGTTGGCAGCTGTCAATTAGCTGAGCCTCTTTTGAGTGCAAATTTCGTCCTTTTTTCATCACTAGTCACTGCCACATTCAGCAACAGCGAAATATTTGTGGCAGATGATGCCTGGCATAGTGGTACTAATCCTCACAAGTACCAAAATAGCGTTTTTGCATCATTTAGAGCATTATTATTTTTATTTTAGTGCCTGGATGCAAGCTAATTATCATTCATAGAGCGTCTATGGAACAGAAGATTAGTCTGTCGTACTGTTCCAATAAACAGACTACTAGGGATAAGGAACTAACCGAGCATCTTTTAAAACAGGTGAAGTGAAACTAACCGAGCATCTTTGTCTATGTTTCCCAAATACGCATAGGGGCATTGTATACCCATATGTAACAGACATGCGGATAGAATCATCTTTGAGAAATGACACGGGGAGACAGCTAACATATCTTAATAATAACAATTATATATATATATATATAAGGTAAGAAAGTAATATCAAATTCCTTGAGTTGAATAAATGGATTTTTAGGGATCTGAACATCAGTTACATGGTAACCTAACTCAGAGTATCTTAAAGATGCAAAATAAGGAGCATATATACCGAAAAAGAAAATAATTTGTACTCAATCTTCTTCTTCAGTCTATGCAATTCATATTACCTTGGATATATCTCTACCATAGACATCTTACCTTGTACTGTTTGTTGAAGGCTCGAGATATTGTTTTCAAGAAAGCGAAATGCATAGTTGGTGTACAAAACAAACTCTTTGGCTGATAGGATGGAATGACCATCGGACCGATATTGACTAGGAACCTCTACAAGGTGTCAATACGATGGAATATAACGAGACAGAAGAAGGTCCCTTTTTTTTGCGAAAGGAGTACTACATGCTAGAAAGGCGTACAATATTAGAGTGCATGCAGTACACCACTTTAGTAGCAGTACTGGATAGAAGCAGCAACTGGAAGGTAGCATAGCAGAGATGAAACCATTATTTCCTCCTGTACTTTCCAGAAGAACAACTCCGGCCCTTCCTCTTGGTGCCTTAGCTTCAGTTTTTTTGTAAAACAAGTGTCACAACATTTGTGAGCGCAAAGAAATCTAAATAAACTAGTACCAAGGCGCACGCCTTCGCGCGACTGTGCACTCAGCTTCACCAATTGTTTTCAAGAACGTTTGGTAAAACAACTTCTCAGGGAATATAGCAGAGAGAAAGCTAGGTCCTGTGCATGTGGGTTAAGCTGTTTCAAAATATTTGTTTGGTACAAGCTGAATAACATATTTGTGAAACTGTTCCATAAGCTGTACCAAACAGGCCCGAAGAGCCACATATCTCAACATCATTTCCCATACCAGTCTGATAAATGTCAACAAGACATATACCTTACACGAAAGAGATATCAAAACAAACCTTTGAATAATCCAGTCATGTGGCCTAGGTAGTAGGTACTACTTCAGTTCAAGGACATACTATTATGATTCTGTACTCTAATGCATTGTCATCGCCACACCTCAACAGTGATATTGTAAGGTATGTATGTATGTCTCTCGGGTAGTCAGTGAGAACACACTAGGCTGCCTAGACAATTCAATTTGACAGCAATGGACGGAGGGACAGCATTGATTGAACTTATTGATGTTAACTTTTTTTTTTTCTGAATTTTTATTGATGTTAACGTGATACTTGACTGTACTAAGTATTGATGCAATTAGGCGTCACAATCACTATACCACAGCCAACAATTAGCGTCTTATAGCGACCCTTTTTTTCACGCTATATATTGGTTGTGGTATAGTGAATCACCTTTTAAACGATGTTCTTCAGTGCTATCCACAAAATATATGGAACCCGTACCAAATTCTAGTATAGGACCTTAAACTAACTAGAACACCAAATGATAATAAAGATAGTGATAGTGATTTCTGTTGCTCTAAATGGCTCTGAATTAGCACACGAGTTTGCTTCTGTTAGTTGTAAGATGCCCGGTGATGTGCAAACCACCTGGGGATTGTATCTCGATCTTTTGACGGTCTCCAGCGATTTGGCTGTGATAAGGAATAATAAAGTGCTCTTCATTTTTTTTTAAAAAAAGGGCCTTTGAATGCAACAAGAGGTCTTGCATAACAATTGTTGTTAAATGAAGAATACATCTTTTATGGTTTGTCACTGTCACATCAATGGCCAAAATAGAGATGCTCGATAACAAGAGAAGTGAATGTTTTTTAAGCAAAATCTTAATGTCACATACATTAACTCTGCAAATTAGTTCCCATCTCATCCTTTTTAATCCATGGTTGGACCAGTTCATACTGTAGGTCAAAGCTATCAGGAGGCCACGAATTACCCTGCTACTACCTTCTAAGGTTTCTGCTGTAGGCAGGACCAAAGTGGGAACAAAATTTGGGTAAGATGAGGAATCAATCTGTCCAGGGAACTGGTATGCATTACTGGAGTAGGTATAGTTTGTAAGGTCAGCAGTGCTTGTGCCAGTTTCTTTTCTGTATAGACAACCCCATTCTGAACCTGTGTGGTGTGGATAGATCACAACTTCCTCCGTCATTTGAATTAAATGGCTTGAAATGTGTAGGGGACCTAGAGGACCTTCTAGCCCATACAACCTGGATGCCTAGACCTCTCTTTCTCAACTTGAAGTCCTGAACATATACAGCGCAGCACAGCCCTTCCTTTTTTTTTTTTTTTTTTTTTTTTTTTTTTTTTTGAAAACCAGCTGTATTATAGTACTTATCCTTCAACCAAAAGGGCAGGTCACATGGTCTAGAGTTAGCATATCATGAGCAAGGCTGGTTCTGAAGGTCTGACCTGTTTTGCTTGTGCGTCATTAATCTAATGTCCATATCAGAATTGATGTTTCTTGCTCAGTGAATCAAATGTTCAATAGAGATTGAATCTGGGGTGTTTGCAATGGAATTCATGAACAGCAAGCGTTTTCTTACTTCCTTTTTGCTGTAGGGATTAACAGTGTTCTCAGACCTAGGATGGTACCAAATAAACTGCTTTGCTGTTGAAAAGCTCTTTTTTTGCCTGTCTTCCAGATAAGCCTAAGGAAAAGCTATGATGAAAATACTTTTACTGTAGAAAGCAAGAGTCCAAATGATCATTCATTGTGCACTTATTATTCTGTCTGCAATGCCAGCTTTGCAAGAATGTTCAAGTCAAGCGAGCACAGCAACAACTCTTCAAGCGTTGGGTGGCCGTCCATCCTCCTTTTTCGTCTAGGAGAAAGCAATTCTGTCATAGTGATCTCCCCTGTGATTGTGAAATGGACTCTGCACTGGGGCTGATGGTTGCAGTTTAACATCCTCCACAACCATAAAATACACATGTTAATGTGATGCTGATATTAGTAATATAAGCACTAGCTAGGCAAGACAATCATGAGGAGACAGAAATAATGAAAGTATTAACATGGTGATCTGGACCTTTTTTTTTTTTTTTTTTTTTTTTTTTTTTGAATTGAAGTGCACACCCACCCAAGCTAGCTATACGAGCACCTCTTTCAGACTGTACCGGGCTACGCTTAATTTGCATGATCTGGCCCTGTTGGCTATCCATTTATGGCAGCAACTTCTCGCAACAAATCATTCAATTTCAAGCCGTGCAGTTGAGCTTCTAATCGGTGAGTATGTGGCCGGGGAGGCCATTCATGTGCCCTGCGGGTCAAGTGGATGCCTCTGTATGGTCCCTTGGAAGTTTCGGTGTGCCAGAACTGACGAGTTACCAGGTTTTACATCGGATTCAGAGAAGCTTGTTTTTCCGTGGACATCAGGTAGTATGCCATTGGATGGACATGGACCACCGCATTTTGAAACATTCCCAGACCTTTAACCCCGAAAAGATCCGGCCTAGGAGACCACAGCCACGTCGCCCCTAAATCTACGAGTGGTCCGATTTTTTTTTCAAAAGAACCCCTATATTATTTTGAAATAGCATAGGAACCCTCCCAGTCCCGCTGTAAACAGTCATTTAGTTTTATTTTTTTTTATTTAACCCCGAAAAGATCCGGCCTAGGAGACCACAGCCACGTCGCCCCTAAATCTACGAGTGGTCCGATTTTTTTCAAAAGAACCCCTATATTATTTTAAAAATAGCATAGGAACCCTCCCAGTCCCGCTGTGAACAGTCATTTAGTTTTACTTTTTTTTTACTTTTTACCCCTCATATTAGTCAACATCCTACACTTGAAGAAGACAAAATTCCAAAATTCCAATAGTTTTACATTTACCCGCCCGCCTGCAACTTTTATAAAAACAACCCTGTCTCTCCCTACTAAATATATACCGCGTTCCTCCCCAAAAAAAAAAAAAAAAAAAAAAAAAAGAAAGACACCGGCCTCCTCTCTCTCTCCCGATCGAACTCTTCCTCTCCCGACGACGCGGACAGAGGCGACGGCGCGGGATCTCCGGGCGACGGCGGCGGCGGCGGCCCTCCCCCGGCCTCCTCCTCGGCCCTCCCCGGCCTCCTCCTCCTCCGTGGTGGGGCTGCCAGACGGCGCGGCGGCGACTCTGGCGGGCAGCACGGCGGCTGCGGCGGCGCTGGCGGGCGGCGCGATGGGCGCAGCGAGCGCGCGCGGCCGTACCGCGACTGCCTCCCCTGGCCCTCTCTCTCTCTCTATCTCCACGTCTCCTCTCCGCACAACTCCCTCGCAGGTGATGCTCCCCATTTGCCCTAGGGCTAGGGGTTAGGGTTCAGCTTGCTTCATCGAATATTTGATTTGCCCTTCTTCTCTCCAATAATCTTTTGTTTCTAGGTGATCATACGCCAGGTGCATCGGATTAGATGGAAGCTACAGAGTAAGATATGGCTTGTCCCTAATTTTGTTTTGTCTCAGCCATAGAGTACACTGCAAGTTTGATTCTTCGAATGAATTAAATAAATGCAAGTTTGATTCTTTGAAAGTAAATGGAAGTTTGGTTCTTAGAAATATTTGCTATCTTCAAAACAGTTTATTTCTTTGGACTTCTCCTATTCTCAGTTCTAGCACTACACTAAATATGGAAGTTTAGTTCTTTGAAAATAACTGGAAGTTTGACTCTTCGAAGGATTTGCTATCTTTAAAACAATTTACACCCGGGTAGATGATGCTATTAAGTGGACCAGACCTTCCATCTCCAATTTCTATGCAAGCAAAAAAAAAAAAAAAAAAAAAAAAAAAGAGGCCTTAAGTAGTCCCTAGAGATTTCAGGACCTTAGGTAATGCATGAATGTGAGACACAACACAACAACATGGGTACAGATGTTCAAAACAACTATGCCAGCTTTCTAAAGTATTCATGAAACATAGGAGCAGCAAGATCAATTGCGGGCGCTTGAGAAAAAAAATTGTGCTTCAAACCCTCGCATAGATTACAACAAGCTCAGATATGGAGTCATAGATGAGGTTAGATCCAGCCATACTGTAGTTGGGTATGCAATTTGTTTGAACAAAGGACTCCAGGAATCTTTAACTGAAGTCATCTATGACTGTAATTGAGTATGTAATTTGTTTCTTTTGAACTGCAACGGCATTTGTTGGTTTCATAGATTCAGAAAGAATTTATCCGATAAGTTGGGCACACAATTATTCCTAGAATCCTTTGTCCTGCAACATATTTTGTATGGCAGATCACATATTATTGTATGACACAATCAAAATTTGGCTGTCACATATTATTGCATTTGTTTGCTCTATGGCATGTTTTCAAAGTAATATCTTCCTTTTTTTATCCTGCCAAATCAAAACTGGAAGTGCTTCTATGTAATGTTCAAAGGATGACAAGGTCCCTTTTAAGATATATATCTTCCTTTTTTGGTCCTTACCTTCTTTGCAGTTTAGGTGCGGTAATATGTAGTCTTTTGATTGAGTGCAGTAGGTTCTGTATATTTACCTTCTCTCCATATACAAATTAAATTTTGCCATTTATTTTCTCAAAATTCAGGTGTGGAGCTCACAAGAGGCACTCCTGCTCCCTGCAACTTATGGCTCATGAACCTCCAAAGGTAAAAATAATCCTTCTTCCCTTGTCCGCTGTTGCATTTAAGTTTTGTTCTATTTACTCTAATAGATTGCATTTACACGTCCCAGATCACAAATGTTTGTTAGAGTACCTTATTTAGTTCATACTGAAAATTAGCCCTTAGTTGTTGCAGGATTATTTTTAGTTCAAACAGATTGCTATGTCGGCCTGCCATTGCCCTCAAGTACAACAGCCCTACATGCGGCACCCTAACTTAACAATGCAGTTATTAGTCTCATAAGTTCCTACCAAAGTACTCCTCAAGAATGAAGGAAATAAAGTTTAGTCTTATCTCGGGCAATAATGAATAACCATGGCTGATATAAGCGCCTTTAGCAAATCTAGGCTGCTATGGAATAATGGGAACCAAATTGGAATCCTTTTCCTCTTGGAGACCATTTCAATTGTGTTCTAACGGTTATGGGTCTGAACCCAATCTAACCTATTTAACCTTCGCCGGGCTTTTCTAGCTACTTAGCCTTAGAGGACGACTCTGGGTTTGAACCTAATTAGCCTTACAGGATGATTATGGGTCTGAACCTAATCTAACCTATCTTTTTGTTGCCTGTGCGTAGCAGCAGTGGAACTGTTGTGAAAAGGTTTTATGATTTCCTACGTATTAGCTGACTATGAAGACATATGCATATTTACCATTGATGATAGTGACCCTTTTCTCTTTGATGATATTTTTTTTACTTATATAGTAATCCCTGGGATGAGATGCCTTAGCTGGATCCTGCACTACACATACTAATTAATATTATTGACAGAAAATAGCAATGTGGTGTTGTTTATGTATCGTTACATCATTATTTGTTGCTATTGGTGTATGCCTGGAATAAAACCAATAATGAATGCCAGTAAAACTTACTGTATTTTTTTAGTGCGGTAAGGAATTGAAGTTAATGACAAGGGACATGTTAGCTTTGGTCCTGTAGTTGACAGCATGAATAGCCTTCTATTAAATCCACCTTTTTGTTAGTATAAGATAAACCTTGGGACTGCAAATCTAGATCAATTGACCTTCGACACGTTCATGACATGTAGTGTTTGCACAATGATAGTCTGGCACTCATGACTGATTGAGATCGGTACCATACAGCCTATGATTTGGTTCATCACGCAGTTCAAGACACAGCCTGTAAAAGTTTTTGAAGGAAATGTAACCTGTACAAGTATTGCAGCACTTACTAAATTGTGAGCATGATCTTAATGCTACATCCTTTTGTTCGTGTTGTTGTTCATAGACTGCTACCTGCAGCTCTAGCTGTTTATGTGTACAGAGATTTTTTTTGTAAGGTACGTATCTTCTCTGTGGTTCTCAGTTCATAATTTGTTCATTTCAATTAAGGTCACAGTCAAGTTCTGGTGAACCTAACAAACCATGAGCATTTTCTATTTATTGCAGTTGTAAGAAGACAGCTGTATATAGTTTCTTGTCAATCTTGTATGTATGCATGTTCTTTGTTCTTCTACTTTAGCAAATCCTCTTGGCAGATTTTGCTGCAATATTGTCATTGTCTGGTTGTCTGTTGCACCTAAAGATCCAATATTGATCTTTAGCATAAGGTTGTCTAATATGTCTGGTTACCTGTTGCGCCTTGGGCTTTGTACATAATATTTCTTTTTAACTCTCATTCAAACCATGCTATGAAAGTAGGGCTAAGAGATGCAGCCAGAATAAACTTGCAGCCTTAAAGTGATAAAAAAAAACTCTCCAATAGCATTCTCAGGTCTGACATCCTTATCATTTTCATGAACCAGATATATAGCTTTTTTTCAGCTATCCAATGCCTCTGTTCCCCAATCAGAATATGATGTATCTCATTTAGTTTTGTCATGGGGTGCACATCGTGCAACTTGATGTAGGTTGATATCGTATTTTAATAACATTTCCTTTGTTTTGTGTTCACTGACTTTTATAGCAGAACATGAAACACGTTTTTGGCTAACCGATGAATACACAATTGCACAAGCAAGATAAGAATCCAGCGTGTATGCACAGGGCATGATATTATTGGTGGCTCAGCTCAAGATGGAATTCTTGGTTTGATTTATTTCAGACGGGATTATCGGTGGCTGAGTTCAAGATGGAGTTCTTGGTTGGATTTATTTGGGTGAGACGCGGTGGTTCGGTTCAACATGCAACCGCATTGAGATAGTATTTTGGTTCAAACAATTATGCTTTGCTTTCTTAATTCCATGGGTGCAGCCCTGCTGTTCAAGGTACGCAGCGTTCTCTTAAATATGAGTGCAATGCAGTTACATAACATATTAGCATGCTGTGACTCTATT
This sequence comes from Hyparrhenia diplandra, assembly GCA_015847255.1. Lineage (NCBI taxonomy): Eukaryota > Viridiplantae > Streptophyta > Magnoliopsida > Poales > Poaceae > Hyparrhenia > Hyparrhenia diplandra. The sequence continues at coordinate 264,200 of JADLZK010000383.1, read as the reverse complement.
GAATTCTCTACTCTACAGTTGACGGTGTGCCTGCCGAAGATGGAGGTGGTAGCATCAAGATATCTGAGAATTCTATTATCTGCGTTTGTAATAACCATTACACCCAGGAATAGAAGAACCTTCCTAATTAATGTCTAATGGTCAACTTCAGAAACCAATGGAACAACAGGTATCCTCTCTGTCTCTATCAGGAATCTCTTGGTTAGTGATTCGTGGCGAAGATTTCATTTTTGTTGCATTGTTTTGGCAGCACTGAATCCTGCAGAATATGAGCATTGGTCGTCGTACTCATGTTTTTTTCACTTATCAAAAGAGCACTTATCAAAAGAACACCACAATGGATCCATGCATCACCGATTTACCATGAATCCACCACACTGGGCACATGTGCTACTACGAGGACTCAGGTACACAAAACCAAAGAGGCACTATCTAACTCAATTCCCAAAGAACACAAAACTTACAAGCTCAACTTTGTAGGCAGATTGAAGCAGCAGCAAGATGCTACCGCCAGTGAATAGACAAGCACCATGTTAAATAACTCAATCAGCTACTTTATGTACAAAGTATTCTATGTATGTACATTAAGGCACGACTGATCCATCCCCTATGTAACATCTTATGTATAAACAAACTACGAGCCTTACCTATGTAATCAACCACCAGGGCTGTTGTCTAATCGGGCGCGCAAAGGCGCGCCAATCAACTAGTGTGTGTGTAAACACCAAATGATTCCCCCCAGGGTAGGCTATCCACGTCCACGTCGTCCCAAAATCGTTCGTTGGTCCGATTTTGTTTTCAAAGAGGTCCTTCTTTTTCCTCGAAATCGCGTCATGATCCACCTAGGATCTCAGTAAATAGTAAGTAGGTTACTTTTTTTTTTACCTTTTACCCCTCTTATTATGAGAATCTTACGGTCGAAGAAGACGAAATTTCGAAATCATGGTAATTTTGCGTCTACCCGCCCGCCTCCGAATTTTGCGAAACCCCCCCCGGCCTATCAAATAAATACCGTGCTCTCTTGCCAGTGTAAAAAAAAAAAAAAAAAAAAAAAAAAAAAAAAGCCGGACTTCCCCTCCTCTTCCTCTCTTCTCCCCGACAAAAACAGGGCCGGGCACTGCGTACGCCGCCGCCGCCGCTGCTCGTGCCGCCCCGGCGCCGCCGCCGCTCGCGCCACCCCGTCCTCCTCCTCCCCCTCCTCCTCAGCTTCCTCTTCGTCTTCTATTGCGAGGTCTCCTCGTTAGCTTCCTCTTCTATTGCGAGGTGTCATGGCTTCTCCACGAAACCCTAGCTTCGGGGGTGACGGGATGACGGCGCCCACTCCACGCGAGAGGCCGGGTGTGGTGACGGCGGCCACCCTCCTCCTCCCCCTCCGCCTCGCCCCTTCCAGGTACGGCCAGCGCTGCTGCTGCGCGGACGGGCACCAATGGTGGCCGCCGGCATGGCTGTACCCCCGACGCGGCCTCCTCCTGCTGGTCTGCGCCCCTCTCCCCCGCGCGACGCATCCTCGTCCAAGCTGCTCCACTATTCGTCGCGTCGCCCCAAACTTGGTTTGCTCCCGAAACCCTAGCTGCCTATACAGACCATGTCTATGATATTTCCTAGATTTTTACTCGATATGTTGCACATACAGTATTGCAGGATGCAACAGCCCAATTGGCTACACATTTTTTACTAAAAATATATATACCTTCCTGTTTTGGACACCTTTTTTTATTTCATTGTCTTCTTGTAGTACAACCACGACATAGATTTCATGTATAGGGATATCTCATTCTAATGGTTATCTCCGTCGAAAGTGATTCTTGATTAGGTTTCTGCTGTGTTGTATGTATAATTTGGTGCCAGTCATTTGGTTCTATTGAGGTAATTCCACACATAGTTTTGACTACAAGGAGGCCCCATAAAGAGATTACTTTCCAATCTTCTATTATTTCTATTTACACTAAACAATTTAGGATTCCCTATGTCTTGTAGTGAAATAATTATTTCGTCCCCCATTTGATAATTTGCTAGGGTGTGCAAAAATGTTCTCTGATAGCTGACCATATTGTTCCATCTGATTCATGTTTGGATTCCTACCCACACCATATCGTCTGTGCTGATATATTCTTTTCCTTCTTGTTGTGTATCACCACTAATGATATTGTCTAATCTAATCGTTGCCTCTGGTTTTTGAGGTACCAGAAAGAGCAAATGAGTTATTCTTTTACATTCTCCATGCGGTATCTGGTTATGTGTGTTTGCCATCAGATTGCTTACACCTATTCATCTTTACAGGTCTGAATTTGGTAATCTCCATCTGAATTTTTGTGCATGTTTTGTGCCCCAAGGGCTCCCAGGATTGGTTAATGACTTTATGTTTCCTCAAATATTTGTCTAATGCTATTGTCTGGGCCATTCATTTCCTTGTGATTTCAAGATCAGCTTCAAAATGTATGGCCATATTTTAATGCTTTCAATACAACTGCTACCCAATTGCCATCTATGTCGATTCCAACTATATTATGTGATATTTCTTCTAAAACCAAAGACGCCCTACCTGCAATACCATTAGGTGTTTCCCTGTTTGCTGTTGATTGTTGGGTCCTTCTTCCTGTTCATTTCATTTTCTAGCTATTATCCATTCCTTATCAGCTTTAACGCTTTAGATTTTGCAGAGTAAAGAATTATGGCTTCTTGGATTCCAAAGCTTGGCCTTTTTTCCTGAAGGTGATAGAATAGAATATCTACAAAGAGTCAATCCTGTTTTAAGTATCTTCGCCCCTAGATATGCATATGCATTCTGTGTGACCTGTGATTCAGCATATATCGGCTTATGCATCCTATAATATGGCTCATTTCTTTAGGACTGATATTAGCTACAGCCTCCGCTTACCCAAATTTGGCTGCTCTACGCAGCTTGCGCTGTAAGTCTTGATCACAAAGAGTTGTTGATGTTTAGAGCACAAGCATGAGATCGTTCATGAGCCTAGCCAAGAATCAGGTGAAGCTTCTAATTTTATTTCAACAAACTGGTGCTGAATTGTTTAGCTACATTTTATAGCTGAACTAATTATAGGCCATTTATTCCATTTGTTTTAAATTGCAGAACCTGAAATTGAGCTGAATAGAGTATATTATCTTGTCTTTACTGACATTTGTTTTCATCTAGCATCCTGATTTTCCTTCATAGCCAAATTTTAAATTTTTTGGCCACAGACCAGCTCTTCTTATGTGTATGGACGCTTCTATCTTATTATCACAGACCATAGGTCTCCCCATTGCCTCACACATGTATTTTTAGGCCAATATGTGTCTCGATTTTTTTAAAATATGGACAGTTTGTCCTTGAAAGATTGAACCTGACTTAAACCATTCACTATGAGTGATTACTTATTCGAATTGAAATACCAGATAATATCAGACAGAAAAAAATGTCTTCCACCCAAAATAACTAATAATTAGCCTGCATAAGTGCATAATATACTTTTTATGCAAAATCATTCATGCCATCCAACTCACAGTGACTAAAACTTTGTAGGTAAATAATATTAGATTACAGTATTCATATGATGACCTCAGCTTTGAAATTTTGGTTGCTTACTGAGAGTGAATAATTCCCTGATGGTCTTAACCTGAAACCCCCTTTCCTTTGGCGTCGTTTTTATCTCCCAGGTCTCCCAGGTTCACCTGCTGTCACCTTCAACCACCAACCACTACCTGTTTGTTTCCCAAAGAAAATTGATTGTAAGGTACATAGTTTTGAATTTTTACATGCATACACCTTCATATTGGTTGGTTGCAGGAAGTGTCTTTAGCGAAAAGTAGTGATAGGGTAATCATTTGGATGATGCATTGTTAAACTAATATATGTAGTTATATAACTGTGGTACTGTACCACAAAAAATGGTTTCAGACCATCCTTAATCCTTACGGTAGGCCACTTCCTATTTTGATGGCTTCATTCACTAATTGGTTTTGCCTGCTATTGGAGATTTTGTGTTTGGTTAAACTTCCTGCTCACCAAGTTAGCTGTTAAGCACATAATATTGTTATGGGCTATATAACAATTTTATTTGAAAGATGCATTTTCCTGCACGCTGCCCGCCGCTAAAAAGGTGCACCGTCTGCTCTCCTTTTTCCTAACATCTTGTTGCAGTGTTCGCAATGTTTTCGAAATATGTGTGCCAATTTTTAAGTCATTGCCAAGGTTGCCGTGAAATTAGAAATAAATGGATTCAGGTTTGTGCATCAATGCTACAGTCCCTTCAGACATGGGAGAGGCCTTTAGTCTGTATGTGATGTCTGCCATTCTACAGAGAGAGAGCTACAGAGCTTACTATGGTTGTTGCCAACCGGGTGGGTGCAAAAATAGGCATCGATTCCCTGCATGCTCTGATGTTAACGAACTCTAATTCAACACTAAAAATATGCTAACAATTGTTGACAGCATATCAACCAGTTTTCAAAGCCACCAACATATGCACCTATGCAGGCATAGATTTTCTTCAAAACTAATCTGATCTAGGCTTTTGATTTTCTTTTTCTAACAACAGTCAATAGTACTGTAATTACGCATGGTAAAATTAGAACTCCCCTTGACACCATAAACACCAGAAACAGTACCTAGAGAGGAACAGTTTATTGATGGCCACCTCATGACTATCGCTTTTCATAGGAGCCTTCTTTTAGGTTAACATACTGAAGGAAGTAGTGAAATTCGAGGTCCCATTAAATGCCAGGGTCTTACATCTGATACAAAATATATCGTTGCCTATAATTGTTATACTGTCATATATATCATAGAGTTTGCCGATGCTCAAATTCTTATTACTATTATGAACTATTATACCTTCATAGATTGTTGGTAAACGTAATGAACAATTACTAGGTTCTGTTGTCAATATCATTTGCTTCAATAGGTGTATAGGAGATAGGGTTCATGACACAGGGTCCTCTGTTCAGATCCTTAGCTTCCCACTTAATATTACCTGGTTGCCTTCAGTTATTTAGGGACATGTATCATTTCCTTGAAACAATTAATATTTTACTCACCTCAACTCTTCCTTGCCTGGTTCACTTCTTCATTCTGCTTCCATTGTTATGGCTGCTAGCGGGTTCTCAGTTTAGTTGATTAGTCTACCAAATAGTATTTTAGGGCTAAGCTCAATGTTTTGCTTGCCTCAGAATGTATCCAGTACTCCATAGTTGATTAGTCCCACAAATAGTATTTTGCCTCTGCAACTAATATTTTGCTTGCCTCAAAGTGTATCTATTACTCTGTCAGTACTCCATAGTTGATTTGTCTCACAAATAGTATTTTGGCTCTGCAACTAATATTTTGCTTGCCTCATTGTGTATCTATTGCTCCGTCCAGTTCTGCCGCCAGTTGTTTAGGGACAACTCATGTTCTGTGCTCACTATCTTCGCCCATGCACATCGAAATAAAATTGTGCCTATCTTAACTATTGCTTACCTGATTCGTTCCTTATTGCTTATAGCTTTGGCTCCTATGGTTACTGCTGCCTCTTCATCTATTAACCTTGACTGATTGGCTTTGCGTAGCTATTTACTTTTTCATCCATTCAAATGTATGGTGCTACATCTCCTCTATTCCTTATTTTAATATACTTTTATGTTTTCCATAATAATATTTGTAGATGTTCTGTTTTTTGACTGTTTCCCCAAATGTGCTCCCGGATTTGCTGACATAGTTCTCACCATCTAGGTACTTCTTATCAATCTGAATTCAACTCCCCTCATTGTCGTTAATATTTCCTACATTCATCCTATAAAACCCATTTATTTCTATACTTTCGATTCATACCCTCACCCGACCTCGTTCTAGCTATTACGGTCAAACTTCCCCAAGTTCATATTATTGCACTTATTTATTTCTATATTTAATTTATGATTTATGATTTACATATATAGGCTTACCGCTCACAGCTACAGCGGCAAGAAGACATAGTTATACATTTATTTTCTCATCAAGAAGAACCACATGTATCTGTAAGTACATAGTTATACATTTATTTTCCTGTTAGATTTTTGCGTAGTGTTAATTGAGCCTGTAGTATTTTCTTATGAATTATTTCCAATGGGTACAGATCAGATGTTGAAGAAGGAGGTGAGACTATTTTCCCTGATGCAAATGTGAACGCCAGCTCTTTGCCATGGTATAATGAGCTCTCAGAGTGTGCCAAAAGAGGCCTTTCTGTCAAACCAAAGATGGGAGATGCACTTCTTTTCTGGAGCATGAAGCCAGATGCCACTCTGGACCCATTAAGCTTGCATGGTTAGTTCAATACCTGTCTTTTGTTTTTGTTACTTATTTTTTCTTCAATGATATGGAAGCATCTGAATATATTGCACCTTTTCATTTATGATGCCCTTGTAGCCTTAGTTCCATCTTTCCTGTGAAAAGATATTGATCCTCCAGTTTTTTATATTTTATATACAGTTTTATTTATATCCCGTTGCTCTTGCAGGGGGTTGCCCTGTGAATAAAGTAAATAAATGGTCATCAACCAAGTGGATGCATGTCCATGAGTACAGAGCTTAAGGCTTGGGGAGTCGAACATACAAAAGGTATATGTTGTTAGATTGGGTTTGTAAGGTGTATTTGCATGTATTTAGTCTTGGCACAACTGTGGCTTCGAACTTCCAAGTGACTTGGCACCCGGACTCAGAGATTGATCTATATAAAACCCAACCATGCTGCTTGTTTTTATTTTCCAGCAAGGCAGGGCCTTCACCATGTGAATGTTATGTTTTGCTTTTGCTTGAAGAATTGTTAGAACTGATTTGGCGTTCTTCTTTCTCATGCAGATGGACCTCTATGCATGTGACCAAGTCGATGGATTCCAGTAGAATTGTTGAACAACCCTCAAGATCCAACAGCAGGACCAAACAAATGCCTTGGCCCATGGGATGTTACCGTCTATTGCTCTTTGTTCCAACCAAACTTACCATCTAGAATTATTTAAAGTCCCTGCCAGCAACATGCCATTCTACCCTACTATCCTCAAACGCTGCCTGTATCTAAAATATGGACTGATTAATCTCAGCAACAACTCTAGACCGGCACACATGTGGAGTATATGTATGTGAATCACAACACATGCGATGTATTTTTATTGCTTCTACTTTATATTTGCTTCTCCAGATAATTCTTGAGAGTTACTTCGACAAATATTTTTTTTTCCATGTATATGACTAAGTAACATCCTTGTCCAGCCCTATAAATGGGCGCGCAAGCCTTCTACTAGTGCCATTCATTGCATCTATCTGCTGCAATCCATGGATCTAGATAGAGTCCGGTTCTTTGTCAACATATCTAATCTGCGTTGTTCCGTATTTGTTGTGCTCCGTCCAATATAGAAGTTTATACACTATATATATTTTTTTTCTATAAATTCAGTTAAATTCAAAAAGTTTGACTTAATTCAAACATAAGGGTACAATCTTTTTTTGGAACCGCGACATCAACACTGATGCACCTAACAACAAAGAACACAAAAGGAAAATAACATCACCAACAAGCAACTTGTGGAGTCATTTCTAGCATTCTCACTTATTATGTTTACATCGACTCCAGGAGAACCAGTTTCACCACATTTTAGAGAAAATAGAAAAAAATGTGCAATGGTTCAGTCGATGAATAGTGCAAAAGCAACTTAATTTTTGCTTACAAATTACTTAAGCCTCTAAGGGCAATACCACCAACATACAGAGATCTATCTGTAAGTACTACACAGGTAGAAGATGTATATTTAACTGTCTGCAAGTTAATGTTTACGTGTTGCCATGATTAATGATAAATATTACTTTTTTAGTATAATGTTTCCATGTTTACTTCTCACAGCATTGCCCATGCCCAACTGAAAGTCTGATAACAACTAGCACTTCACTGCCAGCAATATGTTGCCAAAATCATTTTCTAATGACTAAAATAGCACTGATAACAAACTGAAAATTCAAAAACTTAAACATAAATGGTATCATTTTTGTTTAAAATGTTTGGAATCTAAATGGTATATAAAAATCTAGTAAAATCATCAAATTCATGTGTCATAAAAATAATGTTTTGTCATGTGATTTTTGAGGAAATGTGCTACGGTAAAACCCAAAGTTTGTATGATCAAAATTCACTTTTAATTCAAAATTAGATGTATAAGCATTCAGGACATCCACACCATAACCATGCCATAAGTACAAAAGTAAAAGAACAGAGGAAACAAAAAAAGAGTAAAAATAAAAAAGAAAAAGCAAAAAGGAATAACAAAAAAAAACTAAACCAAGAAAATTTTCTTGGTTTATATTGAAGACAAATATAAATTTACTATTACAGATAAAATATAGATCTACATTAATATTAACGAGAGACAGGGGGACAAAACTAGCATACTCCATCCAAAAAGTCTTTTTAGACTTTGTGCGGGTCAAACTTTCTTCAGTTTAATTAGATTTTTAGAAATTATTTTGATAACATTTGTATCTCATTATATTCAACGATTGATCTATTGATCTTTAGGATGCACTATAAGAATTATGTCTTACATATATTTGGTCAAATCAAATTGAAAATGTTTGACAAATTGAAAATTGTCCTATACAATTTGTTTTCTTTATTTATCATACAAATTTACCAGGCACACACACATTTTTTCCTTGCATATTTCCAATTGAGATGCAACGAGTTAATGCTATACATATAGAGCGTGTTTGGTTTCCTACTCAGCTTTATGCCCAGGCTCCACTCAGTAATACTCCATGTGTTTTTTTTTAATTTTATTTTTTGAGCAAAACTCCATGTGTTTTGTTGCCTGAAATCGTCTCGAAGCTCGATGACCCTTTAGCCAAAGCCAGGCGAATGTGCAAAGTGGGCCAAAGGTAAGCAGGTCATCTTTAGCATAGCAAGCCTAATACCGCTCTCATCTTCGCAAGGAACCAACCAAACAAACCTTGGTAGGAACAGGCCCGGGCTGCCAAGGGAGGCCTCCCTTGCTTGCCAGGCTCCGATGAGCCCCAACGAATTTGAACACCGGCGCCGGCGGTGAATTTTCCTCTTCTTTGATGATGCATCAAGTGAACATGTGCATTGCAATTCTGAGATGGGAAAACAAGATGTTCTTCTTCTTTCTTCTTTTTATATATACACTAGGAAACATGCCCGTGCGTTGCTACGGGATAAAATAATTATCAAACATTAATAAGAAATGTGCACAAAAGTTTTCATGCTTATTTATATTTTACCTATTTTGCAAATTTCATTTAAAAGGCTATATTTTTCTATAGCCACTTTCTCTCCTCCGATTTCTCTTTCCCAAAGAAGTACGGAGTCTATTGGAACCGTACTCTGCCTATCCATAAATATCCTAAATTTACCAACCGCAAACACATTCCTTTGCTCTTCCTCCCTAATCTCCATCGCCGCCGCCACAGACACTGCTCGGCTGATCTTCACAGGCGCTCCTTCTCCTCCTCCTCCATAGCCACACCAAAATCGCATATCTCGACACCAGTCAAGCGAGGGAGAGTGTCTCTCATAGACCACGGCCCCGACACGGCGTCTCCGGCTCTCCCTCGCAAAGGGCGTACCTCTGGCGTTGGAGGATTTAGCATCGACCACGCTCGGGTGGCGGCTAAGCGCATGGAGGGTGGAGCTCGCCGCGCCATGGCCCCGGCGGCGTTTGGCAAGGGCCCTTTCCCTATGGCTCGTTATGGACCCGCAATCCTGCCGCGCGGCAACCTAACTCGCTCGGGCCTTGTTCGCGCGGATATCACTGGATCGGGCGGCGGTGGGCTCTATTCGGATTGAGGTTGCCGGGCTTTTGGGTATGAAACTTAGGATCTATGTATATGTGCGGCGCATCCGGCCTGGGCTTCCGTGGCGTGTTGAGGTTGCTGGAGCTCTAGTGGCGGCTTCGACACTCAATTTTATACAAAAGAAAAGAAAATATAAATAGTTTATAATATATTTACCGGTTGCAACACACGGACACGTTTGCTAGTAGAATTAAAAAAAAGACAATACTAAGAGCAAAACTCCTATAGAGCTATTCCATTATTTAGTTATTTTGTATAAAAAATTCTTATGAAATAAGAGATCTACAAATGACTTTGTTATTTTGCAAAACCATATAACAAATGACTATTGTTGGCTATATATGACCCTCGAGATTTTAGAGATAGAATGTTTTGCACATGCGTTGCACCGGGGCGAAAAACATGTCAATAGATTGATTCGTTGTAGCAAAATTGTTATTGCGTGATAACATGACACACATCTTGAAATGATCCTAGATATTTTTTAGCATAAAGAATAATGATCACATCATGCATTTCAATTAGTGCTCGTGCATCGCAACATGATTCATATCTTACATCATTGTTCAAATACACTCCGGATGTTGGTTAGACATACACTATCTAACTCGCAATAGTATGGCTCATAAGTTCTAGACAATTAAATAATTAAGATAAGATTTTAATCTCTAATTCATCAAACTAACTTTATATACGAAAGTGACGGGTGGAAAGTACTCCGTAGTAGGCAGAAAAAGCTAACCGGAAGGGAAACAACAACGTGCGCTTCCTTTTTTTTTTTTTTTTTTCTTGTCTTTTCTTGTCTCTTTTTTTTTTTTTTTCTCTAGAGTACTCCATATACGTACTTGTTTGTTTTTTGGGTATACGCAGGCAAGAGGAGAAAATGCGTACGTACAGTCAGCTCATGCCCGCTTGCAGCGGTCCCAGGTGGGGATCTCATCGTGCTCGTCTCGTTCTTTTCTGCTCCTGACGCTGCTGGCGGTGGCTCGCACGGTGCGTAGTTGCGGGCTTCGGTCTCGCTCGCACGTGACTCGGTCTCAGGCTCAAGGTGTACACAGGTCCAACGCGCTCGGGCCAGGCACTCGGACTCAGCGCGACCGGGCCAGGCACCGGCTGCATGCGTCCGCCGCGTAAGCGCGTTGGAGTACCGCCGGGTCCGGCGGCGGCGACACAGGTAAACAGGCCCGGCAGGCGGAAAACCAGGCGGACGAAATTGCGCCGCGATGGGCCGGCAGAAAAAGGCCCGCGTAGAAAAAGGAGGTGAAAAGCCCGGTGAAAAAAAAGGTGGGGCTGAAATTTTCTCTTTATTAGTAGGTATAGATATACATATACATATATGATATATTAACGAACAAAAACATTATTCCAAAATTGTAAGTCAGTGGATATGTCCATCTGACATAGGAGCAAGCGCATGGTGGCAGCCGCGGCGCCGGCGTGCGTGCACACCGGCCGGCTACCGCGCCGCCGTCGGGGACCCCAGTGCGTGGGTGTGCTTGAGGATGGAGTTGAGCCTCTGCAGCCGGAGGTCCTCCCGGAACTGCCGAATGAAGAGCTCTGCGCGCGCGTTCAACTCCGCCTTCCCTCCTCTGCTTCTTTTGATACCCTCCTCCGCCGGTCCGCCACCGGCTTCTTCTTGTGCTCCGTCGGCATTGCAGCAGCGGTGGCGGCAGAGGCTGCTGCTGGCGGCGGTGGCGATGGCGACGCCACACGATGCCGCTGGGCTAGCGCGTACGCCTCGTCAAGCTGATGGACTCACCACCATGGTCTTGCTCGTCCTTCTCTGCCTCTGCCTTGTCCTCCTCCTCCTCTTCCTCTGGTGGCAGCGGTGCGGGAGGTGCGTGGTCCTCCGCTGTTGCCATCGCCACCGACGCGCTTGATTGCGCGGCACTGATCGTTACCGCCTGTGCTTTGCGCTCAGGCGCGCAGACCGGAGTCCCGGACGCCGCCACCGCCTCTGCTTCCTTCGAACAGCAGTGGTAGCAGTGCGAGAGCGAGGCAGCATCGATCGGCAGCTGGCCCACGGGAAAGACGAAGAAGGACCGGAGCCGATCCAGGACCATAGATGACGCCGACCCGCTGCGGCAGAGCCTGCGTTGCCGCTGAGGCGACGACGACGTGACCCCGGCCTGCGCGCCGCTGGTCGACGACATGACGGCGATGGCGCCGACGACGGCGTTGAAGAAGACGAACCATGCCGCGGCGGGGCTGAGCCACGGCGACATCAGCGTTAGAAGCGTCGTCATCCGAGACCTCTGCTTGAGTATTGGTATTGCCTCGAGGCGAGCTGTGCTTGTTGACAGTCAGTCAGTCCTGCTCGTTGAGTCGTGGTAGGAGCAAGAGCAATGCTTATATACACCACACACGAGTGACACGACACACGGGTGCTGGAGGGCATGTTGGGTGACAGCCGAGCCTGCCGCGTAACGTGTGAACGGGCGGGACAGGTAAGCCGCGTAGATCCGCCGCGTCCTTTGTCCCAACCCGGAACGGCAAAGCAGAGGTTGGCGTCGCTGTCCCTTCGCTTCTTTTGCATGTGTGGCCAGTGGCAACTGCAAGTGGCACACGAGCAGAGCTTTTCTACGGTTAACAAGTTTATTTAATTTAATCTAATCCAACCGAGTAGTAGGCCTGGCAGCCACCTCGGCGACCAGCGAGAAGATTCGCCCTGGGAGCGAGGCTGGAACGGCGTGTTTGATATGGGTCAAATTCTCCGTGCTCGAGCCCGTGGGAGCCGGTCCATCGTGTTTGATTTCGTTTTCCTGTTCACCAGGCGACCTGCGGGATGCAAAATCCATTCTCTCTCGGCTCCGGCGCGCACGCTCGCGGGTTGCATTTCTCGTGAGCCATGCTCGTTCGGCCGTGCTGGAATCTTGGTTTACCTCTCCACTACTCACTCACCTACCTCTTCCCCTCTACCTCAACAAAGAACGGATCTCCGGCCGGTGACGACGAGCCCCACCGGAAGGGCGCGGCCATCTCGGGCGTCCTCGACTTCGACTTTGACTTCTCGTCGCGGTTCCCATCGCCCGTCCGCGCCGCCATGTCCTCCGCCCGGCGAGCTCTCCCACAACGGCGATTCCGTCCGTCTCGCATCGCCGCCCGCCCACTGCTCCACCCGCACCGGGACCCGCCGTCCTCCTCGACTTCCCTCCGCCGCCGCCGCGCGGATGATGCGAGGCGAGCGGGAGGCGGAGACGGTCGAGCACGGCCACGCCAAGAGCGGCTCGGTCGGCTGAAGGCGCGCTCCATGTCGACGTTCCACTCGCGACCGGCGGTCCGCGTCGCATGTGCCTCGCGCCGAGCGGAGTGCGTTGGCGGCGCAGATGCCGGCGGCGCGGGCGCCGCGGCATTGCGTCGCCGTGGAATCACCAGCGTGGCGGCGGAGGGGCGCGGTACATCGGGCCACTACGCGGCGAGAAAAAGGAGATGTAGCGCCGGATGTGGTTGCCGTACCGCGCCGTGGCTCTCCTCTTCGACCAAAAGATCGGGCTTAGCAACCGCGCAGCGGCGACACCCCGCCGACGAGCTACCTCCGTGCACCGCAACACGCCGAGGTTGTGCCGCCTCTGCCGCGACCTAGCGTGTACTCGGCTGCACGCTTACAAGAGAAACAAGAGGGTAATCTCACCACAATAGAGGCAAGGTGATTGTATCCATTCTCGTGCATCATATCAAACACAATCTCAATCTAACCTGATTCTCTGGGAACAAAAAAAATCAAACAAGTGGGTTGTACCATTCAAGCCTGGCTCTGGCTGGCCATAGCTTGGCCCGTCGACCAGGCCGGCTAGAGGCAGTGAATCAAACACGCCCCTAGTTTTCCGCTGCTTTAGCTCCACAAGTTACTCCCTCCGTGGCGTCGTTTACGGATGCGTGTTCGCTTTACCTACCATTACGCACACACGGTAAATGAAGAGACACAGAAGAAACATTGTCGATGCATGTCTTGAATCACAAATTTATTAATTAATGCTCTTGTCGGCGTGGCACATCTTCTTTAGAGCAAGTATAATAGCAACCGGCTAAATGCTGACGTAGATGTTTGTTAGCTTTCGTGGGCTAAGAAGGTATAATCAAGATGACGGTAAACTCTGGAAAGAACTTGTAGATCATAAGTACAAAATTGGTAAGCCAAATATCATGCACACTAAAACTCTAGGTGCCTCCTCTCTTCTCAAAGGTTTCATGTGGGCTGCTAAAGCTGGCTATAGATGGAAGATTGGGAATGGGTAGAAAGTAAAGTTTTGGGAGGATAACTAGCTTGGGTCCTCTAGTTTAGCTATTCAATTCTAGAACCTATATAGGTATGTGAATGAAAAAAATATGTCAATGGCTCAGTTGTGGGATGGAGTAGACTTAAAATGTAGTTTTACTTGGATGAGGGATGAACATTGTATAGCCTTGTGGGAGGAGGTGTGTCGGCTAGCTTCTACCATCCGCTTCTCTAATGAAGAAGATGCCATGATTTGGTAGTTCAAATCCTCTAAAGTCTACTCGGTCCAAACCTTATACAAATTAGTCAATTTTAGTGGGATCAAACCTGTGCTAGTACACTCAAGTTGGGATTTTAACACCCCCCCCCCCCACCACCACCACCACACACACTAGAGTTCATTACTTTTTGTCTCTGTTATCTAAAAATAAAACTCTCACTAGGGACAATTTAAGTAAGAGAGTAAAGGTTAAGGATCCCACTTGTCTTTTTTGCAATGAAGAGGAGACACCATTATTTTTCACTTGTGCGTTGCTGCTAAGCAAAATTGTGGTGTGTGTTGTCCCGAGTTTTAAGTTTCTCTAGGAGAGTCTTTAGAATGTATTGGCAAATTCTAGCTTAGTAAGAAGCATAATGGTGTACTAAATGCTTTTATTTCTGCTATCTTTTGGAGTATTTGGACACTGAGGAATAATTTGTGCTTTCAGAGGTCGTTGTGGAGAAGTATGTATATACTTCTTTATACAATAGCGAAAGCAGTCCAAAATTGGGCTATTCTTCGCCCGGAGGAGAAGAGAAATTCTTTACTACCGGAGGTAACTCAACTCAAGATGGAAGCCTCTCAAACGCTCTGGATGAAGTGGAAGTAAGGAAGAATATTTGGCTTTCAAACACGCCCGGCTGATCGTGGCAGCTGTCCGATGTGATCATTTGACAAATGAGGAGGAGTGCATGCGTGGCTCGGAATGCGGAGGTGGAACTTATGCCGATGGTGTGTCATGTTCTTTTCTCGATCATGTTTCCCAGGGAGTTTGTTCTCTATGTTTGAAAGTTACATTGTCTATCAGTTTGGTAGTCCGATTTGGTTGTTTAGTTCTTTGTTGTAGCTCTCTGACCGTGCCGTTATGTTTGGGGTCCGTTTTAAGATGGTGGCCCCCCATCTGCTGGAGCTTTAAACATTTCTGGTCTGTTGACCTAATGGTAATGGACTAGGGCTATGGCCCTTAAACTCTAAAAAATGCTGACGTAGAGGATAGAAGTGATAAGAGAGAGGAGAAGCGAAGTCAAACCATACAAATCGACTTAGACACAAGAACCAAAAAACTCGAGAGACACAAGTGGGATCTGTAATTGTGAAGGGCTTACTACTTATGAGCAGGCTGGGGGAAGGCTGCCAGGAATCTTACCGCTAGCAACAGGTTGTAACTATTAACCTTGCTCTTAGGACCCTCAAAATATAGACTCTACCATAATGTCTAATCTTATTTATTACTTCTTATTTATTGTACTTTGGTGATGTAGCAATATATTTATAGAATAGAGAGAAAGAGTAAAAAACCAAGACTCCAAGTCTTATTTAGGGCATGTTTGGCAAGGCTCCAACTCGAGATGGAGCACGCAACTCCACTCTAGAATCCACGTGGAGCAGACTCCGAGTAAGGTTGGAGCTGTCTTCTGGGGGTGTTTGGCTACAAGACTACTCTCAGCTCTAGAATGATGTTTTATAGTGTGGATTGCCCGCTCCTTTGCCCTCTCGAGTGGATGAAAGGTCCCTTGTGGTTTTTGGTAATTGAGTGTCAACATTAGGTGAACTAATAATGTGTGATTGAGATAATACACAGGAGATTAGTTCACATGTGATGACGCAATAAAGGAGCTTTATTGCATATGAAACATGACATGGAGTCATGTGACCAAGGTGGTGAAGATCAAGACAAGGCTTGGCTTGATGGACCGGTTGCAAGTGTGAAGGGCAAGTCGAGGCGGTGAAGCGATGGACCGCGAGGCGGTGAAGCTTGGGCAAGACTTGGCGCCGACGGACCGACGCAACGGTGAAGAGCAAGTGAGGTCAAGATCGATGGACCAATAGTGTCACGTGATGATATGAAGTGGATCATATCATTTGGTGATCGTGTTGGTGCATGTGTTGCATCGGCACTTGGAGATGGAGCGGAATGGAAATGCGCAAGGCAAATGTATAACCTATAGGGCATTTCATTTCACGGTCATTGGAGCTTAGAGAAGTTTATGACCGGGTTTAGGATAGATGGCCGTACTATCAAGAGGGGCAAACTTGTTTGCATATCGGTCATCTAGTGCCACTTGAGCGATCTAACTTTGCAATGTGTTAGGATCGAGTGGCGTGGTAAGAGCTAACCGGGCCTTTGAAATGATTGTGAAAATGCTAACACACTTGCACATGGTGATGTACACTTGGTGGTGTTGGCACATTTGCAAAGCCGGCACTGATTGCAGGGTTGAGTTGGGTTTGGGAACCGCTCATCGAGAGGCTTATTTTCTATTGCGCCGGATGCAAGTTGGTGGTGAAAACATGCTATTCCTCGTGCTCAAGTTGGTATACTTGTTGGATAGCATGTCGGGCAAAGGCGATGGAGTTTCGCGAGGAAAAGGGCGGCCGGGGCGCTTGAAAAATCCCGGCCGGACGCGGTGACCGGAAGCACGGCACTGCTTGACCGGCTTTCCGGTGGGTGCGTCTGGCGTAGAGCATGTTTTGGGGATTTTAGCGGACGCCGTCGACCGGATGCTTCGTGCTCGACCGAACCGATGACCGGACGCCAAAGTTGCCGCTGATTTGTGGGGCCAAGGTCTTTGTCCTATATGACCGAAGCACTGTTGGGTGACGGCCGACGGACCGGACCGCACTTCGGCGGGTGAGTCCGGCCGACGCCACCGAGAAATGGATTTTTCCTCCCAACGGCTCTATTTGACTTGGGGGCTATTTATACACCACATACCCGACTTGTTTTGGTCTTGAAAGCACACTTGGGCCTTGGTGGCTTGTGTTGTGGTGCTTGAGAGCCCTCCCACTCACTTGTGATTGATAGTGTTCATCCAAATCAAAGTGAGGAGTGATTCTAGTGCATTCGCGTTGAGAGATCGCATTCGTGGCACTAGGTGATCGTGTTGCAAGCCGGTGTGCTTGTTTCTTCTTGGAGGTTGCCACCTCCTAGACGGCTTGGTGGCAAGAGACTTCGTGAAGCACGCAACGGAGATTGTGCGGTGCTCGAAGGAGGTTTAGTGAGAGGTTCGTGCTCACCTCGCGGGGATCGCGAAGAGCGACACTACTAGAGCGTGTCGGTGAGTACCTCCCTTGTGCGTGTGGTGTCTTACGGTGCCTTGAGAGGCTCACTTGAGAGTGGTGTCTTGCGGTGCCTTGCGGGGCGTGCCTTGAGGGGCAAGTGATCGGAGAATCACACCGAAGAACCATCTAGGTGAAAACACCAAAGGAACCACCCAAGGTGTTGGTCGACACAACGAGGAGGGGGGGGAGTTGGCAAGCTTCCCGATACCTCGGTAAAAATCACCGGTGTCAACTTGTCTACTCTTCTCGGTGGTTTGCATTCTCCAAATCACAAGCTTCGTATTTACATTCATATATACCTTGTGCTTGTGCTTGTGGAGTAGCTCTTGCAATTACTAGCTTGTGTAGCTTGTTAGTTGCTTTGCTTAGTTTGTGTAGCTAAGTAATTTGAGCCTTTGGGTTAGGCGTGTGTCGCCTTGTCCTTAGTGCATCTAGTGAGCTTAGGTTTGGCTTTGTGCTTTTGCTCATTAGAATTGTGTAGGAGCTCACCCTTGTTTGAAGTACTAGTGCTTAGGTTTGTGTGACCTTGCAATAGAAACGGTTAGGAGCTCAAGCTAGGCTTATCACCTCATTTGCTTTGTGTAGGATCTTTTGTGAGGTGATTTAGAGTCATAGCTAGAGGGGTGAAGTCTTGGCTAAACGAATAGTTATAATTCCGCATTATATTTGTTTAGCCGGCGCAATTAGTTTTAGTAAGGACTATTCACCCCCCCTCTAGTCCCCATCTCGACCCTACAGTGGACCCACATGTCATCCTCTATTCTTTGTCGCTACAGAGAAACTCAGCCATTGCTGACTGGGAAAGAGGACGCGCCGTGGTAAGGCGCCATCACGAGCGAGAGCATCGCACCGAGAGTGGACACGACGCAAAACCACGGGTGAGTGCATCCCACCGGGAATTGCCACGGAGCAGCTTTCCGAGGTCTCGGTGCCACCATGGGCAGCCCAAATCTCCATGACCAGCATAGTCCACGCTCGCGATGCCCCTCCTCAAGCATCTCCTTGACGAGCCACCGCTCGAGCATCCTTCTCTAGGGTTAGGGTTGGGGGATGGAGGAGCTCGGGAAGGAGGCGTGGGGAAGGAGACTTGCTCGATGGGGTGCTTGATCTCCACCCCCATTTGTACTACAGCTCCATGGAGTTGGCAGCTCTATAGAGTTTTGGAGTTGGGGTGTTTGGCTAGAAAATTAGGTGGAGTTGCTGGAAATCAGCTCGAGCCATGCCAAACGACCCATAGACTCCAAGTTTACAATAATTTCGAGGTAATAAATGTCTTAGACTCTATGATAGAGTCTCTGCAGTGTGAGTGCCCTTAGCGTATTGGAGCTATGTTAATAATAAAGCCGGTATGCTGGTTTTAAGGTTTTTAGTAGTCTTTTACTGAGTCTACTCGTATAATAGTTAGCTCTTCATTGTTCATACATAACCTGTTGTCTTCCTTGTAGAGTTTTTTTTTGTCCCAAGGCAGTTGTAAATTTACAGTCCACTTCTCTCCTCCTTTCTTCTCCAACTTAGCATTTTTTGAGGGGACGTATTTCAATTCAGAGCTTATTAAGCTAGATCCTATTTGTTCCATAAGCTCGAAGCATTTTGAAAATGACGCTCAAGCCGTGCGGTGCCATAGTTTAGCGTGTGCCCTGTACCCTCGGTCACACAAAAATGTCATTAAGTTAAATACTTTTAATTTTAATAATTAAATATAATTTAGGTCGTCAGATTTGTTCGGGTTAAGGCATCCTAGTCTCGAAATTCCAAATTTTCACTTTAGGTTCTCAATCTATGTCCGGGTCTTAGAGTCCGTCCAAACAGATTAATATAGGTGTGTTCGGTTCCAGAAACTTTTTTTTGTTTAGACTAAAGAAAGTCCCTAGCAAATCAAACAGAGTGGGACTTTTTACTTTGCTTTAGCTAGAAGTCTCTAGAAGACCCTCATGAAGAGTCTTTTTTTTAAAAAAAAGTTTCTAAGACTAAAAAAAATCATGGACTATTATTGAACCAAACAGTGTATATATCCATTGCCTGTAAGATGATGTGTGATGGTGTGTTAACAACATGTGGAGTCCATATATGTCAACTCCATCTTCCTTCTCCATCCTCTCTATCCCTTGAGCTCCCTCTCTTCTTAGCTCACAGCTTGGGATCAACACAACTTAGGAGACAAGGTTGGCCGGGCTAGATTTCTCGCGTTTTGCCGCGGGCATAGAGAAGGAATCAATTGAGTTCTCTATGAAAAATAATAAATTATAAAAAGAAATTGAAAGTGCATGCTATTGATATAAATATAAATTATAAAATATAGAAGAAATTATGTTCTTGCCAATGTTTTGTAAGTCAATTGTGATTTTTCCTCTGCTTGTTCAACTTTACCCTATTATTTTGAAAAGAATGACCCTTTTGCCCTCTAATAGACTTGGATTATCCTATTTAAAAAATCGAAAATAGAAAAACAAAGGCCATATGACCATAGTACCCTTATCGTTTTCTCTTCATCTCAATCCTCACGCGACGCGACGCATGCACGCGACGCCGCGGTTCGTCGTCCCCCGGTCGGGCGTCGATCTTCCATGGTGGCGTAGAAGGTTCGAAGGGGAGGGGAGGTCACGGCTCCGTGGTGCGAAAGCACCGGTGAGGAATCAAATCAGGCCAGCGAGGACGGTGACGTCGACCGGGCGGATCTCGGGTTCGAACGGACGCGTGCTCCTAGCGCTGCTCTCCCAGTGCGGCGCCCCCGCCACCGATGCCATCGTCGGGTTTCGCCATCGACATCCGCGGCCGCCTCGACCGTCACGATAGGGAGCTCACGGCCACCGATGGAGGGAGCTTGACGAGCCAGGAACGACGACAACAACACGACTCGACGCTGCTGTACGGGAAGCATGGCAGTGGCCTTGAGCACGGAAGCAGGGAGAGCTGCAGCCGATTTGAATGGGCAGCTGCACCTCCGCCGCAAGGCCGCCGACGGATCGCCCGGGCGGTGGTGACCGGCAACCACACTAGGTAGGGCTGGGGCAGCTTGGAAGGGGGCCGCACTGCCGGTCCGTGGAGCTCCCATCGCACCTGGGTACTCCACCGCCACGCTGAAGCCTGCACCGGAGCCCCCGCCCTGGGGATAGCTCGGAGTCACGGGCGCTGCGGCGAGGGAGATTTAAAGGCATGCTCGTGGCTTCGTGGGTGCGGGAGCCGGACAGGCTCAGGAGAACGACTCTTCAATTCGCGCACCTCAGGAACGCTGGAGGATGGGGTGGGGCTGCTTAGGTGGCATAGCTGCATGTCAAAAGAACTTCCTAGTGGGGGGGTTGAAGTTCTCAAATTATAGGACACTCATACATGCGCACATTTTTGACATAGTGTATAAGAAAGTCGTAGTTGGCAATGTGATTTACAACTTTGTAGTTGATAATTTGCTTTTGTTCAAAGTCATTTCGAACCCCCCAAAAATGTATGTTAAGTTCTTAGATATTAGGTCACGAATTCAAATACTATATATAGGAAGTACCCTATTTTGTTTTGAGAAAAATCGTTTACAGAGACGGGTAATTTTACCCCAACTGTTTCTGTAGTTCCATAGACAAAGGAGAACAATTTAGACGCCCGTTTTTATTGACAAGTTTGTACTGACGGCCAGGCCAAATGGAAATGGAAATGGAAATGGAAGTGAACTATCAACATGGACCATTTCGCATTTGTAACAAAAAAAAAACACATAGACCATTTCACACAACAAACACCACCTATATATATTCAGAAGATCTAACAGCCCAGCATGCTCGGAGTGGCGGATCACCAAGTGACCGATTCAGAACACTCTGCCCTCCATGCATCTGGTCGCGCACGAACACGTCAAATTTGACCATCCAACAGATCACAGGCCATCCAGCACCCATGCATGGATTCTGCCTTTTAATAGGCATCACGCAGCAGACGGAAGGCTAATTAATGGTGCGCACAGCCCGCGGCGCCTCTCCTATTCCTACGACGGCGCCGGGGCCAGCCCTCCACCGACGCCCCCGACCTCGCTCGACGATCGCCATTGCCGCCACCTGCGCAGTCGGGCGCGCGCGGTGAGACAATGACCTCCTCCGTAGCCCCAACCACGGCCGCTTCCCAACTGCATATTACCACCACCGCCACCGGCACCGGGACCGGGACCTCCACAATCACATCGCCCTCCACAAACCACAGCCCCAGCAACGCGCGCTCCGCCCCTCACTCCCCTCGCGGCAGCAGCACCAACGGCGGCGGCGGCGGGAGCGGGAGCACGAACCAGGCGTGCGCGGCGTGCAAGTACCAGCGGCGCAAGTGCAACCCGGACTGCCCGCTGGCGCCCTACTTCCCCGCCGACCAGCAGCGGCGCTTCCTCAACGCCCACCGTCTCTTCGGGGTCAGCAACATCCTCAAGACGCTCAAGAAGCTCCGGCCGGAGCTCTGCGCCGACGCCATGAGCACGCTCATCTACCAGTCGGACATGCGCGCGCAGGACCCCGTCGGCGGCTGCTACCGCTTAATCCTCAGCCTGGACCGCCAGCTCGAGATCGAGACGGCCGAGCTCTCCGCCGTGCTCCACCACCTGGCGCTCTGCCGCCAGGCCGCCACCGCGATGCCACCGCAGCAAGGCGGCGCCATGGCTGATCTCGACGTCACGTCCTCCAACCAGCCGCTCCTCCTCAACGCGCAGCAAGAGGTCGTCGACGGACTCTACACGACTCACGAAGCTGACACGGCCATCCTTCCAACCGACGAGGTCGTCGTCCACCACCAGAGCCCCAAGGATGATCACGCTGACCACCATCAGCAGCAGCAGCAGCTCTTCGACTACTTCTATTACGACACCACCGCCAGCGACGATGCCAGTAGCAAGCCTACCATCGACATCAACCTCGACAACATGCAGCAATTCGATTTTGATGATACCTGTGCCGCCGCCGCCGCTGGCAAGGTGGATCTGACGGCTCCAGCGGGTGCTGAGGAAATAAGGCATCAGCAGCACCTCGACGTGAACTGCGGCCAGATTGACCACAAGGAATATTTCGAGATGAAGGAGGCGTCGCTCGTCGACGCGTTTGACATGCGGCAGGAGCTGCAGCCGGTGGTGGGCGTGAACGCCGAGGTTGACATTGACATCAAGACGGTGGATGTGAATCATGCCGGCATTGGCGTCGACATCAAGGCGATGGACATGAACGCCAACGTCGACGTCAATGTCGACCTACAGGAGGAGGATGGCGCCATCAATGTCTCCACGGGTGAAGCAGCACAAATGGCAGCCGAGTCATCGCATTGCAGGCTAGGGTTAGGCTTTTCTTCGTTCTGATCAATCAATCTTTTTATTGTTCGCATGCATGGGGATGCCAATAATGCATGTACGAATAATTTTTTTTGGATGATAGAGAAATTAGACATTTTTTTTGAAGACATATCACCGGAGTAATTAGACATTTTTTGGTCAACCGAAAGACCCACCGACTGGTTTTTAAGAATTATATATTATATGAGCACAATTAAAAAGAATATAAATCAGGCTAGACTTTTAATGGCAGTTTTTGTACTATATATACTATAGTGTAAGATTATGGAAATTTCATAATGTAATAATCTTGCAGGTTAAGAATTAATAATGTATCATATCTTGCATCACAATACTATTGTTGGTTTGTGATCGACCTTTTTTTTTTTTTTTTTTTTTGAGGCAAGTTTGTGATCGACCTAGCAGTGCCCTAACTCTAAACTACGGTATAAAGCACCAACCCCTTTAATTTCTTCCTCCCATTCCAAGCACCTACCTTTATTAATGTGGCTTTTTTTCCACCAAAATGTTCATGGGGGGCTTAGTTTTTGAAGAATGGCCATGTTCTCCTTGCATTAAGGTGGGTAACTAGTTATCCAACGAACTTCTAGAGCTTGTTATGTTGGTTATATATTTTCTTCAATTCTCTCAAGCTTGTCCTTTCCTTCATTGTAGAGAGTATTTTTATAGAATTATTTGTGAAGGCATATATGAATTTTTCCTGGCCATTTAGTACTGGTAATTTAAGGCTAGTATATACCTATGATCGCCTATTTAATTTGTAGCAAGTTCGCTTCGTTTAATGTATTTGATTCTCTAGTATATGTGTGGTTCCATTAATTTCTCCATTTTTAGTGTAGAATAGAATATATTGCTCATGAGGGCTACTATTTTTTAGCTTTGGAATAGTTTGGTTGATTGTCTAGTAAATGTGGCGCCTTAATTGGAGGCCACCGTTCATAACACCAGGTTATCATTTTAAAATTTTAGCTGCTTGTTAGCTTTCATTCATATGGTTGCTATGAGATTTGAAATTCATTATTATTTGGACATTCATTGTTCAAAATAAGTGGTGATGGACATTGGTTTTGTAATAGAATTTAACAGAAATTAATGAGTTTGAAACTTCAACTAAATCCAATAGTATACCTTTTGTTTATTCATAGATGCACGGAAGATGGATGTACAACAGTCTCATCCTTTTGGACCATCATTTTGTAAAAGGCGTTCACTCCATCCAGACGACCAAAGCTTATGCCGTACATAATCCATGGGATGAATAGTGTTATGCGTACTGCCCGTGCCGAGGTTTCCAGGTTTAGAGCTTTGGACTAAAATCACTAGACAGAGTTCTTGTATCGTTGAGTTGTTATGGCAATATATCTCCTAGAGCTGATGTTAAGACTATTAAAACTGATGAACTAAAAAATATTGTGATGGTCAATAAGATTTGTATAATTTCACCTATGATTATGATGATTGAGTATTTAAAGGATGTTTCGAGTTGCAAGTGTAAAAGATGCACTCTCCTCAATAGAATTGCTATATAGCTAGCGGTCTTGGTTTGCTCATCAACAAATGCCGTGCTTCCAATACATCTTCGTTCATGACTTACCGCAATATATAATTGAGATCACTTTGCCATGTGTGACTCTTTGGTTGTATATCGTGAAGAAGCTAAGAGCATGTTTGGTTGCTAGCCTTACTTCGCCACACATAGGATGGTGTAGCCGTGGCCACTGGCGGAGCCTTGTATTGGTCATAGAGGGCTCCGGCCCCACTTGCCCCATAAAAAAGGAGCATTGTATTGGTCATAGAGGGTTCTGCCCGGGAATAAATTAGGTGGGGATGGTCCTCACATGAGGGCCTCCTCTCCCATCATTATTTTATTGTTTTGTCAAGTTAAAAAAAATGTAATATCTGCTAAACCAAATATCATATTCAACATCTGATTGCACCATCGTGTTTATTATAACGAGATCTATAAAACTAGATCCATGTTGGATATGTTTTGAGATAATTTTGTGATGACAAAAATACATAGTATAGAATGACACACGCTATAGAACATAGCGCCGAGGGCTGTTGGCGTGAACAACACACATAGAACAACACACGCTATAGAACATGACATTACTTTAATCTCTACATGAAATTAGCACCGAAGGCGCCTTTTTAGCAAATGCAAGATATTCACTTTAAGACCGAGAGGGCCGATAGACCCTCGAGGCCATAGAGCAAAAAATATAGTAGGGATCTGCGATATAAGGCAGAGGTCCTCACGGTGAGGACCATCTCCATCCAATTTGGTTCCGTTCGCAACCCCCACAAAAAGATGAGGACACATCCGCAATTGGCATTTGGCATTAGTCAACACGCAAAAACAAAGAAAATAAAATAATAATCTGTCTAGTAGTTTTGTATATAAAAAATAGTCTGTTATTATTTTTTTAAGATACAAACGGGAAAAGAGAGTAAGAGACGATCCTATTATTGAGGAACCATTGTCTCCTACCACTTTTTTGAGGGGGTGTTTACTTCTCCATTTCTCCTAAAACTTTTGGGTTTTGGCCCATCATTCTGCTGAATGAAACTAAACATCTCCTAAATTTTTTGTTAAAAAGTTGGTCATTCTCCATTTTGGATTTTGATCTCAAAAAGGTCAAAATAAAAGTATTAGAACCAATGCAATATGATACCAAGCAATATGAAACCAAGCGGATGAAGGTGAACCTATTATATTAGGGGGAATTCAATTCCTAAAGCGAGATCCAACATTTACGCCCACAAATTTGGGAGTTGTGACCTAATTATAATATTGTAGAGCTAAAACTTTTTTCTATGGAACTCGTGTACTCTGTACACATGCTTGTCTGGATTTGACAAATGACTCCCCCCTTGCGGTGGCGACCAAAAACCTCGCCTTAAAGCTTGGCGCGGCCTCGCCACAATCAATACCGCTACACGATGCACAAATGTGAGCTAACGAGAGGGTGTGGCTGCCAAACATAAAAGGCGACACTACTACGAGAATCGTTCATCACTACCGCCGGTATCAGCATCGAAATTTAGTCCACCGACAACGATGAACCGTGCCCGGCAGTGATGAACCGTTCAGGCGCGGGACAAACCAGAAACTCCACGGGCTCGACCAATTTCGGCAATGAAGATTTAGATCACCACCGGGTTGAATCGTTCCCCGGCGGTGGTCTTGATGGACACAAATCACTTTCAAGGGTATGAATTAGAACCGATAGCGATTTGGGAGGGGAAACAAAATACAATGACAAGGAACAATAAAACAAACGCAGCGAAACATAAGATTAACACACATCGATTAGCAAACAATCGATCCATTAACAAACGACACAAACCAAATTAAACTGGTCATACAAACAACAGGATATAATAAATTAACATAAAAAGAAAGTGGTTGGCCTAATTAAGCCCCCTTCTTGGCCTTCTTGGCTACCTGCCGCCGGCCTTCATCCCGGCGGCCAACTCCGTCTCCTCAATTAGCGACTAGCAACCGTCGGCGCCCGCCCCGCCCAGTGCCGGCAGCAGCGCAGCAACCGCCAAGGCTGCCCGTCGCCCGCCCGCCTCGGGAGTGCCGGAGTCTTTGTGTTGGGCGTCTTGCTTCCTGGCCGCCTGCTCGCGAGCCGTCCTTGCCCCTCGACCGCGGACGATGCGCCATCGCCTTCCCGCAGGGCCGCGGCTAACAACCGTCCCCCGCCCGCCCGCCAGTGCGGCCCGGCACCTCAACCGCCAAGGCCTACCCGTCGCCCGCCCGTCGGATCTTGTGTCGGACGTCTTGCCGCTGCGGCTTTGCTCGCGAGCCGCCCTTGCCCCTCGACCGCGACAATGCGCGCCGCCCCGCCGCCCGAATGCGTATGAGTCGCCGCCGTCGCCACCGAACCGCGGGAAACTAGAAAGTGGACTTTTTCCCTCCCTCCACAGCGCCCGGTAAGCCCAAAGGCCACTTTAACATAATTTTCCAATAATACCCCTCAATGGATCTCCTTCTCCCGAGCGATAGAGGGCAGTTTTGGCTATTTTAAAAACCGCCCTGTTCGCACGGCCACCGGCGGTTCATCGGTTCTATAAAATACCGGCCGGTTCAACCGGTTTTTCTCCGTCGGATGCATGGCCGATCTTTTAAGTGAACCGGACCGGTTTAGTCTCCGGTTCGGTCTTTTAGCGGTCAAACCGCCCGGTCCGGTCCAGTTCGAAAAACTAGGCACACCGAGGGTTAGCATCTCCAAGAGTTTACCAAATTGGTTTTTCATCTTTTTTTTTTTTGCAAAACCATAAAAACATACCTCCAATAGTTTGACAACTTGGCAAATAGAGGTCCTATACTCCCATATTTTCCAAGTATCCTCCGCTTGGCATCACTCCTCGCTGCCCACCCTCCTCCTTCCCGTGTGCCGCTAGTTCGATCCCGCACGCTTCTCGTTCCGCATCGAGACGAGGACCTCATCGCCTTCCTGGTGGCCGGGGCCAAAAGCGTTGTTGTAGAGTACCTGCTCACACCATCACTGCGGCATCTGTTCCATAGCTTCTGCTCTCACCGCCTATATGCAAACAAATATAGACATATGGTGCATGTGTGTTAAAATTATTGATCTTTGTGAGGATGACGATCGATCGACCTTGATCTTCTCGCGATTGAAGGTTGGAAGTACAACTTTCCTTTGCCATTTCCAGTCCTCACGACATGGCGTGAAGGAAAAACCACATGATCCGGATACGACCCGATGTGGAAACTGCCTCAAAAACAACGTTTGGGTCCACCAATTTATATTTTGGCAAATCAAATTTTCCAAACAATTGGAGATGGCTTATTCTTTTCATCCTCGTTTTATTTTGGGACTTGGCAAACAACCAGACATGGCAAATCAATTTTGGTAAACTCTTAGAGATGCCTCTAACAATGCACGTCGTATTGCAGAAGGAAAACCTAAGATGATGGCAATATAGGACGTATGAAACTTTGGTTCTATGGGTTTCAATTAAGACCCATTTTTCAAGACAAGCTCGGAGAAAAACATTCACCTATATATAAGTTTAATGTGCATTTAAAAGAGAATACAACCATTAGTAGAAAAAGTACTTGTAGTCCTGGTTCTCAACCCCACCCTGTTTACTCCCAGTTTCGGGACTATAAATTCAGGGCTTGGTCATGTAATTGGGACTAAAGCTAAAGCCCATCTTTGATAGAAAAAATAAATAAAATCTTAAGACCTCTCTTGTGATGTGAAAGATTGAAACTCAAGACCCTTTGTGACTTACACGAAGATTTCTTACCGACTCAGTTACACATATATTATGTTATAAAGTTCTAGGCGCACTCCTTTTAAATTGACAGGACCTTTAATCCCAAACTTTTACCAAACCGAGAGTAAATGTGTGAATCGAGAGTTTGTTTCTCCACCGGTGAACTCTCAGCCTTAGACGTTTTCTATTTCAATTTGCTAGCAGGAGTAATAGAAAATGTAAGCACACTCACCCCAATATATATATTTATTATAGACATAAATTTACGTGCGTGCATCTAAGTACATGCAATTTTATTATTTTTTTTTTTTGAAACGCAATTTTATTATTTTTAATAAAAACAAAATGCTGAAACGCTGTGACACCCATACGTCTGCAACAGTGCCCCCTAGCCCCCGCATCCGTGGCCTCCGTTATCTCTCTCTGTGTCGGGTCCCTGGCTGCCTCTCGCTACGCCAAGTGCCCAGGGCCTCGTTTAGTTGTTAGAAAAACTAGCAAAAGTAATTGCTTTGGAACTCCTGTAGCATACTTGTAAGACGTTTCGTTTGTTTGTGATAAATATTATCCTACTACGGCGTAACTAGGCTCAAAAGAATCGCCTCGTAATGTATATCTAAACTGTATAATTAGTTATTTTTTTTACCTATATTTTATACTCCAAACCTATGTCTTTTGGTGTATTTAATGTGATGTGATGGAGAAAGGGTGGAAAAAGAGTTAGAAACTTTAGCCAACTAAACGAGGCCCAGGTCTTATTCTGAGCCAAGCCAGGCCGCTGCCGCCCTACGCCAGATGCCCAGGCCATCTTCAGCCCCTCCGCCGGCGACGAGCACCACCAGGTGCTCCCATTCCTTGTCTTCCCTTCCTACCGTGCGATGCCGAGCACCCAAACCTAACCTTACCATTTGTATTCGGATCTGATCTAATTACATGTGTGTGTATATTTATGTATTGTGGGTACCAACTTTCGATTGTTTTTCAAAAATACCCGGCGTACATGTGTACACCCATGTCCTTTACTGGGTTCACATCTGCTGCTGTATCTAGTCTTTGAAATTGCCAAAAGTTCAGTTTAATTTCAGATAACTTCAAGAACGTAACACTGATTATTCGATTAAAAAAATGTAACACTGACGGCAGTTCCAAAATTTCAAAACATTTCTCCATCATAATGCACCCGAATTGTTATTCTTTATCTTTATTCTGATCCAGTTATTTGTGGTTTTGGTTCTGCTGCCTTGTGTTAGGCTACTGATGTTGTCCAATCCATGATCTGAATATTGCCCATTCCCCCCTGGTCTTGAATATGCTGTGTTAAAAATGTTCTCTGTTTTCATGTGATGTTGAATTGCAAACTACCAAAATAAGGTGTGGATCTTGTCCGTTTACCCGTCTGCATTTATTTTCTCTGCAGGAAGTAACTCAACTAGTACTGAGAAATGAATTTCCTGTACCGAACTACTTCGCGGCCTGTGTCACCTGAGTTGCCTAGAATTTCAGAGCAAGATGATCATGGTGATTCCTTACAAAAGCCAGCTATGACACTGGAGGGTCTCATCGCAGATGATCCACACCAGCCCTCCTCTGCCCGCAGTGAAGATGGGGATGCTAATGGTTCTAGGAATATCAGCAGAGATCCTTCATCTCTAGATTCGTACACTCCGGTCACACCATGCACACATACTGATGTCATGGAGGACGAAGGGTGGATCACAATTCCATACAGTTGAGTGCCTTTGACTTGTCCCATTTTTGTTATATATCATAAACACTTCATGTTTTCTATTCATCAGACGGATCCTATATTTTTTATGAACCAAGTGATCACTCCTTAACCTTATCCCTGATCTGCATTGCATAATACAGCCTTTTTTTTCTTTACTACCAACTTATTGACCATAACTTAGTTTTAGATTGGAAGTGTCAGCCAACAACTTATTATCCACTGAACACTTGATGTTAGTAAAAGCATTTATTACCTCTGCTAGTTAGTAACATCTACAATTTGCTTACAGAGGCACTTCCTGAAAGTTGGAATGATATTTCAGAAATTGTACAGTTACAGGCTCTGGATCGTTCCTTCCTTTTTCCTGGTAAATGTGTTTTCATTGTGACTTTTGTTAAACTCTCTGGTTCTATTGCATCACGTTACGTATTTTCTGGAATTGACATGGTCCAGTTATCAGGCGAGCAGGTTCATATACTAGCATGCCTGTCAGCTTCTAAGCAAGATACGCAGGTTATATCTCCCTTTAGAATTGCTGCAGTGATGTCTAAGAATGTAAATTCTTTGGAAAACTCTACAAATAAATCTAGCCCTGTCAGTGCAAATGGTCATGATAATGGAGAAGCTGGAGATCAGGATGCTGAACTCAATGGTGAAGGCAGTCTTTCAGAACATGATATTTTGGAGACTCAATCTCTCCTTCAGATGGAAGCTTATAAGCAGCAAATAGAACAAATTTTGCAAAGATTCAGAGAATCCAATTTTTGTCCGAATTGCAGAGTCAGACGAACCTCTCTGGTCCAAGAAAAGAGTAACTGCAACTAAAACGGCAGATAACTGGTCAGATAGCCAGGGAAACAGTAAGACCTCAAGGAATAATGTTTACAATACCATTTCTGATAAAGGGATTTTTGATGGTAGCACATCTGGGGAGTCGCTCGAGATTCTGTGAAGTGTTATTCTCTGAAGAATGGAGACATAGTGGTATGTCTTGAAGGGTCCCTTTTAATCGCTGTATGACATTATGTACTACAACTTCTTGCAGTGCATGACCACTGGGTGTTAATTGGCACTGCATAAACAACTGCAAGCTTTGTGCTTCAACCTAAAGCTTATCAAGCATCAGGCACCACCTACCTGGAAATCGACTCAGATCTGCTACTAACTCAAATTCAACGCATTGTTAATTACCAAGTTCATTTAGATGTTGACTCTTGTCTTTTTTTTGTTTCTTAGGCAACATTTCCTCTAAATGGCTTTACTAACTGCAATGAAGTATATATATATATTTCCACTTAATAAGGGCATCTATGTAAAGAACTTGGCACCCAGTGCTATTATAGATAATAGCTACTGATGTGTCCTGAAATCTTTTAAATATCGCATTGGCTTCCATAATTAATTAAATTATTAAAGTAATTTTCAGAAAACTACATTACACTTCTTGTAACCAATTTTGCAATACAGTTCTATTTGTATGCATATAAAAAAATGCACTTAGAAATTGGAATTTATTTCACAGCTGTGTAATTCTCTTTTTTTTTCATTTCATATGCAGAACTTCGCATCTATTGCCATTCAATATCGTGAAACTGCATTTTCATTTGGGCTTGAAACTTTAAATGTGTAATCTGCAACATGAAATAAGTAATGTGTAGTTATGCAATGCAGTATCACAATAGAAGTTTGATGCAACGTTTATTATTAAAAAGGTTAGTTTATCAATATATAATTTCAGTAGAAGTGTCAATTGATTTTGTAGTTTTGTGATTTTTTTTTTGCAACCTTAATGTAATTTTCTGAAATCTACTCAGTTAATTATTTCATTTTCATAAAACCCTTGTGAATCCTTCTGTGTAACTACAGAATACATCAATATATTAGTCACAGATAAAAGCATAAGTTTTAAAAAATAATAATAATTGTGTATAAGAAGTTTGTGGTGTACTGTTTAATTAACTATTCAGCCATGTAGTTTGTTGCAATTCTCTGTCGTTTAAATGCATGCTGATTCAGCAATCATTTTCTTTGGTGGAAGGATGCAGATTGTTTTGCAAGTGAATGTTGGGGTTAACAAACTGGAAGATCCTGTGCTTGAAGTTCTCCAGTTTGAGAAAAGTACAGCAATTAATTATAGGCTTGATAATCTTGTGGATGGACTTTCTGACAGTAATGATGATCCATGTCGGGAGTTGCTTAGTTGGGTGCTCCCTTTAGACCGTACATTACCCCCTCGTTCTTTAGCAACCCCTACTCTCAATACAAGTGTATCACACAACTCTTATTCTGCTCCTGGGTCTCAAATATTTAACTTTAGAACCTACTCCATGCCTTCACCCTCTTCTGTTCAGACACCGAATAATATAAAACCACCACTATCTGAAAGTCAAGAATTTATGCATGAAAAACCTGCAAAGACCCCTGCTATTATTAATGATGGGCAGCTTTCATTTAGAGGAGTTCCTTTGGAACCTGAACGGTATTCTGTACGTTGTGGTCTAGAAGGTGTGTATCTACTGGGAAAAAGATGGCGGAGAAAAGTTGAAATCATTCAACCAATCGAGGTTCATTCTTTTTGCTGCAAAATGTAATTTGGAAAATCTTCTCTGTGTGTCAGTAAAGGTTTGTCAGATATATCAAAGCATCCATTCATGTTTCATTTCATAAACAACTGCTCCAGAGATAATGTTTATACCATGAATTCCTGTTGCAGAACATTTCTCCTATTCATGCGAAAGATATAGTTGTGTTCATTGATGCAATTACTATCGTATTTGAGGAGGCATCGAAAGGAGGTGCCCCTTTGTCATTACCAATTGCTAGTATTGAGGTTGGGCATGATCACAGCTTACCAAATCTAGCACTCAGGTATATACTACATCTCTCATTAATCTGCTCATGATCTACCTGCTATTGCAGCTTTTTGTAAACTTGAATCAAAACATAATTTCAGCAATAAGAAATTTATTACCCTTTAAAAATCTAAACTTATCAGCTTCAGATGCAAAATAAGTAAACAAAATACTGCAACATGTTTTGGACACATTTTTCCACAAATTTTTTGTTTCCATATCCAAGATTCACTTTAGTGTTGTGTGCTTATAATAAAGTTTAATTTCTACATTATTTGTTACTTTTCTAGGATGGGCGAGGAGCACTCTTTTTATTCTCAAGCCAGCAATCATGTCCTCAATGGAACGAAAGACCAACAGTGATGCACCTCTGACTTTGTCACTCCCAACAATGGCTGAATCTACTTTAAATAATCATACACCAAGGGTTCATACACCAAGGGTTGGTCAGCCATATGTTCCTGTAGGTGACCAGTATGCTGTAGTGGTAACTTATCGCTGCAATTACACAGGTAAATTATTTGACAAAACAAATAGATTCTGCAAAGCAGGAATGGAGTGGAAAGTTCTGATTCAGCCCTTTTATCTTTGTAGAATCGAAACTTTTTTTTCAAGCAAGCAACAAGCTGGCGACCCTCTGCAGCTAGCGATCTTATGATCTCTGTATCATCCGAACTGTCTTTACGAAATCCAAGTCTGGGTGCTCGAGTTCCTCAACTCCCTGTGCAGGTTATTGCAGTATCTCTTCAATCATGTTACAGAAATTCTCCATTTATCACCTTGACAATGATATATCATTTCCTTCTAGGTACTAACACTCGAAGCTACTAATATGACATCAGAAAACCTTACGTTAACTGTCATTACTCCTGAAGCATCTGGTTCTTCTTCAGTTGTATCCTTAAACTCGGATCCAGCCACCCCAAATGATTCTTTTGATGGTGCTAATCAGTCAGCAAAAAGATCTGGATTGGGAAAACATGGAATCGGATTTCAAGGATTGAATTCTGCCCTAGCTCAATCTCCAAAAGAAGGTGGCAATGGAGGAAACAGAATGAGTAATGCTTCAGGCTGTAGTCATCTGTGGTTGCAGAGTGCAGTACCCCTAGGGTATTGACCCTTTCCTGTTTTCGTTTACTTATTATAAGAGTCAACTCGAGACTGAGCTGCTTATATTCCAAAACACTGTCGAATAACATTTAGCTGTGGTGAATGTGTCTAACAGGTGTGTTCCTCCACGTTCAAGCACCACTGCCAAACTTGAGCTGCTTCCATTAACAGATGGAATCATTACAGTTGATACACTTCAAATAACTGCAAGTGAGAAAGGTAATATTTCATTATTTTTCGGGGAAAAATGCAAAAGGGAGTGAGAAAGCTAAATGCAGAATGTTACCAATACAATAAGTTTTACCATAGCAGCTAGGAACAGATTGTCGACTTTAAGAAGGGAGTGTCTGTCCTGTCAGTGCTTCAAGGATTAGTTGTCCTGGTTTGTATTTTTTTTTTTTTTTTTGAGGGAACGTCCTGGTTTGTAGTGACTAGTGAGTTACAAATATTAATTAGTGCAGTGGATTTAGACTACCAAAAATGCATTCGGTATTTTAGCTGGTTCATGTCCAATATACCTTATCTTTCTAT
Source organism: Hyparrhenia diplandra (assembly GCA_015847255.1). Lineage (NCBI taxonomy): Eukaryota > Viridiplantae > Streptophyta > Magnoliopsida > Poales > Poaceae > Hyparrhenia > Hyparrhenia diplandra. The sequence continues at coordinate 230,069 of JADLZK010000383.1, read as the reverse complement.
AAGCCTTGAGAACCTTTATAAAAAGAGAAGTCTTGAGAAGTGACTGCTGCCCTGCAGGCTTTTGCGTACATACCGGAGCACTCCTTGGAGATAAATGCCACCTCTGTAATGTTATCAGGAAGCTCATAGGATATTTGAGCATGTACTGTTTTGTGTACTGGGAGTCTGAGACAAACCAGTCTGACGAGTGTGAGACCACCATGCCAAGCATTCGTTGCTCATTTGTATTGGATTTGGCACCTTGGAGCAAAACAACTCAATAAAACTGAAGAATGGTTGCTGCCTACATGGAGAAAGGAGCGCATGATACTGGTACAGATACATTCATTTCATAGACATACCGCCGAACTGCAGGCGTTGGTCTCCACAAAGGCTTTTGCAATTTGTGTTGCATAGTTTTGATGCCATTTTGGCTGTTGCGATGTCCATTTTGCTATGTGGAAACTGCGGCATCCCAGTCTTCTTGCCGGGCAAGTTGTACCACATGTGGGCTCTCATAAAAGTGTAATGGTGAATTATAAACATGTGTTAATCAGTTTCGGTTGATAATGGTTTCATTTTAATCTCTGTCAGCTTATCTTAGAGTTCTTAATCTGATTTTGTAAATTACAACATTCATAATATATATGGATGTCCAAAACTTAAGGTCGGGCAGAAGCTACCTTTGTCTTGCTCGTCGCTTCCACTAGTCTCCGAGGAGGGGCTAATTGGGAGTAATGGTCATGCGTAGTCCCCGGTCTCTATTCCTAAGAATCCAACACTTGTAGATTGTTTAAAGAGACTAATTTACTACACAAAAACTATATATGAACTAATTGGGCTGAAAATTTCTATTACTAGTCCCATTTAGCACCTCAAGAGAGACTAATAGACTAAGGACTAAATGAGACTAAAAATTAAATCATTAGCTCTTTTGTTTGGTAATTTAAGGACTAAATGGAACTAAAATTTAGTCTCTAGTATCTGGTGCCTTGTAACCAAATAGGGCCTCTCCATTCTATCCTGGTGCTCACTACGGATGTCCCTACTTCCCGTGAGTTTCTCGCGACATAACCCTAACGGGGAAGAGCCATTTCCGTGAGCTAGGGGTGGGGCTCACGGCTTAGGCTTCCCCGTGTACCCCTACCTCACGGGAGGAGTTAACGTGGGTGGGTGGGTGGGTGGGGGGGGGGAAGAAACTGCGTTTAAGCCCTTCTTTCCCTTTGTTGTGAGCAATGGCTCCGCTCACGACAAAGTTATGGTCACTTTGCCGTGAGCCACGTTCCTGTTCACGGCAAAGGTATCGCCACTTTGTCGTGAGGCGGGCCTTTCGTATTAAGATGTTCCAGATTTGGTTATATTTTTAGATGTAAGGCCTTACTTTGTGTTGAATAACAGGAATATTAATTTTGTACTAATTTTTTTTTCAAAAATTTCAATCACTTGTAGTTCAAATTTGGCTTCATTTCAAAATTGCCGTAAAAGAAATAATTACCAAAATATACCAAATAAAGTAAAAAATTCACCAAAATTTAACATGGAGTGCCATATGATGTATAGTAATTGTAGAAAAAGTTTGAAGGCCAAAAATAAAAAAGGGTACACACCCTTTGCCGTGAGCGAGGACCCATGCTCACGGCAAAAGGGGTTACTTTGCCTAGTGTGTACATTTGCTCACGCCAAAGGGGCTCACGGGGGAAAGTCTTTCCCGTGAGCTTGACGTCGAGCTCACGGGAAAGGGTGACGGAGGACGAGGCGGTCTCCGCCGTGGACTTTCCGTGAGCTACCCCTCACGGCAAAGGGGGCGTAGGCTTCCCGTGAGCTGTCCCTCACGGCAAAGGCGCCGTTGCCGTGAGTGGGGCCTTTAATCGTGAGCCGGCCCCCTCACTCACGGAAAGAGGGGCCTTTCCGTGAGCTCACGGCAAACCTTTCCCCACGGAAAGGCCCCGATTAAGGTAGTGGCTTAGAGCGATACTATGATGAGCACTTCTCGTCTACACTTTTTTTTTTTTTTGAGGAAAAAAGGACTTTATAAAAGACTAAAGTGTATCATTACAAGCAAAAGATTCGACAAAATCGGGAAAACAAGAAAAAAAGACCTGACTATTACTAGACCTAATAGCATAATGAGCAAGCTGATGCGCAACATTGTTCTGATCACGACTAATCTTCACCACCTCGACTCGACAAAGTTCCAGCATCTGCAGCCTAGCTTCTTGGATCGTTGCCCAGTGCAAGGACCGATCAGGATTGGCATCCCCAGTTTCACAGCCACCACGACGCTATCTGTCTCTAGGATCACAGGAATGTCCGGCCATCGACCTGCCAGTATAAGACCTTCACGGCATGCAGCAGCTTCAGCTTCCTCCGCATCCCGGCAATGTCGCAGTACACGCCATGCCGCCAGCTGGATCCGACCTTCGTGATCTCTGATGACCACCCCTAACGCAGCTTTTCCACTATCAGGTAAGAAGGCACCATCAACATTGATTTTCAACCAACCCTGGCACGGCGGCAACCACTTCTTCTTGGCATGAGATGAAACTGGCAACCTGTTGTGTCCGACCACAACACAACGTTTGCCCTTGTTGTCAGCTTGGGAATTGTTCTGGTGGCACTGAAGGATAGAGTCCATATAGCGGATTAGAAAAATTGCAGAGCTAGTGACTGAAATTTGCTGACCTGCCCTCAAGACACTGTTCCGAACACTCCAAGCACGCCATAGCACCATAAATAGATTGCCCATGACTTCCTTTGAATACTGACTCATTAGCACTAGCAGCCATTGGGGCCCTGAGTAGTGGAGATCACCCTCATCAGGGAGGGCCCAATGGTCTCTCATAGCATATCGAAGAGCAGCGGCATGAGGGCAGCTCACGCACGCATGGTAGCAATCCTCCTGTATGTATCCACATAACTCACAAACTGTTTGTTGCACAATGTGTCTATAATGCTTGTTAGCCTGAGTTGGGATGCCATTATTAGCCAATTTCCATGCAAACACCTTGACTTTTCGGGCACCTTGATAGACCACAGATCCCTCCACGCCCTCCTACCATCTGAAGGAGTAGAGCTAGTACAGATTGCTCCCTCCCCATGTTCTATCCTCATTGCCAATCTGTACGCACTCTTGACAGTAAACAACCCAGACTTCTCAAAATTCCAGGCCACATAGTCTTGACAAGCATTAATTGGAATTTTAATCTTCAGAATTTCCTCAACGTCACAAGGATAAAAAATATCTCCGTAACAGCGTCTCGTCCCAAGTCCTTGCTTCCGCATCAATCAAATGAGAGACCCAACGGATCCTGCACTGTCTCACACTTCCCACTGGTTTCATGTGATGAGCTCTCGGAATCCAATTATCTCTCCAAATTCGAATACTCTGTCCATCGCCAACTCTATAGACCACACCCTGTTTTAACAGAGATAGGCCATGTTCGATTCCTCTCCAAGACGGAGACGCATCAGCAGTAGTCACTGTATCCAACAAATTGCCATTTGGAAAATATTTAGCTTTCAAAACTCTGGCACAAAGGCTCTCCGGATAGAACAGCAATCTCCAAGCTTGTTTTGCAAGCAAAGCTTGATTAACCAATCTAAGATCTCTAAAGCCCATGCCACCAAATCCTTTTGGCATAATCATCTTCTCCCATGGCACCCACTGAACCTTCCTTCTACCATTCTCAGAACCCCACCAGTAAGCTCGAATGTGGCGCATCATGTCATCACACAAGGTCAATGGAATTTTGAACACACTCATCACATAGTTGGGCAAGGCTTGTGCAACTGATTTTATGAGAACTTCTTTTGCTGCTGCTGACAAGTCCCTTTCACTCCATGCACACATTCTCTTATGGAGCCTCTCCTGCAATGGTTGAAAGACCCCTCGCTTCATACGACCAGTAGGCATAGGCAGCCCCAAATACTTTGCTTCAAAATCAACCCTCTGGACTCCTAGGAGCTGTCTGACCTGGTCACCGGAGGTAGCATCACAATCTTCATTCATAAATAATGAGCACTTAGATGGGCTCAATTGTTGTCCAGTACATTTTTCAAACACTGAGAGGATATGCTGCACCACTGCCGCTTGGTCCTGATTGGCCCGAAAGAACAGTAAACTATCATCCGCAAAACAACAAGTGTGTAATACTTGGGGCCCTTCTACACACCCTTAATCCTTCAATTTGTCTAAGACCTTCATGGTGCCGTAACAGAGACGAAAGACCATCAGCAACTAGAAGGAATAAATATGGAGATAAAGGATCACCTTGTCGTAGACCACGTGTTGGGGAAAAGGGGTGCGACGGCACCCCATTGAAGCGAAACAGTAGCGAACAGTCGAGACACATGTCATGACCCACTGCACCCACTTACTTTGAAAGCCTAGCTTCTCCATCAAACTTTTAGAAATCCCCAATCCACCCGGTCATACGCCTTGATAAATCCAGTTTATAAGCACAAAAATCCTTCCCATAAGGTCTCTGAATAGCATGAATACACTTTCGAAAGCTATAAGAGCATTATCTGTTATTAGCCGCCCTGGTACGAATGCACTTTGTTCTTTAGATATAATTTGCTCAAGGAAAGGCCTGAGACGGTTCACCATGCACTTGGATATAACTTTATATATGACATTGCATAGACTTATTGGCCTAAAATCCTTGAGGTGCTCTGGGTTCGAATCTTTTGGAATCAGAACAATAGCTGTGTCATTAATCCCTGCTGGCATATTACCATCCTCAAAAAACTGCTTAACTGCAGCCACCACATCATCCCGTAACACCTCCCAATGTCGCTGATAAAACCGGGCAGGGAACCCATCTGGTCCAGGTGCTTTGAGAGGGCCCATCTGAAAAAGGGCATCCAAATTTCTTCGTAGAAAAATTCTTACACAAATCTTCATTCATGTCATCAGTAACCTTCTGTTCCATAATATCAACAAGAATTGATGGGTCAACCTGATCATCAGCCGAGAATAAGTCTTTAAAAAAATCAACAGCCATGGATTGCATTACCTTTGGGTCATCGCACCATTCATCACTATGATTTTTCAGCCTTTTGATTTTATTTTTCCGGGCTCTCCATGTTGCCTGCCGGTGGAAATATTTGGTATTGCGGTCACCCTCTCGGAGCCACGCAATGCGAGAGCGCTGCAACCACATCATTTCTTCTCGATATAGCAATTCATCCATACGGTCAGTAATTTGACGAATATCTGCCCTGGAAGCACTATTGTCAGCCTGTACAGCCTCCAGCTTGACTCTGAGTTCTTCCAGCTGTCTAGTCACCGTACCAAAATTCTGCTTGCTCCATGACCGCAACGCACGCTGAACATGCACCAGTGCGCTAGCTATACCGCCTAGACCATCTCTATTCGGTGCCGAGCACCAAGCCTTCTTAATCTCCAGTGCCAAGGATTCAAGACGTTCCCACATGATCTCATATCTGAAAATTCTAGTCTTGTGTCGCTCCCAACTTTCCTTCTTGATTTCCAATAATAACGTGCAGTGATCTGATCTTGAAGACACCAAATGATGCAATGTTGTTTCATTAAACATGTCTCGCCAATTTGAGTCAGCCACCGCTCTGTCCAGTCTCACTTTCACATTTGCTCTTCCGTCCCGACCATTATCATAAGTAAACGGCAAGCCCACGAACCCAAGATCCATTAGGCCACAATCATTCAACACATCTCTGAAAGCCGACATCTGATTCTCCGAGCGTGGACATGCTGAAAAATGCTCATAGCCCCACATGGCTTCATTGAAATCACCAATTAAGAGCCAAGGTTCTGCTGAAGCCCCCCAAGAAGACGCCGCATAAGCTCCCACATTAGGTGACGGTCTTCCGTCCGAGGCTCCCCATAAACAAAAGTGACTCGAAATCTGGGCGCACTTTTTGCGTCTCCCGCACATGCACATCAATAAACCGTTTATGTTTTTCAATCAAAGTAACATCCACTGTCTCATGCCAAAATAAAGCCAAACCTCCACCACCTGTACTAGAACAGTCCACTGCAATAACATTTTTAAGACCCAATCTCCACCTCAAATTCGCCACACGATTGCCTGACATTCTTGTTTCTGACAAAAATACCAGACGGGGATTTTTTGCTCCAACGAGAGCAACAAGCTCTTGAACTGTCCGAGAGATCCCCAGCCCTCGGCAGTTCCAGCTGAATAGATTCATGGCTCCTGACGGGCCTCACCATGAGGACCCGTCAGGTTTGGAGACATTTGATCATCTCCTTGTGTGTTGTTGCGTTTACTGTCACCCGCTTGAACATGAGAATCAGCACTGCTATCATGTATGTTCAGGTTGATATTGAACTCTAGCACTCGGTGCTTGCCAACAAACCCAACATCCTTTTTGTAGACTGCAAATTCTTCCTGAAGAAAGGCCCGTAGGACATGCTCAAAATTATCGCCCCGGCATACCACAATCATGTGAGCAGCCTTGCCCTCTGTCATGTCAGGGAACTCAGCATGAACATCCCTTTTCTCTTTGCCGCCACTCCCATAGCTCCAGTCCCAAGAAGCCACAGTTTTCGATCCAAGCAGAGACCCTTTAACCCATACTCTGAACAAATTGCAGAAAGTCTGTACAACAGCCAACTGCGAAGAAGGTGCAAAAAACAAGCTTTCACATACTCAAAAATGCATCTCTTTATTATTCCATCAATTGCATCACTAAAAACAGAGGTACAGTAAGTGAAGAGATGCATCAAGCTAGGACTGAACATCCGGAGCAGACGGATGAGGATATGAACTGACCGTGGCCGTCCCCAACCACGGCAGTTCCAGCAGTAGGATTCATGGCTCCTGTCGGGCGCTACCATCAGCGCCCGACAGTTCGCCGGTAGCCCCAAGACCGGTCGCTGCCGAAACATTCAGATCCTCCCCATTGTCCTTCCCATCAGTCTTGCATGTACCTATTGTAACCTGTGTGCTTGCCTCCACCATAGCCTTTGAATTTTCAGTCACTCCCAGATCATGGCCTTCGGGAAAAATATTTTCTCCCAAAGCACACTTTTTAGTAGCTGGTGCTATCCCCATGCTCTCATCAAGGTTCTCCTCTCGTGCTCGCACAATTCTTGCATTTGTGATTGCTGAGTTGATGTTGACCTTGCTCTGTTCGCTTGGAGTTTGCCTTTCCATGCGCTTCCATGTCCTTCTCTTCTTTTCTGTGGTAGCATCAGTCTGTGTCTTCACTGTATCAGCCTGTACCTGTTCTAATTCCTGGGTAGCATTTTCCTCGCTACCTTTTACATGCATGGTGCTAACAGTACTATCATTCTTGCTTTTTACAGGCATTTGTTTATCTACAACAGACAAACTTCCTACTCCTTCCTGAACTAACTCAACAGCCTTGCTTACAGAAACAAACTCAGACGGGTTTGGAGCACGCCATAACTGGAGGGTTGGACGCTGACATTGTGCCTCACCCATAATGTTGGGAAGAAACCAGCACCTAGGATCCTCAAAATGAATTGGCATGACTCGAAGGTCGAAGCTGAAACTTATTTTCCTACCTTCTCGTGGCATGTCACATCTCGCCTCCATGTGTCCTATGAATCCACAGAACAGGCAAAAATTTGGCAGTCTTTCATACCTGACCTGGGCCATCACTACTTCCTCGGTGATCTCATCGATCAGCTTGATTTCACGTTGTAGAGCTTTGTACAGCGGCAGTTGGACTCTGGTCCTAATGAACTTGTCGTCGATGCAGCCCCTTGCATTGGCATCAATTTTCATTGTGGTGCCAATGCAATTACCCAGGTCGAAGGCAAGCTTCTTGGTAAGGAGGTAGAAGGGGATCTTCCTGAACTGCACCCACATCGGCACATGGGTGAAGAGAGCTGATGAAGGATCGGCATCTGCGGCAATCCCTCCACGAGGAAAGCGTCCCCTTGTACTGCCAGGGGCCTCCAAGGATGGCGTACCTCCGGTCTCCTTCCTCGGAGAAGTCGAGGATGAATTTCCTGCCTGCATCCGACTCAATCGAGCTTGCTTCCATGTCTCCCCTCAATTTCCATACTCTTTTCATGTGGTCGATCAGCTGCCTTGAGTTCACCAGCAGCACCGAGAGGAACAGGCCAACCGCAAGGAAGCGGGGGCGTGAGGCCTCTCGTGCCCCAGACATGTTGATGACCAGAGCGCTCTTCTCTTCATGGTTGCTTGACTCCGCCACCTCCTTCCCAGCACGCCTGATGAGACCATCAGCATGGCTTCCTTGGTCACCTCCCAGGCTGGAAGATTGCTGCACAACAGCAAGGGCACCATTTTCTTTGTTGCTGAGTGTTGCCATTGGACCAAACGTCGAGCACCTAGGGTGCACAAAATATTGGCAGTGATATGTTTGCTTGGTATGATTTGGGAACGGATGCACACCATGCTCTGTTCCTTTTATACTGCTCTCCTGAATCTTGTAACTGGCTTCTTCATACTCCAAATAAAAATTTGTAAATACCTGTAACTCCATATTTTCATGCAGCATCGTGGCCGGAATCTCCTCCTGCTCCTCATGAATTCCTTTAACTCTGACATTACAGGGGCTAAAAGGACTTGAGGGGTCTGGATCCGGTGGCTCCTTGGATATCTCAGCACAAACACGATCAGTATCCTCCTGCACCTCATGAATTCCTTTAACTCTGACATTACGGGGCTAATAGCACTTGATGGGGCTGGGTCCGGCGGCTTCTTCAATATCTCAGCAAGAACACGATCTGATTTGCTCTTTAGGACAGCAAGGTTCTTTTTCAGAACTTGTAGGCGGTGTACCAGGCTCTCCGAAATCCCATAGATTTCATCGATTCTAGTACATAGTGGGGATCGAAATTGGTTTCTGGGAAGATTAGGATGGGTGCGGGTGGCATCAGGGTGTGGTTTCTGTGGGTTTCTGGGTTCTGGGAATCGATTTCGTGGAGGGATTTTCTGATCGCCCTCGAGAGGACCCGGGAGACGAACAGACATGGGCATCATGTTTGCTAGTAAAACGAAAAACGTACTTCTCGTCTACACTTGAGGTACCTTACTACATGCATAGCGTACATATGGACCGAGTTTTAATCCGACCTTCCATAACAATTGTCATGGGCATATACATGGTTCCTGCCCGCTGGCAGCAAAGAGAAATAATGTTTGTGCATTCATGAGGTTCTCTGTTCACAGTCTGCGAGACACAAGTCACCACCACACTCCTTTTAAATTAAAGTAAAGCAGCTATACACTACTCCTTTGGTAGAATAAGTGTCACTATGCAGTATGTGCTGGTTAAACTTTCTCAGCTTAGCAAAGTTTGTAAAAAATATTAACAACTTTAAAAGGATTCAGATTTAATATATAGACTCAATTTGCCTAAATGTCTAACCGTTCATACGAGTGAATAGAAATGATCAAAATATTACTAATAAATAATGAAGAAAAAAAAGCAAGGTGACGCCAGTGTACCCCCAACAACAAAGAAGGAGATTGTGACCACATTTCTGGTCTATATATATACTTCTTATGCTTAGGGACTAAGCATATACTACATCAACACTTACTTGCATGATGGGTATATAAATATAATAGAGAAAGAAAAAAAGCAACACAAAATAAAGGGTTCCTTGCGACGAATCCACTAATAATTTGGTAAAGACAGGTCGAGAACACAAGTATCATGCATGCCAGCCATTGCTTCGTCTAACACACCCAAAAGCCAGTAAATGACAATCAACACGCAGCAGGTTAAATTAGCTGTTGTTATTCTCGGGGCGAATCTTCTTTGCAAGCTGCAAACTAGGGCAAAGAATGGAGCTCAGTTCGTCCGTTCCACCCCACTTGCACGATTTACACATGCACGAGATGCGGAAGTACTAGTAAATTTTATATTACTAAAGCAACGCTAGCTGCGGTATCCATACATCTTTCTTGAACCAGGGCTTTTGGACGCGTAGATGAGCACAAACACACGATGCCACAAGCTTGCACATGCTTTATTTTGCCTTTTCTAGTTTTTTACTATATGTTGACAGCACGAACGACAGCAACCAACTAGGTCTCTCTATATATTGCAGTATATATGTTGCTCTCATCACTTGTCCAGAGTGCAGCTTATTGCAGAGAGCGCTTGAGAGTAGCTAAGCTCAAAAAACTCACAGCGGCGAGCTGTGCTCACGGTCGTCACCGATCAATGGCAGTGGAGACGTACTTGTCCGGGTGGCCGCTGTCGTCTTGGATCAGCCCCGGCGCGGCGTTCTTCCTCTTCGTCAACGTGCTCATCGGCGCCATCGTGGTCACGTCCCGCGGGCACCACCACCAAGCAGGTGGCCGCGCGGGCACGGCGGCGGCGTCCACGCGGAGGCTCTGCCGCAGCGCGTCGTCCATGGTCCTCGACCGGCTCCGCTCCTTCTCCATCTTCTCCCTCCGTCCACGCCGCCGTCGACCCCGTGGAAATGGAAGAGTACTACATCCAGACGTCGTCCCCTGAACTGGAACTGGACGCAGAGGAGCTGGAGCAGCAGCACCAACCAGCCGCCGCCGTCGCGGAACCGGCGAGGTCACCTGTTGCGGCGGCAGTAGCAGCAGCTCCTGATGCAGACGGCGGCGCATCGTCCGAGATCGCCACGGAAGAGGCGGTAGTGGGACAAGACATGTTCGCCAGCCACGGAAGAGGTCTGGTGTTGCAGCATGGTCACGGCCAGCAGCAATCGCCACCGGCAGCAGACGTTGTCACCGCCGACGAGGCAAGTGCGGCGGCCGTTGAGAGCCATCAGAGCCTGCAGGATGAGAAGTTAGCAGGAACAGCCATGCGGCAGCGCGCACCTGCGTGCAGGCGGGAAACGGAGGAGGCGCTGGAGGGGAAAGCGGCGCTGAACGCGCGGGCAGAGTCGTTCATCCGGAGGTTCCGGGAGGATCTCAAGCTGGAGCGCCTCAACTCCATTATCAACTACACCCGCACGCTCCGCCGTGGCGCTGGCGCCGCATCGCCCACCGCGCAGTAGCTCGATCCCCGGTGATCGGTGGTCAATATAGATTGTTTTGGTTGGTTTGCTCAATATGTAGAGTATTAATTTGATTTTGTTTGCTCGTCACAAGAGTGTGAGAACAGATATTTGATCATGGTGCTCGTTGAGCTTTCAATAAAGCTGGGCGAACACCTTTCATCTAAAAAGAAGAACAGATATTTGAATTTAAATGTGATTTTGTATATAGCTGTGGCTTCCTTACAATATAGGCAAAAAATGTCGCCACTAGTTCATATGATTAATGTATATCTATAATTGTCAAAAACTTTCAGACAAACTTTATTGAATTCAAATTAGCTAGAAATCAAATTTACTAAACAATAAAACTTGCTTGAATTCAATTTAGAAATCAAATTTACTAAACAATAAACCTGTTTAAAGTTTTTAGTTAAGCACATAGCGTAGTGGTGTCACCGGCCGCCTATCATATATATATATAATCTTCCATTCTCGGTGAGTCCATCATCCCTCACTCTCGTCTCTTCTCACCTTGAACTTGAAGTTACAAAACCTTTGTTGGCACCACGTCACTCATCTTATCGCCAAGCCCATTCACCTCACGGTGCATGTGTGAATGTATATGGGGCTTGCCTTTCACATTTCTTTAATTCATAAACACAACAAGCTTATAAAACAGATGTATAAAAAAACAGATTTCATCTCACAGTTTCCAAAGAGTGAAACTTATCATGAAACGAGTCTCTCTCTCAATGGATAATTTCACTACACAGTTTCATAAAGTTATTTTTAGCCTTGGGTCCTACTAGTTTCTCTCTCACCCTTTTCTCTCTCTTCCCCACCACTAATTTAACATGCATGAAGAAGTCACACCATGAAACCAATGAGAGTCTCTCAATGGGGATTTCACCCGCTTTCCTATGTTTTGGAAACATCGCTCAATGGTTTTGTGGGGATGAAACATTTTCATTCTCTCTTCTCCCAGTTTCATACAAAAAGCTTTTTATCTTGATGTGTCATCGCATTTAATGTGCATGAAACTCCATTGAGATTGGCCTCATAAACCATCTACTCCCTCCGGGATGGTATTAGAAGTCGTTTAGGACAGCGACACTATCGGTGTTTGAGAACCGGGGTATCCCAAGCACCGGCAATAATTTATTGTACGTGCGCTCCCGCCCGATGGCGTGTGCGAGCTGGGAGACGAAGAGTTTATCCCCGTTCAGGCCATGGGGCCCTACGTCCAGCCGGTTGAGACATTTCGTATTACCTCGCACCAAATGTGCACGGGAACCAGCGCGGTTACAAGCGGTTTTGGGAATGAAGGATAACTTCGATCCCGGGATGAGATGGCTAAGTATGAAGACCAAGAAGTGTTGATCCGTTTCTCTGTGGTATTACCCTCCTTTTTATAGTGCAAAGGAGAGATAATGTGTACAATACGTGTCGTGTACAAACGCTAAGGTGTCTATCGTCCGGGGCCGTGGGCGTATCATGCCCGAGCCCGGACCTCGGGTTCCCTGGAGGGAGTGCCCTAGTGAGGACGCGCGCGCGTCCCCCGCATCTTCTCAAGCGTCGTGCGTCACCCGAAGGGGGGGGGGGTCTCCCGAGGACCCAATGGGGATCCCCTGATCCCAGCATGGATCTTGGCTTGTCTGGGTGGCGTCGTGGTGTGGTGTCGATGTCCCGAGGGTCCTTGGACATGTGTCGAGGAGATGAAGTCGTTAAGCAAATGAATAGTGCAGTCGTGTTTTCTGTGCATGGTGGCGTGTGAGGTAACCGCTCCCTTTACGTCCCATCAATGTGGGATGCGAGGAGATAGCGGGCGGGTGAATCGGCGAGGCAATCGATTGCCACAATCACCGTGGGGCGATGAAGCGGGGGCATTAAATCGCGGCTGCCCCCACTACCCAAATGTATTCCCAAAGGCGCGCCCCGAGGCTATATGCTCCGAGGGAGAGAAGAGATCGGCAGTTCGGCGCCCCTACCCTCGGGCGGGCGGAGAAGCCTTGCCCGGGAGTCCTGATCCTCGGGCGAGACAGAGACTACTGCCCTTGTGCGAGGCGGAACTAGGCCCCTGGGGTTCTCCGATCCTCGGGTTAGGAGCAGGTTGTGGTGCGAGCAGGCCTTTGTGGGCTGGTATTGTCCCATTATGGGCCGATTCAGGCCATATATCGATGGGTCAATAGCAAGCCTGTTACGTAGATTGTTTTTTCTGGTCCCTCTTCTCCATACTCTTGATGGTCCCAACGGTACTATTTTTAGAACGTCTAGACGTCACCCTGGACCCTCTTGGCCTGGCTGGGGGTGATTTTTGGTGAGTTGGGCCGTTAGATGAGTATTTGGAGATGGGTTACTTTGGGCCTCTTGTTGGGCGGAAAGGTGTCCCACATGTCAATTCCTCCGAGCTTGTAGATCCGGCGGCGGAGGCCGGTCTTCGCCCTTCCGGCTATCTCCTAGCCCGAAGATATCGTCTTGGGTTGTAAGGCCCGGCGTCGTCTTCCCACCAGTCCTCCTTTTTTGGGCCTTTGGGCCGTACCATCCTTCTCGGGCTTACTTTATCCATGGGCGATTATTTTCATCCCCGGCAACCCGGTCTCCAAAACACAACTTTGACCTCTTATTATTATAAAAATATTTACGGAGATGTGATATATGTATACTTTTATCAAAGTATTTTTTTAAGACAAATCTACTCATATAATTTTTACATTTACAAACTCAAGAACTTAAAAGTTATTGATGATTTATATTCCGATGTTTGACCAAAATCTTGTCCAAAAACGACTTCTAATACCAGCCCGGAGGAGTATTTAAGTTAAGTCAATCTCATTAATTTTTTCTAGATCGAATTAATATTTTATTTGCATAAACATTTTTTTAAAAAATATATTAATATATCAGCCTCATTATCCATTAATGCATATAAGCTGTTCATTATTACAAACAAGGAAATAACAATCCAAGGTATCTTAAAATCAAAGTTTTGAGCCATTTATTAGTGACCTTGAAATTTATCTGATCTATGGTTGGACCAAGCCCAATTTTGTGTGATACTGATTGTCCTATTTTGTGTTTAGAATGGCATGTGATAGAAGAAGTTCATTGGCCTAGCTATTTTGGAACTTCCTTTCGGAATCATTACAACAGTGTGATCTACTAACTACATTCCTCGATCAGGTCAACAATAAAATACTCCAATCAACAGAGGTAATTTACAAAATTAAGTACCGGGAAACTACCACAAAAATATCATGCCCATGGGTATCTACGTGTAGTGAACATGGCAAAATGGCAAACAAACAAAGACCGCGGGTAGCGCAACAGGGCCACTGCAATATTTAGTTTAGACATGGATCAGATCGGGTGACTAGTCATGTTTTATAACCATCCAAAGCAGTAAAAGACAGTGAACACGCAGGCTGAACCATTGTATAATCCATCGAGGAATCTTCTTGCAGGCTGCAGCTGCCGCTAAAAGAATGTCACAGAATTCACTTACACCAACTGCTCGTGCAATGCACCTGGTAAAGATACGCGAGAAACCAACAAAAGCGACGCTGATGCATCCGATGCAACTTTATTTGTTTTGGCATCCAATGCTTTACGCGTAGATGGGGAATGGAATGGAACACACATAGTATTTCCACGTTTTTTTAAAGGTGGCGATGGATCGCAGCAGAAAAAAGCTAGCCGTGTAACTGTGCAAGCTGGCCTGCTACTGCTGCTATATAAAGTGATGGTCAATCGTGCAGGCTGCTGGGCAACGGATCGGTCATACTATTAGCTAAGTGCAAGACAGCCAAGGTGAAGGTGAACCGGTGAAGTGAAGGACAGTGAGAGACGGTGGCAACACAGCAAGAGAAGAACAAGCAAGCGAGCTGCTGTTCATCGGTCAGTCCATGGCACTGGACTACTTGACGTGGTGGCTCATGAGCCCCGGCGTGGCGTGCTTCCTGTTGTTGAACGTTCTCGTCGCCGCAATCGCGTTCACGTCCCGGTCCCGCGCCCAGCAGGGCGGCGACGTCGACGGTGGCCATGAGGCGTCGTCGACGCGCAGGCGGTGGCTCTGCCGCAGCGCGTCGTCCATGGTCCTCGATCGACTCCGGTCGTTCGCCAAACACCCCTCCGTAGAGTTCTGCTACTACATATCGCCCGAAGCAGAGGAACTTAAACAGACGAGCGGGGCGGCACATGATGATCATCGCCAGTTGGCCGTGCCGGAACCGGCGGCCATGGCGACGATTTCGACCGTGTCCGGGAACGCAGAGAATGAAACGGCAGCAGGGGAGGTGAAGTCCATGAGCTCCGACGGGAACGGGACGTGCGCGCTCGACCGAGAGGGGCGCCATGCCCAGGAGCCGATACCGTCGTCACCACCACTACCACCAGCTGCTCCGGCGGTGACCGTGGTCACCGCGGCGCGTGAGAGCCGCCGAAGGAGGAGCTGGCGACGGTGGCAGAGTTTGTGAAACGGAAGCACCGCCGGCGCGACCATGTTTACGCGGTGGAAGGGAAGGCGGAGCTGAACGCGCGCGCGGAGCAGTTCATCCGGCAGTTCCGGCAGGAGCTCAGGCTGCAACGCCTTGACTCCATGCTCAGCCGCCACACCAACACGCTCAGCAACAGCTCAGGTGCACCAGCAAGCCGGTAGCTCAGATGCTGTTGTTGTTCAGTGAGTTAATAAGATTTATAAAGGTCTCTCAAATTATTTGTAGGTGTGATCATGTAACTCAAAGTCTCATAAATGCATTTTTTTTTCTGTGAAGTCTAAACGAACGTTTATCCGACCTGTACCTAATTAACATGTATGCTAACTTAGCGTCTACTTACGTGGATCTAACAGATGGGACCCATATGTCAGCGGCAGTGACGCAAGCCTGAAATAATTTTAGGAGGGCTGAAACAATGGAGATGTTGATTTGCCGGGAAGATTTAATGGTGATTTTTTGTTTTGCTACAATAATTAACTTTGATTACCGGATGCTGGCTCCGTGGCTGGTCAGCGGTAATACACAGTGTTACAAACCTCGTATCGTTTACATAAGACATCGGAAATTGCAGCCCTAGATTTCAAGTGCTTTCTCATTTGAGATCATTAACATGCCCAAATTTGTCAACTTAGAAAAGTAACAGATAAACATGGGAGTTGCTATATCCCAAGTGCCTAAATTTTTATCTATAACCACGGATTTCCACCATTAAATCTGTATTCAATGCCAACAAGTGACAAATCACATATCACAAAATTACAAATCACGGCTCACAAAAATCACACATCACAAGTGACAAATTGTAAATCACAAGTGACAAATCACAAATCACAAGTGATAAATTACAAGAAACAATTATTTTCTATGAAAGGACAAATATAGAGAGAGTATGTGCATCCAAGAATCGCACGATCCTACGCCATGCGCATGTGCGCCCGTAGCTGTTGAATCCCATGCGCTGTAGCCGGGCGAGCGGGCAGTGAGCTCAGTCGTTGTTGGCTGCAACGACACCGTTGCCTGGTTTTTGAGCTTAGTCCAGGCGACCGTAAATGTGGATACATGTACTTTAGTAAAATCATCTTAACGATCTCAAATAAAAAAGACTCAAAACTAGAAAGTTGTATACCTCGTCAGAGCTACAATTGTCATATACTAATCACTTTCATATCCAAAGTTGTGTAAATAAAGTACAACTTTTTCAAGGTTGAGCCTTATTGCTGCTTGAATTTGAAAAAGAGGGTTTCAATGACGACATTTCAGCCCAATTGTGGCTAGTCTAATGGGTTGCTATATTTTCTTTAGTTTGTATGGACAACTTTTTTTTTATTTTGGTGCAGAAAAAACAGTTTGTAACTTTGTATGGAGAAGTGGTGATTGTATTTGGTACAAGCTGTACACGCTAAAATCGTTTTCCCAATCTTAAATCTAATAAAAACTCTATTTCGGCCCACAAACATGGAGCATTGAACAAACTTGGACATCGATCTAGTGTGTAATGACTGTTAGAAATATAGGCAATTTCAATGATAATTTAATCCATAAATTGATCCAAGAATAAAAAGATAATGTGAAACATGATGACAGAGAGAAGTTGCATATATGAAACTGACATGATAATCAACGAGGATATACTACTGTACGCAAACAGCAATATGACAAAACATGGCATGATTACCCGAGATATGATCATAGCAAAATTCATGTGTGCCATAGAAAATAACGTGGCTACTATGGACATTAATAAAACAGCAAGAAGATCATACCCAGCTGATGATGATCCAATTCCACTCATGATGGCTGTTGATGTCGTCGATACACTCGATGCAGTGCAGGAATGACGCCGTGCAGATCAACTCACGAGGAAGAAGCCCACCACGTCGTTGCTGTTGCCGAGAAGAAACACACGAAGCGAGTAGTCGTGTCCGCCGTCGGACACTCCCCAAAAACACTACGGACGGCCTCCACCCGAGCAGGTGGACGCGAAGCCGGCGCCTGTTCCAGAGGTCTACTCTCCCAAACCCAGTGCTCGCTGCCGTCGGGACGGGAATGATCGAAGTGCAACAGGATTTTCGGAAGAGTTTCCTTTTAATACTTGTGGATGGATGGGGACTCGGGAGCCATAAGACCAAGGGTCATCGTTGCATGCCAGCCAATGGAAGAAAGAAAGCCAAGAGACAAAATACATCCAATGCATGCACATGTAACTCTCACTCCACCATTCATCGAAGTGGCCAAGAATAGCCAACCGCCGCACGTCAGGCCACAAGCCAAGTGCACAAGCATTAAAAGTCAATACGATGTGAAACCGTACTTAATTAAATTCGGGTCCTAGAATTATTTGATATAATTAAACATAACATGGCTTAAACCATATTATATCTAACAATGACCGGTTTAAATTATCGTGTTTCATAGAAACTTGATGAATTGGAGCCGATGATCATTGCAATATATACGTTCTTAATGAGTTACACTCTTAATATGCATGTACAATATTCAATGCAAAGAGGCCGTAAAAGAAAAGAAAAAAAGACATCCAGTCCCCGTTTGGTATAACCAACCAAGGGCCGGAGGTGTAATGTGTGGCAGCCCTACTGTCCGGTTAGAGCACACTTTAGTTCCGGTTGGTATAACCAATCAAGACTAGAAGTCCCCATTCAATCCTAATTCTAGTGCCTATGACTAGAGGGGCTTTAGTCCTACATTAGCAATCCCGATTGGAAAACCGGGGAACAACCCGCCCCGCACTAGTGAGATTGCCACAGCGTCGCCCCGGTGCTCAAAACAATTCAGCGGCGACACAGAGCACCGAGGCCTCAACACTTTGGATAGCCACGTGGGCACCGGTGCTCACTCCCTCCTTCCATTCTAAAAAAATCAGCCGGCTTTGTGGCCTCTGTGGCAACTCACTACCTTCTTCTTTTCGATCAATCTCTTCGCTCCTATCATCGATTCCTTGTTTTTCTCCGCTAACTCAGTTGTTCTTCTCTGATCTACTGATTCATCAAAATGTTTTTGCCCTGATTCTAGCTCCCATCCCCAATCACTTCTTTCGAGCGACTGTCATCTCCCCCGCCAATCTCGACTTCCTGTCACTCCCGACCATCCCTCGCCGAGCTTGCCCCCACCTCCACCGCCATCTCCTTTCTAACCATTGTCCTCACGTTAAACTTCTTTTCTTTGTGGTCCTAGGCATCCATCTTAGATCGATGGGGCGCCCGAAGGAGTTGTTCCTGGAGACTCGCAATGCGCCCGGTGTCGATGGGAAGCGCCATCCCGGGGCCACGAACTTGGAGACAGAGCTGCACCCATCGGCCTCTACCACCGGCAACCTCAGCTTGCGGCGGAGGCTCCACGGCTCGTCCTCGTGGGCGGGGTCCACGAGCTTCTATCCACGCCACACGCCGCTCGGTGAAAGAGAGAGTTTTAGGGATCGGTGATTCTACATGCATCGCCTACAATGTTTAGCACCGATGCCGAAACTCTCTCTCACCTGTTTCAGCACCGTAAAAACACACACTGTGGGCCAGTCTAATAGAGGCATGGTTCGCTTAACGAAGTGGATTAGCATCACCCTACCTGATCCTCAACTTTCATTTCAAGAAGATTTAGCAAAGAAGGCACCCAATGCTTAAACTCATTGTACGACTAACTCTTGCTCTTGTCATATGAGAAAGGCCTAACTACAAGATCCATTCTAGAGTTTGGGTTTTTGTTCCAAAGGGACCTTAACGCTGGGCAAGAGATACACTACACATAGCGCTGCCAATGGCAACACTATGCGTAATAACTAATTAATGACGAATTGCCATACACTGAGATTAACTTTCAGATTCCTGTTGACAGAGTTCATATTACAGTCAGCAGGCTCAAATTAGTTTCTGTTGTCGTGCTAGCAACTGATGCAGAGCACTGCTAGTTTTTGTGAGCGAACAGAGCCAGCTAGTAACCACTGAAACTATGAGACGCAGGGGGAAATGAGCGTATTAGTTGCTCAACCAATCTACGTTGGAGCCAGGAATCATGGTTCTTTCCCTCCTGTACTAGCTCTAGATTTTTCCATTATTCCATCTCCTTTCTTAATTCTTGTCTGACATGATTTTACTTCATTCATGATATTAGATGCTAGACTGCTAATACAACATCTGGTTTCGTCAGATCAGATGTTGCTAATTTGTCTAGGCTGCTGGTCTCCAAGACTTTAGGACTATAGGATTTGCTACGCTGCTGATCTCCAGGACCGTAGGACTTGCTAATTTGTAGTACTGTTACCATGACTCCATGAGATATTCTTGATACAATGGTCTTGCAATTTGGTGGTGTTCTGGAATTGGCGATGCATGCCAGCGATACAAACATTGGAATTGATCCTGTAGACCTGTTGCTTATAACCTGAACTTTCAGTTTTATGTACATGTACTAAAGTTCTGTCAATCCATCTGCTATGGAGTAACGGCTTAGCTCCTAAGGCCACTCACAATGCGTACTCTACCATAGAGTTTAAGCTTATTTATTAGCTTTATATTTATTACACTTTGCTGATGTGGCGTTGTTGTGGCAATATATTTATGGAAGATAGAAGGAGAAAAAAAACCAAGACTTCAAGTCTTATTTAGACTCTAAGTCCACGAAGACTGAGATAATAAATAGTTTTTAGACTCTATGGTAGGTATGCATTGTGA
The DNA here is from genome assembly GCA_015847255.1 of Hyparrhenia diplandra. NCBI lineage: Eukaryota > Viridiplantae > Streptophyta > Magnoliopsida > Poales > Poaceae > Hyparrhenia > Hyparrhenia diplandra. Next base: position 209,946 of record JADLZK010000383.1, on the reverse strand, counting down.
GTGCCCTAAACTAGTTGTATTGCTGCAGCATCATTGCAGCTGTATGCAATCTTAGTTTGGCAGCTTCTTTCCCTTCATAAAGCAAATATATTTATTGAGACAAGAGGTACATGACTGCATATGTAGTTGACTGTTACTGAATTTTACTACTGTGAGCTTTTTTTTTGTGATGCTTCATCTAATTACCATGGCGTAATGCAAGTTTCTCCTTTCTTGAATTTGTGTAATTTGAATTGGTTAGCCTGTTTATCTAGCTTGTACTCTCTCCGTTCCAAAATACTTGCAATTCTCGCTTCCCGAGAAGTCAACAATTTTAAACTGCCGCAATTATTAATTAAAATATATAAATATTTATACTAAGTAATTAGTATCATTAGAAAGATCTTGAAATCTAGTTTTTAATAAATTTATTTGAAAATATAAATGTTGCAATGTATTTCTACAAATCTAGTCAAAGTTGAGAAAGTTTGATCGACACGCCTCCCATAGTTGCAACTATTGTGGAATCGGAGGGAGTATTATAGACATATTTGTTCCATTTTATCTAGCTTGTCTGACTTGCATGTTTTTCTAGTAACCCGTGAATGGTAAAAAATTGTAAACAAATCAATTACATTTTGATAACGATATATAGTATTTTTGTGTAATTTACGTATATTTTTTAGCTGAAATATTGATCACTGGAAAAATTCACAAAAAAAAAGAGTGTGAACACACACGTACACAACCTCACTATTCTCGTTTCGAAGCAAGGCAAGCAAACCGGACTGCGGGCCGCCACGGGAACGCCCCATTCATACGCGGTTGGAAACGGGCCGCCGCAGAAGCCCGTGAACGTCTTTGCGGCGCTTGCGGACGCGGGGCGGGCTGCCCGCCGCCGCGCCGTTTGCAAGGAGAGTCTAGCTGCCATAAACTCCTTCAGACGAACCATTGACTGAGGTACTGGCTCGCAAATGTCTCGCTTCCTCCCACCACGCCGCCGCCACCTCTCCTCCTCCACCTCTACTGCCTCCCTCAGTGAACTCGCTTCCCTCCTCGCCGCCGGACGCTTCCACCGCGCCGTCGACCTCGCCAAATCCCTCCTCTCCCTCCCATTCCCCGCCGTCAGCGTTCCCGACCTCTACCACGCCCTCGCCGCCACAGCCGACACCCAGGACGCACCGCGGGCGCGCCCCCACTCCTTCCTCTGCGACGCGGCTTCCGCCCTAGTTGTCGCCTCCGCGCGTCTCTGCCAACCCGACGGCGCGCTCCGCCTGCTCTCCCTCCTCGGCAGCGCGGGCGACGGCGCGGGGCGCTCGCCGCTGCCGTCCCTGTCGTCCTGCAACCTCCTCCTCGAGTCCCTCCTATCCGTAGGCCGCCACGCCGATGTGCGCGCCGCGTTCGACCTCCTCGTGGCTGCCGGGGCGCGCCCGGACACCTTCGCGTGGAACAAGGTCGTCCAGGCCTGCGTTGCGGCGGGCGACCTCGATGAGGCACTCGCCATGCTGCGGCGGATGGGCCGTAGCGAAGGCGCTCCTCCTCCCGACGCGTTCTCGTACAATGTCGTCATAGCTGGGCTGTGGAGGTCCGGGAAGGGCAGCGACGCCCTCAAGGTGTTCGATGAAATGGTGGACAGGAGTCGCGCCTAACCGGATCACCTACAACACGATGATTGATGGGCATGTCAAGGGTGGGGACCTGGAGGCTGGTTTCAGGCTGCGGGATCAAATGCTACATGATGGCCCGAAGCCAAATGTTGTCACTTACAATGTGCTCCTATCAGGGCTGTGCCGTGCTGGCAGGATGGATGAGACAAGATCCTTGATGGATGAGATGGCCTCACATGGCTTGTTGCCTGATGGCTTCACATATAGCATATTGTTTGATGGTCTCACACGAACTGGAGATTCACGGACCATGCTTTCTTTGTTTGGAGAGTCTTTGAAGAAGGGTATCATGATTGGAGCATACACTTGCAGTATATTGCTGAATGGTCTGTGCAAGGATGGGAAGGTCGCAAAGGCAGAGCAGGTGTTGGAGATGTTGGTACACACAGGACTGGTCCCAACAACAGTGATCTACAACACTCTAATAAACGGCTATTGTCAGGTTCGTGACCTCCAAGGGGCCTTCTCCATCTTTGAGCAGATGAAATCACGTCATATTAGGCCAGATCACATCACCTACAATGCACTCGTAAATGGTTTGTGTAAGATGGAAATGATCACTGAAGCAGAGGATTTGGTGATGAAGATGGAGAAGAGTGGAGTGGATCCGAGCGTGGAAACTTTCAATACACTGATTGATGCTTATGGGAGGGCTGGGAAACTTGAAAAGTGTTTGACTGTTCTGTCTGATATGCAAGAGAAGAGGATAAAGTCAAATGTCATCTCTTTTGGTTCAGTTGTCAAGGCTTTTTGCAAGAATGGAAAAATCCCAGAAGCTGTAGCTATCTTGGATGATATGATATACAAAGGTGTTGTACCAAATGCGCAGGTGTACAACTCAATCATTGATGCTTATATAGAATCAGGTGACACTGAGCAGGCTTTCCTTCTGGTTGAGAAGATGAAAAATAGTGGAGTATCTGCAAGTATAGTTACCTACAATTTGCTGCTAAAAGGTCTTTGCAAAAATTCCCAAATAGATGAAGCTGAAGAATTGATTTACAACTTAACAAACCAAGGGCTGAGACCTGATGTTGTTAGCTACAACACTGTAATATCAGCATGCTGCAACAAGGGCGATACTGATAGAGCATTGGAGCTTCTCCAAGAAATGCACAAGTATGGCATCAGACCTACACTGAGAACATATCATACACTTCTTAGTGCATTGGGTAGTGCAGGAAGAGTTCATGATATGGAATGCCTGTATCAGCAAATGTTGCACAAGAATATTGAACCTAGCAGTAGCATATATGGCATAATGGTCGATACCTATGTGAGATGTGAAAATGAATCAAAAAGTAGCATCTCTGAAGAAGGAAATGTCAGAGAAAGGAATAGCCTTTTGATGACACGGAAAGAACTGACCATGAGCTAGATAGGATAATAGCAAGTCCAATTTGATCGCATTGCCTTGAAATGAAAAGGCTGGAAAGTTGCCAGTTATGTTAATATCAAAAAACGATTTTAAAGATTTGAGTTCAATTGTACAGATACAAAACAAAAATGGCATTATGTGGGTCTAAAGATGCTAGCTGCTAAATGTTAGCTATAATTTGCATGATCTTTTGCTCCTGCCAAGAACTGTGTCATTGGTTTCTTCTTTAATCTGCCCCGTGTTTTGAAAAACTCGGGTGCCATGCTCCTTCATTACCTCCCAGGTTGCAAGGACGGCAGAGGGCATTGTTTTGAAAAGTTTCTTGTCGCACATCAACGACATAATGGTATATTTGACCAATGTTTTCTTCTGTGGTACTCTAATTTACTCTTGTTTTGAAATGTGTGCGATTTACTGCTTTTTGAGGAAGCTGGCCAATTTATTTGCTCCTTAGACCTAAGGCCCTCTTTGCCAGAGAAAACTCTTAATGTTGTGATTTATGATCCAATTCTGAAATGAATCTCAACTAAAGATTTATGTTGATCTATAAAAATATTTATGTGAAGATTTGGCCAAACAGTTTTGACAGATTAGTTTCAGAACAGCATACTGTAAGCTTATATTATTGTTTACCACCTCCGTCCAGTTGTCCAAGCTAACTATGTTCATGTTAATGTTGACAACAGTATACTTGCCCATATTGATTTTGCACTTCAAGCATTGTTTTTAGTTGAATTGTAAATATTCTTTTGCCAGGTTAACTAGTTTGTCGTTCAACAGCTGTATTTACATGCTCCACATTACCATGTCCAGGTTCACTATCAGGTCAACTAAATTTGTGCACACCTGTGTAGTGGACTTGTTTTCCATCCAAGATTTCCAGTCTGGAACATGCAACAATGAGAAAGCTATTACTATGTTATGGTGTCGATAGTACTTCATGAAACAAAAATGTTACACTACTTGCTGAAGCATAATGAAATGGAAGAACTGGTTACAAATCATTCCATGAGTTACTCAAGATCCATGAGCATGCAATGGTTATCACAGGAAAAAACTTCAGGTGTGAGAGAACTCAACAAACTTTGACTACATTCTGATTTGACAGTGATCTGCAAATAGTGATATCTTCTGAATTGTGGATCGGACGTAAGTGCATCCTGCCATGGTAAAAAATCTGCAACTAATAGAATATGGAGATTTGGGTGCTTATGGTACTCAAGTTATTAGTAAAACGAAGACCATGCGAAACACTGGATCAACAGATCCAGGGTATTATTGGCTAATTGTGGTGACAATCCGGCCCAAGGCCACCGTGATCCAGGGGCACCGCCGCCGACTGTGTCGCTGTTCTCCTAGGTGGCCACAGGCCTCCTACTCTGATTTGATGTAATCCAGGTGATGGAACTCTTCCCATGATCTCGTTTAAATCGATCAATATGCCATCAGTGTGTTGGGTTTTGAATTGTTTTTGAATCTAGGAGGGACCTGATGATTTGGAGGGAAACATGCAAGGCGACGCTGCAGATGGGCGGCCTGGTGCACACCCTGGGGCTCATGTGAGTTATTTGATAGTTCAAGTCTATGAATAGAGCATAATGCTTATCATTCCTCCTCTCTGTTCAGATATTATGAAGGGTGAAATCACATCATATTCAAGGGTTACAGCATCACCAACCATATCAGAGCTACCAACTATTGGTGAACTAAAGTGGGCTGGATCCAGGACTGATCTGTGGGCGTGGAGGTGGTAGTCAATGATTCCATTGCCACTGAACTAAATTACGAAGTTTAGAGCTTTTTGGTAAGCTGGACTAGCTTCTTGAAACATGTACAATTTATTTAATATACGAGAAATTTGAATTGCAGTTTGATTGTTTTACTCGTGTAAAGTCTATGTAACTGTTGCACAAAGGTAATTAGGATTCCATGATTGCTAATTTTATTTTATTTTTGAATAAGAAGTTTTGAAATCAGAACAGTCATCTCCACTCTTATTTGTATTCATTCATTCATTCTACGCGGCCAAAGAATGCATTTTGTTGTCTTGATTTTTGTGGTATCGATAATTTTTCTTTTGGTATACATGCAAAATTGAATTACCCTGATCTTGTTTTGGCTTGCTACCAAATGTATCTGTTGGAACTTCGCCGAGAGACAACGCAGACGGCGTTGCTGCCAAGGTCACATCCAAAATACGCACGCAAAAACACAGTGGACAGTGGACACAGTATTTGGTTCCATCAAACTTGGCAGCCTTTTCTGGCCGATTACAAGGAAATAAATCAAGCCCTTCAATATACATGCACAATCCTGCACCGGTCATGCTACTAATTAGCTAGTATCCAGAAATGCTAAGTGCAAATATAAGTCTAATCAGCACACAAGGATTACAATCAATAATCTCCTCCTAAGCCTTGCTGTGCTGAATATTTACATCAACAATACTGATCTTGGCACGCTGCTCATGAAATTTGACTCTGCCAAGAGCCTTTGTCAGAATGTCACCAAGTTGCTTTTAACTTCTGACGAAATCCACATTGATCATTTGCAGACTCCTGGACAAAGTCATACTTCACTTCGATGTGCATGGTCTATCCATGAAGAACCGGATTCTTGATGAGAGCAAGACTTGTTGTCCACCTTCAGCATAGGCGCTCTCGGGCGTCCCTCCCTGCACTTCAGACAACACACGAGCCAGCCATACTGCTTGACAGGCAGCGTCTGCAGCAGCAATAAACTCTGCCTCGCAGATGGATTGGGCTACCACCTTTTGCTTCATGGATTGCCATATAATTGGACTATTGGCCAAGAACAAGATAACTCCAGTTGTGCTTTTCCTAGCATCAACATTTCCAGCGAAGTCAGCATCGCTGAACCCAGTCAGATCAGCATTGCTGAAACCTGTGCCTTATCCTTCTTCCTGAAGCCGAACGACACCAGCGTGTCGTCCAGCAACTCCAGCTTCGAGTTCCAGGCTTGTGGTGCTTGGTGCTAGCCAAAGATGGAGAGCGAAGCTGACTCTATAGTGCGCACAAGGTATAGAAAAGACATTGGAGAGTGGAAAGATATAGAAAACGATTTTATTCGAATGACTCTTTAATGATGATTTAGAGATTGAGTTTTAGAAAGACTCTTGGAGATGCTCTAAGACTTGTTTAAGATGCAAATGCTTCTGTCCTAGCCATACTCTTCTTCGGTAACAAACTTCATCCCTTTTTAATCCAGGTATGCAGATGTGTGTTGCAGTACATGTCAACAGATGTGACTACACAAGACATCAAAAAGGGATTTATATTCTAGATGATGGTTAGCACAAGCGGCCAGGCAGCATGCTGGTGTCCAAAAGAAGAACAATGCCATCCTATGCATAACCGAAACATGTATCTGCTGACTCCTGAGACCTGAGCACAACTTCGTGGAAGACTTCTGAATTTGGCTTGATCATTGGTTTGCAACAATTGATTTTGTGAGTGTTTATAGATGCATCCACATTTATAGATCAAGCCAGCAATTGATTTTGTTAGTGGTTTGGAATAATTGATTATATGTACCCATGTTTGCATCAATTAATTCTGCTTTGTAGAATAGCATGAATTGCAGAAGCACCTGCTTCAAAAGCCTCATGTCTATTTTGTTGTCTTAATTTTTTGCCCATTAGCCAGGCCGATTGGATGCAGTCCCACACTGTCTAAATTTCGTATGTGAAACCTTAGATGTTCTGAAGCTTGTCTCTGATTCTCTAACTGTTTCAGTGCATTGACTTCTCTCTGATTCTCTAACTGTTTCAGTGCATTGATTTGCATGCAGTTTTGTCCATACAACACCAGTGCTTAGAATTGAAGCATCATATCCGCAATATAGAGAAAACCTTTTTCTGTTATGATTCGATATAAACATATAGTATCTTCAATGTTTTTCATTTAGAACTGCTTATTACTAATCACTGACAATGTTCATTTTAATGCAGTATGTAATCATAACCAGAGGGAGCTGTTGGAACCACTAGGAGCAAAGACTACCAAGGTGTAATTTTAGCCATGGCGTAGTATTGAAAGTTTTTTATTCTGAAATACTAATAGATATTGTGATGTGCTGGCTGTTTGTGACACAGCTAATGTTTCCCGCTGCTGTGTGGCTGCCTCAACCGCACCAGACCTTTGCCATGTCTTGGAATTCTTTTTGTTACGCAGGTGCGGCCAACTCAGACGATCTATATCAAAGCAATCATGGCAACAACTCAGTCTGTACTCATAGCGGAGACAGTCTCACTAGCGCTAGCGGCCATGATCAATTGGACGCCACCAACTTCTTATCAGATTGTCAGAATCTAGTGCATTTCCTCAATGCAGCTGAAAAGGACAACCCTCCGAAGTGGAGGATCAAACTCTACACCCAGATGTTTGCAAATTATGGAGGTCCAGGACGCTTCAAGCTTTACAAGATGGAACCTCAACAACACCGCCGACTCTATAGCGAGACAGGCTTTAATCAGCTCCGCGGAGTGTTCCCATTTGAATCACATCAGTGCTCTCTAAGCGCTGCCCTACACTCTGCATCATGCCTTCGCCTTCTGTTAGGCTTATTGCAGCGGTGTGCTGCTGAGTAATAAATTATGTTCCTTGTAAAAAAAAAGTGTTTCTCAATGATGCAATATTTTAGGGAAAACATATATAAAAAACCATCTTCATAGTACAATTGTTATACATAAATCTCGAAGGTTATCTTGCCTGTGTATCCGTATCGGTAATCCTTAATTTTTTTTTTTTTTTTTTTGCATCAATAAATATAAATCCTAAAGTACGTACGTACGAAATAAATCTTTTTCCATTTGTATTTTTCTGATATCAATGGAGGATTTGTTTCCACTTCATTTTTTTCACCAGAAAGTGTGATTCCATATTTTAGCAAAGCTTGTGTGATTTTACATGATGATAATAATGAGATTGAGGAGTGAAGACTTATTATTAGTAGGCTACAATAGCGTGCAAAGTCGTGACTGTTGAACGCAACTAAAACAGAAAAAATCATACATAACAAGATAAAAATAATGCACCAGCCGGGAATCGAACCCGGGTCTGTACCGTGGCAGGGTACTATTCTACCACTAGACCACTGGTGCGGATCTGGTGTTTTCAAAAATTAAGTGCTCTTCAAGGATATTAAAGTATGTGTATCTTTTACTTTATTTATTTGATAAACCTAAGTAATTTTTATTGGATAATAATGATATAATATCAAATACAGCTAGGCAAGGCAAAATATAAGCTCTATTTTTTTCAACATATATGTTCAGTTTTATCACAAAAATTACTTTAAAAAAAACAGTTTTACCACAAGAATTGAAGTCAATAATTCGTGCCCTGCTTTCTGTATGAGTAGGACCAAATGACCACTTTGGGTGCCAAGGAAACTTCATCCAAAAAGAGCTAGCATGGCTGGCAGGTTAGAGATCGAATCACCCAAAACCTTTAATTGGTGATGCCCAAGAGCATTGACATCCGACAGTGACGGCTACATGGCCTACAAAACTAACATCCTCTCAATTCCGAATCAGTAGCTTCCACCGGCCGGCAGGCCGGCGATGCTCTAAAATCTCAAATTCCTCTCCAAAAGAGTGGCTCTATTTTTATGCTTCAAGGATCGTCGCTTAGCTTCTCTCAAGCTTTGTTACTATAGTGAAGGTTCCTGTTTCCCAGCATGCATCATGTGTCACCATCGGCCGAAATTATTATGCTATATATGCAGTAACCTTGACCAATTGATGGCCACATATTCAAACCAATCAAGGGATGCACAATCTCTCTGGGGCCGGCGGTATCGTAAACATGGCGAAGAAAACACGTATAGGCACTAGCTAGTGAGCCTGATTTTTGGAGCAATATGGAGTTTGTTTAGGGTGTATTTCTCTTTGAAGAAATTAGTGTGCCTTTGCATTAGCACGTGCTTCATTAAGTGGAAGTTAGAAATTACATTAGATTCACGAGAGATTCAAGAATTACCAGCGAATTCCCACACAACACACAAACAACAAGAAAACGAGGGGGCGACTCAATACTATGGTCGGCGGCGGTGTAGCATAGCTGCAAAAGCAACGACCACGGCGATCAAGCATCTGCCAGAACCATTCTTTCTAATTTGACTGAACAAGGCATGCAAATTATATTAGGCACAAACAATAACTGCATAACATTAATTTTGAAATTGGATTATTAGAGGTGCATCAGAAATAGCTTAATTAATATACCTAGGAAAAACAATAGAAATGTTAGATCACAATCACACATCTGAAAGGCTCTAGACAAAGGCATTCCTACGTGTTCCGCTAATAATTGCAAGGTATATGTTCCATTTTGGGTAGAAGGTCACTGTTTCTAGCTCAGTCCCACGGTCTACACACCCCCTCATCACCAAAGTCCTCATATTCCATCACCTTTCATCCTAACTGGCTCAGCCAGCTAGGCATGCAAATTAAAGGTCACAAGAATATCTGTTCATATGCAATGATAAGTCCATATATAAATAAATTAAAGTTGTCCATTGCTTGTCTGATTATTTGTGGTTCTAATATGCTGAGGAATTGGCTAACGGGCATGTATAGGGAAGGAGAAAAACCTAGCTACTTTTGTAGTGGTTGCCTGTTCTTATTTGTAAAATTGGGAGATGGGAAATTTCATCGATTGTTAGATCCATATGCAACAGGTGTTGTACTATTTCCTACTCCCTCCATTTCAAATTGTTATATGATGTTTTAGCTTTTCTAAATGTATCGTTTTAACTACTCCCTCTGCCCTGTAATATACTGTATGTTAAAAATTTTAAGAAAAATTAAGGTAAGACACAAAAGACATATGTAGTCCCGGCCCTTTTATTTCCTAATCAAGCACTCTATCATCAACGTGATTAATGGTGATTGGTCGATAAATGGAAAGTGTATTTAATGCAAATCTAGTTTTTGTTCTTTATTGCATTATATTTGAAGATCAATTTTGAATGCTACTCCCTCCGTTCCAAATTGTAGTTAAGTTTGGCTTTTCTAGATACATTGATTTTGCTATGCACCTAGTTATACACTATGTCTAGATACAAAGTAAAAAGAAATGAATCTAGAAAAGCTAAAGTGAACTATAATTTGGAACGGAGGGAGTAGAATTTAGTGTGCACTATATTATAAGAATGGATGGAGTATATCTAGACATAATATATATGTGCATAAGTGCTCCTCGATGATCGAAGCCCAAAGACCTATGAACCACGTCATGTTTAACTAACCAATTAGATAACCAACCCTGTTGCATTGTCTTGATATCTCCCCTTTGTATAAATATTTCAAATTTCAAATGCAAGTTTAAAAGATTGCACTTTGCTCTTTCTTTTTTTTGCACAAAAGAACCCCCCCCCCCCTAATTCACTAATTTGTAGGAAGATAATGAACTTTTGGATTTCAAAAAGTTTAGGAGATATATCTAAAGTAGATGGTGATTGATAGTTTTTTTTTTTTTGACCGAAGTTAGGAAGAGAAACTCCCACCCTTATATTTTTGGTTTTTTTTAATAATGCCCCAAATTGAAATTCGCTTCCACTGGGATTCGAACTCAGAACCTGAGAGGTGCCTGTCCAGACTGGCTGGGGTAACCAACCGAACCCAACATCCTTTGGCTTGGTGATTGATAGTTGAATGCTAGAATTTAGTGCGCACTATATTATATATCTAGACATAATATATATGTACATAAGTGCATATCAAAATCTATGTAGAAAATGCAAACTAACGTCTTATAATTTGGAAGGGAGAGACTAGAAAGTTCGTGTGGATAGTAGTCAGTGGAACTCGTGTATGTGTTTCTTGTTGACTTATGCGTGCTTTGCCAACTCTATTTTCAGAAATATGCTTTGCGAATTTTCAGTTCCACATACAGTTAGTTATGGCCGTCCTTTTTTATTGACTCACTCAAAGGTGCATGTGCCTAGAGTCCTGGATACAAAATCTGTTAATTACATACTCTTTCAGTGAAAAAAAGAAACACCAACGGTTTTGCGATGCTTAGGTGCTGTCTCCTCGATATGACTTCTGTTACAATCTTTTACTATGTTTGAGAAGAATCTCTCTCACTAACTTTTTTTAACGGACTGGCATGCATGATACAAAAGCAAAGTCAAAAGCTATTTACAGCGATGATTAGTCATAGTCATAGGGAGGCATAGATCTGATTCTCTTACTAACCTTATTAATTTTGAGAGCATCAATATAATGGTGTGTACACCTTTAACTTGCGGCCTAAACTAAGCCAAGCGCACACTTTTCACGTGAAAGAGTGGAAAGCCACTTTAAAGAATGCCTGTAAAGTCAAACTTTTTAGCAGAAGAATCACCTCACTCGAAAACAACAATATCAGTAAATGTAAAGATCACCCTCAATGATCTTCCGAATCCGAACCATGGAAATCCAAGCATACAAAGCAAGTCTTTGTTTCTAAAGAAAAGTGTCAATAATCAGCTACTAGCTACATGAATTTGGATCATTTCGTAATACCAAATGGAGGGAGCAGAATGCTTGCAGTTTTTCTTGGCAATGGGTAGCTTGACATGTCAAATCTAAGACAGTGGGATAGTTCCATCGGTTGGCATTTAAAGACGAACATTACTTAGTTCACTAGGCCGGGGCGCCGCGGATCTAGATATGAACCCACATACCGTATTTTCTCTATTTTGGTCACACACAGATGAGATCGCATTACTCTTGCAATCTTAAGACTAAACTAAAACTAAATCTGAAGATCTTAGTCCTGAGGTCAATCTATGGATGCTTTGTGTTTTTTTTTGCTGCAATACATGAACCATAAATAATTAAATACAGAGAAAATTCATGGTTCCTAACTAAGATCGTTTGGTATGTTAGATGATCAATCGTTTTTCTGTTTTACGGTATAAGGTTTGCAGAAACGAATATAATGCATATTGTGGCTTTGAAATGGTGCTAATAAGCAGAGAATAAATGTAGACTGATGCCTTTGAAAAGGTTATTAACGAGAGAATACATGATAGATCAGTAGCATCCTTTATTGAAATGGTCGGTCACATGCGCCTTTATTTGGGACGAGAGCGCTAGCACATCTCCCTTTCAAAAGCGAAAATGTCCAATGCATATTAGAACAATCTTGCCTGGTTTATGAGATCAATATATACGTACTGTAGCAGCAACCAAGCTAGGTAGGAAGAATAACTCATCTCGGCATCTTTTGTGATGGAAATAAATAAAGCCATCTTTCCATGAACAACCTAGCTCATAGGCATGCTTGCCTGGCCGCATATAAACCTGATTATACCCGAGCCTTGGAGCTGGCACACTCCATTAGCCAGCAAGTCTTGCAAGCTCAAGTGAATTAGCCAGTGATTCGTGACTAGGCTATTATTAGTAGAAATACAAAGCTGTAGTGGCGGCGGAGGCGCGGCGATCGCTAAGAGCTAGCGAGCGCAATGGGAGGCGTGGCATCGGAGCTGGTGGGAGCCAGCAGGGAGGCAGAGCAGGAAGAGGAAGCAGTTCCACACGGTAGAGCTCAAGGTGAGGATGGACTGTGATGGCTGCGAGCTCAAGGTCAGGAACACCCTTGCCAGCATGAGAGGTACGTATGTATGCATTTGTTGTATTGTCTGAATTTAAATCTGTTGTCTGTCCTTCTTCAAATAATCTAGCTTCTCGCTATGTACCATGCATGCATGTAGTAGACTATGTGTTGGATTTCAATGACGAGAGCCATCTAAACATGTGCTTATAGTTGGCCTATGATGAGAGGATGAAGATAGGAGAACGTGGATGTGTACCTGTACTAGAGTCATACCAAGAAATTGTAGATGTTACTAGTCACACCGTCCACGTAAATACTGGTTAATTAATCCACCACATATCGATGTGTCTGGTTCACTCACTTAGGCCCTCTGCAATGTGCGGTTGAGTGGTGCGTGAAACAGGAGAGAGAGCATCTGGGAGTCACTCTTACACACTGTGACATGTGGTGCTAATTGTTAGTGGTGCTCAAAAAAAATGGGAGCGGTGCAAGTAGATGCAAGTAGATGCAGCCGTGCCCAATTTTTAGAAAACTATTTTTTTCACTGTGCATGCAGATGCAGGGTAAATGCATACATGGAAGCGATGTCTAGTTTGCATGCACACAGCAACGGATGAAGAGTGGTGCTCCATTCTCGTTGTGGGACCTGCTTTTCTCTTTAGCTGTACCTCCACACTACCAAAAAGAATTGCAAGAGAGATATAGCTTCCATGTTGATTATCACGTCGCCTCTTGAAATAATAAGGCGGGGCCAAGGCAAAGGTCAACATATAAGCGTGACGAAATGTCTCTTGTTTAGTTTTTAAGAACCGTGTTGGTCCTAACACTATTGTCCTAATAAATGCTGCGGTCAATCAAATCAATCTTTCATGCTAACAGTGTTCCCGTTAAAATCTATTATTGCAGCTTCCAATAGTATTTATGGTATGGAAATGGTTTCTGGCAACGCTAAGGATTTTTTTTTTTTTCCCCGCTAGCGGTTAACAGAGAACATGCGCAAAGAAAGAACCCTGAGCCCACTGTCATTGAAAATACTTTTTAGGATTGTACCTTAAGAAACAACTGCAATGTAAATAGAAAGATTTGTACCGGTGACAAACTTAAAAAAATACTAGTGTGGAGATTTTTTTTTTTCCACTAGCGTTGTTGTCACGAATTAATATAAATAATTATTCTGATCTGGACCCCATGCATGCATGCATTGACCGGCGTCCGGCCACCTTCACTTTGACTTTGTTGCAATTTTGCATGGTGCAGGGGTGGAGTCGGTGGAGATCAACCGGAAGCAGCAGAAGGTGACGGTGAAGGGGTTCGTGGAGGCGCAGCGGGTGCTGAGACGCGCCCAGTCCACGGGGAAGCGCGTCGAGTTGTGGCCCTACGTGCCCTACACCAACCTCTACGTTGCGCCGCCGGTGTACGACAAGAGGGCGCCGCCGGGGCACATCCGCAGGGTGGACGTCGCGCCCGCCGCCGGCCAGGAGGAGCATCTTGCCACGCTCTTCAGCGACGATAACCCCAACGCCTGCTCCATGATGTGATAGCCTGCTGCTTGATTGAGATCATGCCTTATGGATGCTGCTTCATTCACACAGTACTAGCGATGTCTTGGTTTGCATGAACAATCTGCTCCGTATTCACGCAGTAATAATCTGTATCTCTTAATTACTTTGAGCCGTTCCATAGTTACCGTGTTTTTCTATCATAGAAGTATTCATCAGTTTTGTATACGATCGACCTTCTCAAGAAGAAATGCTACCAATTGCTCTTGAATTGCTTTTTTTTTTTTGTGTGTGGCGGAACAGCTCTTGAATTGCTTTGAATGAAAGGGAATGAAAGGGAAAATATGAATAGTGTGTATATATCAACAGTGAACACAATGGTAATAAGTAGATTGTGTATATGGTTTACGAGTCGCTCTAGAGATTTTTGTTGAAATAGACATCTAGCGGATCGGATATGTGCTCGCAATCCATATAAATTGCTCCCTGGTGGTTGTCTCAATCACTTTACGAGAAAATAATTCATCAAATTATTAAAGCATGGTAGTAGTGAAACGAACGAAATAAAGATGCGTGGAGCTGGTGAGGGCTAGGGCGAGTTTTAGGAGCAGTTCATGTTTGAAGCACTTCCACGTCTGTTCAATCGTGAGGTTGGACAAGTGTTTGTTGGTGTGCAAAGACCCATCTCCCCGCCCGCTCCAGCTCAAATTGCGTCTACGCCTTGGGGAGCTCGAGGTTTCACACCTCGAGCTCCGCCCGACCTCGAGCTCGCCATGACGTGGCGCAAAACAAGCATGCTCCAAGGTCAGCTACCGAGCTGGAGCGGAGGTGAACCAACTTGTCACAACCCGTTTTTCCCCCAATGCGAGAGGGAAGACGGAAGGGTGATGTGGCGTAGATCGTCGGACCGGCGGCGTAGCCGGGCGGTGCTAGGGGCGGCTGGCGGCGGCGCTGGCACGCACGCTTGCGGCGCTAGCGGCGGCGGCGGCGGTGTCCGTGGCCTTGGCGGGCGAGGCTGGGCGGCGGCGGCCGGGTGACGGCGGCGGCGGCGCCGAGAGTTGAATAGGTAGGGTTAAACCCTAAAATTTTCTTGATTCCTTGTCTCATGATAGTTGCCCCCATATTTATATGAGGGGTTTACAATTGCTAACGAGCCAAGTCCATTAGTCTTTTTCTAGCTTACTTTAATTTAACTAAATAAATTTACTAATAAAGCTATATAATAATTAAATATTCAGCCACTCCGCTTATTCCGGCGACTTCGACCGAGTGTGACACAACTTCTATAAGGTCGATCTCAAGTGGTGAGTTTCATTGCGTTGTTTCCAAGATTGCCATGTCATATGAAATGAAATGAAACTTGGATGAAACCCCCACTCTCAATGGAGAGTTTCATTTTGTGGTTTCATAGGCATTTAATTTCATGACTCAGAGATAGTTGAAGATCTCTAGTTTAGTTTTGGCTAATTAGTGACATCCTTAGGACTAAACTCTTTGCTAAGTGTATGATTAGATTGGAGATTGTTCAAGCCAATGGTGGAGCACATGGTGGTCATGGTGGATGGATTGGTGTGATCCAAAGGATGATCAAGTGCTCAAGTGGCATGGATTCAAGGATCAAAATGGGCTCAAGGAAAAGGTACACCATAGGGCCATTTTGATTTCACACTCAAGACACCATAGAGAGTGTAAATGATTTAGGATCGATAGCCGGAACTATAAAGAGGGAAAAACCTCGAGAACATCGATCCTCATGTGCCTCTAGGTTTAACAATCATATGCATGCATTCTAACCTAGAGAGCTAACCCATCCTTCGAAATTGATTGCGAAAATGCTAACACACGAGCACATGATGATGTACACGTGGTGGTGTTGGCACATTTGGCGAAAGGCGGTGGTGTTTGTAGGGTTGAGCTTGGTTTGGTTAATGCTGACCCTCCCGCCTCGTAATCTCGACGGGATTCGGCGCTTTTGAGAAAATGAAATGCTTATTTTCTATTGCACTGGATACATCGTGGTGGTGAAAACATGCTAACCCTCGTGCTCAAGTTTGGTATACTTGTTGGATAGCATGTCAAAATGAAGGCGACGGAGAAACGCCGATATCGCGTAGGAATTCGGTGACCGGATTCTCGCGACCGGACGCCTCGGCTCGACGGGCGTCCGGTCGATTCCAAAAGCATCGAAATCGGCCGTTTGGCTGACCGATGTGTCCGTCGGTGACCAAGACGCTTCTGACCGGACGATGGATCTCGCCATCAGCTCATGGGCCCGACCGCTTGTCGATTTTGATCGACCCGTGACCGGTGCGTGTTGTCATCCCGCGGCCGGAAGTCTTTTGGCCACCAACAACTCTTTTTGTTTGTGTGGCATATATAAACTTGGTGGCCGGCCCTTTGCTCTCGCCACTACTAGCTAAACGATTTTAGGTGGCGGTCAAAAAATATTTTTCGGTGGCGGTTTTTATAACCGCCACCAACATAGGGTCACGGAAAATGGCCAATTTTCCGTGGCGGTCAAATGCCCGCCATGGTTAATAATAAAAAAAAAAAAAAAAAAAAAATCAGATCCAGGCCCGTTTGGGCCCTGGGATGGAGGCCCCGGATCGCCATGGGGACCCGGATCCGCCGCCCGTGGCGGGATCCGGCGTCGGGACCCCGGATCCGCCGCCCGTGGGGGCGAGCTCCGCCGCCGCCGCACGCCATGGGGGGGCCGCCCCGCGGCCTCGAAGCTCCGCCCACGCCACTCGCGGATCCAGCGCCGCCCAAGGCTTCCCCTGCGTCGGATCGAATCGAAGCCCGCCGCCGCCCTGGGGAGGAGGGGGAGGGAGGGGAGCCGCCGGTCGAGGGAGGGGGGCCGCCGGCTCGCGCATGCCGCCGGATGGGAAGGGAGGCGGCCGCCCGTCGGGGAGAGGGAGGGGGGCCCGTCGGTGGGGAAAAACCGGGCGGGAGAGAAGGGACGGGGTGAGGGAGGAGAGAGAGACGAGAGTGGGAAATGAGGGAGTTGGGTGAGTTAGGGTTAAGTTTTCTTTATATATGATGGCACCGTGATCGGGCTCACTTGGGTTAAGATGTGCCTTCCGTGCCGCCGGTTGGGCCTCATTAACTGTGGCGGTTTTTACACGGTTAATACATTTACCATGGCGGTTTTTAAAACCACCACGGTTAATTTAAAAAGACCGTCACGGTAAATCAAGCCATTTTCCGCGGGCGGTTTTCTAAATGTCCGCAACGGAAAATCATTTGGAAACATCGTGCAAAATCATTTATGTAGTAGTGCGCTCTTGGTCATTTGAATCACTTCTAACACCTTTTGAGCTGAGCAAACATCTCCCTACTCTCCTCTCTTGCTTGTGAGCACATTCTTGAGAGATTGGGTGAGAATAAAGTGCATTGCTTTGTGAGTTGCATTTAGAGGCACTTGAGGGTCGTCGTTGTCGGTGGATTTCTTGTTGCTTTTGGAGAGCACCACTCCTAGACCGACTCGGTGATTGTGGAGGCATTGGGAAGAGAAGGTGATTGTTCTTGCCCACCTCCGGCGATATTGTGAGGGGTTCTTGATCTTCCCCGGTGGAGTGCCGAATTGATACTCTAGTGGAATGCGCGTGTCGTTGAGTTACCACTCAATTGCATGTATCAAGAAGGCCTAGTGAGGCAAGGCGTGCGCGCCACCTTGATCCACTGTTGAGACGGTCGACACAACCAGAGACTAGCTTGAGGGTGCTCAAGTGAACTCCGGGTGAACAAATCATTGTCTTTATCATTTGTGTTGATTGATTGTCTCCCGGTGAATGGTTCATTGCCTCGACGGTTCGGTATAACACCTCCTCTCTACCTAGCTTTACTTCATACATATATTGTGCTAGTGTAGAATTGCTAGTTGACTAGGTTGCTTAGAGTTGTTTTGTGTAATCTACCTTGATCACCTAGCTAGAGAAGTAGTGACATAGCTCTTGAGTGCTCTAGAGACTTAAATTGACTAGAATTGTCACTAGGAGGCTTGCCGACAAGTAGAGCTAGCGCGACCGCAATTATCGCTTTGTTGTTATCTAACAAGTTGCTCTAGTGTTTTGTAGAAATTTTTATTAGGCTATTCAACCTCCCCTCTAGCCATTTAGGACCTTACAATAGTTGGTATTCGTGTCAAGATAGTTTCATCTAGATGAAACTCATTCTTCTCTTTCTTCTTAAATACACAACCATGTCATCAAAAGTGCCTATATATGTGGCAGCCTAATTAATTAAAACGAAACTCTCATAACATTCTCACTGAGACTGACCTAAGGAGCTTAGATAGGAGAGGCGGAAGGATAGTGTCGTGCGGCACAAGTTGGCCCAGATAGAGCACGATAGAGATCTGTTGAAGGAAGGTTAGTGGAGCTGCTCTAGGGACTCCTAGTACGTAGTTCAGGTGGAGCATCAGACTGAGGGTGGTGAGCAGCCGGAGCCTACATCCACGTACGCACCTCTAAGTGAGCAGCCCATCATGGCTGCCATGCCGCCAGTGCACTAGTGACTGTGCTAGGGCAACTTGTAGGAGAAGTAGTGCAAGAGGTGGGGTGGAGCAGCTCTAGGGACTCCTAGCAGTTCAAGTGGAGCCCCTTACAGAGGGCGACGAGTTATCAGATCCTAATGTCCACGCGTCGCTGAGTGAGCCGCCCATGGTGGCTGCCGTATCACCGACGCTTCCTGCAGCATAGGCAAACTACTAGTGGGACTACTTTTGAGCCGTGTGAGTACTAGTGAGTGCTAGGGCGACATGTAAGAGAAGTTCATGTTGGTGAGTAGAAAGGCATCTCCACATGCTCGACATGCTCCAGCTCAAACTGTGACTGTTCTTTTTCTTTGTTCGTTCCCCACCTCAACTGTACCCTACAAATCCAATTGCATAATGTGTGTAGGGGCATATGCCCCTTGAAGGGAAGAAAACCGCCTCCCACACACACACCCCACACATTCAACTCTATACTACTCGATCACTTAATCACGCCCGACTGCAATTGCGATGCTGGCTTCTGCTGCCCCGGCCTTGCCTGAGCTTGAGCTGGATGGCATGGGAGAACGCATCTATTTATAGCTGAGTGAGCTTGAATGGGGCTTGGGTTGGTGGGTCTAATATTTGCCAGGGCCTCTACCTCTGGTTACCTATGGGCCTTTTTCGCCTTTTTGTTTTCTACTTCTTCTCAAAGGTTCCAACAATACCACTCGATCATTTTATCAAGCCCTATTTCTCAGAGCTCCTTTTGGAGAGAATGTGCGGATTGGTGTGTCATCTGAACTTATTTTTCTATTATGAATATTAGTGTTTTATATAAATTTAGTTAAAATTAAAATAGTTTAAGTCCTCGAGAAACCAAAATTATATTCTCAATTCTCCTGTGGATGAAGGGAGTACGCATTGTCATGCATCCATGGAAAAGAAAGAAAAGGGCAGTACTCCCTCTGTTCTGTATTATCTGTCATTGTAGCGATAGTACCCTGTCTCAAATTAAGTGTCTTCTAGGTGGCTACAGATGGGCCTCGCACCTACATACGGGCCTCACACCTACATGTAGCCATGCCGTCTTCCGTCACCCGATCAGGCCCATCCCACCTCCCCTGTTCTCATCCACTCGTTTTGTAGCATCATTCTCATCCTCTCGTCGGTAACCTCCCTATCCACTCGCAAACACACCTCTCACCTCGCAGCCGGCGTTGAGCCTTCGTCTGCGTGCTTCCTCCCCTTCTCCTACTTCGCTGGCGACAGCCCCCCTCTCATCACTAATGTTGTACATTTGGCCCAGTCCGTGGCACGGCATGGTCCGTGTGTGTGGGCCACGGGCGGCACGGCCCGATGGCAGACCGGGCCATGGGCGTCGCCGCGCCCGAGGCACGGGACTGGTCCGCTCGGGAAAGAAGGCGGCCCGGTGGTGGCCCTGCCATGCTGCCAAGCCTTTTTTTAGCAAAACCAAGTGGCCTGCTAACACTTTGGCCCATCAGAATGCTAAGTCCACCTGTAGTGGCCCATTGACCTGCTCGCTGCCACACCGGCCTGCTGCGTTGCCAAGCAAAGCTAATAAGGAAGGGACGCCCGCTGGTGTACTGGTTCATCTTCCTAGGCAGAGCACCGGCCAGACGCGAGCAGGCAGCGGGAGCAGCGCCCGCCGAGCGACGTGAGCGGCGGCGAGGCAGCGGCCGGAGGCGGCGCAAGCAGGCGGCAGCGGGAGGCGGCGCGATGTAGCGACCGGAGCAGTAGCGCGTGGCGGCGGCGGGAGGCCTCGCGAGCAGGCGCGCGCAGCGCGAGGCGGCGGCGGCGCGACGCGAGCGGCGCGAGGCAACGGCCGGAGGCGGCGCCAGCAGGCCGCGCGCGGGAGGGCCAGCGCGAGCTGGCCGCGTGGGGAGGCCAGCGCGCAGCGGCGGCGGCCGGGCGCAGCGCCATGGCAGAGAAGCGCGACGGCGGCCATTAGACCGTGCTCGTCGCCGCCCGGTGGCCCGACGTGCTCTCGGGCCGCCCGATGATCTGGTGGGCCGTGCCGCGGCCGCACCCTCGCCCGTAGCACGCGGTAGTGGCACGGCCCGGTCGGCCTCGGGCCCGATGTGGCCCGCCCCCCCCGCGCCCGGCCCGCCTCGATCGGGCCGCCGGGCCGGCACGGCCCGTTGTACATCTATACTCATCACCGATGACCCCTCCCTCTCCTCAACGTCGCGTGAAGTCAGAGGTGGACGGGCAGCCGTCCGAGATCCGTGCCGACTATAGCAGTGTGGAGTCTGGAGCTGATGCTCGAGTGCCCATCGTGGCTGCCGATGGAGCAAGGCGAGGCTCAGTCGGAGCTAGCCAAGCACCTGTAGCACCGGCAGTTTGAGCGCTCTCGTGTGCAGTGCACCAACAAGGAGTTGCATGTCATCTCCGAGCGGTTCACCAGAAGAGGATGGAGGCAAAATTGGTCGTGGAAGGACTCCAGCGGCGGTGGTGACACACCGAGCGGCCATGGCGACCTCCAGCGGCGGCGACGAGCTCCTGTAGCTACCGCCACGACCACGACGACCTCCAGCAGCGGCGGCGACGCTGAGCGGATATGCTAGTGACCTCAGCCATGGTAGTTGCAGCAACAGCGGCAGCACATAGGTGTTCCGCCCCGTCCTGCGCACCGGTGGGTTCAATGCCATCATTAGACTACTAATAGTAGTGCTGCTAGTTGTTCGTTCTCTGAGGTCGTGTTCATTCAGGAGCTTTGTTTATTCTTCTGTTAAGCAAAAAGAGGTGAGAGAGTTTGCTATCATATGTACTGATTTCATAGGGATAATTTGGTCTTTTAACTCTTAGCTTGGTTTTGGTGAATGTATCCCAACAACACATAAAACGGGACAAAGGGAGTACACAGTAAATGGCAAAAGCCTTGAAGCTCTATGCGTTCTGGGCCGCCATTCGATAAATCATGCCCACAGATGGTGCATCAAATACAACCTGATCAATGGTGCATCAAATTCAACCTGATCAATGGTGCATCAAATACAACCTGATCAAGTCTAACAAAGAGAGATCAGTAGCCATGAATACGTGGAAACATGGATCAAGTCTGACAGAGAGACCAGTATATGACCAGTAATCGATAATTGTCCTGCAAATGGTACATCAAATACAACCTGATTAGGTCTGACACATAGAGGACAAAAAGAGACCTGTGAATACGTGGATAAAGACCAATGCCCATCCATGAATGTGTGGAAACATGGTAGCGATGAATTGGCATCTTTATCCATGAAAAGAAGTGTAAGAGATTTGATCTTCTTGGTTGTGCAAGACAAAAGGACAAGACTTCGTAAGTAACTCTTCGGAGAGAGAACTAGCTGATTCAAATCTTAGCATGGCTTCATAAGTAACCCTTTATAGAGAAAGAACTAGATGATTTAGATCTTTGCTTCTACAGGAGTTTCTATTTTTGAGGCATGAAACTTGTACAAGAGTCATTAGTGCCCCATTTAACAAAGCAACACCAGTGAACCATCTAGACCTAGCCAATCCTTGACAATGGAGCTCTTCTTGTAACAACAAAATAGTATACGATTATTTTAACCACATTGGCTAACACAAGTTTTTACCCACATTGAGCTAACCAAGTTGGAAGGATATATGATCAGTGTACTCAATTTCAATTCCTTTTGCTTTCAATGTCTTCACTTTTGTAAATCCCCCAACACACCTCCCCCATGGTTATCACCTCATGCCCCTTAGATCTAAATCATGTAGTCCATATTAGAAGTTTACATGGTTTGCACGGAGGGGTTGGCCTACACTGGATATGTTCCCAATCAAATAAGGGTAATCCTAATGGTATATATATAGTGGTTTATATTCCTATTACTTAACTTGTCAGCTCAGATTTTTATGACGTGGTTTATGTTCCAATTACTTAACTTGTCGGCCTAGATTTTTACGACATGGAAAAGAAATTAATGGAGAGAGCAACAAATGGGGAAACTATTTCTCAATGAGGGAACCACGTCGACCCTAACACCGATGCACCAATAAACCAGGCAAACACAGATGAGACTCAAGTCCATTCGATACGGATCCGTACGCCACTGCCGCCGAGCACCCCGCACTCGCTCGCTCCCGCATCGGCTACCCCATTTTTCTACATGTGCTCACTCCCAAGCCCCAGCTCGTTATGCAAGCTCCCTCCTCGGCCTTGCCATTTTCCCCACGTTGCACCCGCCACAATTTCCCACGTGCTCGCCTAGCTCTCTCTCGCAGTGTGTTGGCACAAAATGTGGCACACAGTGCTGAACACACTACAAGCCGGGAAGCTGGCTTCACAAGCAAACGAGCCCGAAAGGTGTACTCCAAGCATGCCAGTCAATCTGACCTGAAATTGACAAGGAGATAAACAGATGAATAATCTCAGGTGGAACATGTCGGGTGTTGTCAGATAGTTCCAAATATACGTCTCATAGAGCCAAATTGGACATCAAACAACTAGAAAGTTTTGTGTCATCTGGTGAAACATAGAAATTGGTATTTTTTTTTCAATAGTATAAGCAAAATAACACATAGCACCGATTCTAGCACGTGGTAGTCAATACAATTAAATAAGCCATTCATGTGTGTGGTTTGAGCATCTGAAACATCTAACTTACTCAATATTGACAAAGAAGCAACATGTACACACTAAAGCTAATCCAAATATTAGCAACAGAGATCTAGATCAACTAGTCCACTGCATGACTACATCTCCCTAACCTTTTCACCTAAATCACCGTCCACCGCATGACGATCAATAGAGGCTAGAAACTAACACCAGATAGAATCACATATACACATCACTCATGAAAGCTTAACCACTAGATTGCACTAGTAAGCCAATCCATGACGTTTAAAGGGGCAGCTCATGCAAACACACCCAATATAGGTAATAAAATGCATAGATCTAAGCCAACTAGTCCGCCGCACGACTAGTCTTCCTAAACCCATCCAGCATAAACCTTATCAAGCTAATCCACCGCATGATACCACTCTCTGGAATCTACATCACTTCTCGCAACTAGACCAATCCGCTGCACGATACAATCTAGAAGCAAGGAGCTAAACGCACTTCATTACCTAGATAGATCAATAAACACAAGCTACTCGTGAAAGTTTAGCTAAACCAGTTGATTAACCGATTTAGGGTCCATGAAGAAGGAACTAACGTGCCAAAAACAAATAAATCAATCAGATTGTACTGAAGTCTAGTCCACCGGATGACTAGCTCTAATACAACCCAAGCTTGCATCTGTCGTACGATACACAGCCCTGTCAAGCATCTATTTGCATGCAACAAGCTAAAACCCGCAACATGTGATAATCAAAGATTGATAACACTTTGGCCAATGTAAACATGAGATCCAAATGTCTAAACCACATCAGTATGAATCAAGCATTGAAGGCCACGTATCTATAAAGATCTAAGGCCAAAGCTCATCAATCTAGATCGAGCAAAAGTGTTGTAACAATAAATAAACATGAAAGATCATGAACAACACATGGTAACTTAATGAATCCATTAGACTTGCAAGATCTAAGAGAGCCGATAACTATTTTTCTTTTACTTCAATCCACCGCATGATACAAAGTAAAAACTAAGACTTCCTGCTACCAAGCCTAAATCCACCGCATGATACTAATTAAGCAAGGTAAAACTAGACTACTTTTTTCCATCCGATCTAAATCCACTGCATGATACTAGACAGATGAACAAGGTTGCCGATACTTATAGAGGTCGACGGATTGATGATTCCCCTCGCAGACTCGATGACACGACTAGACTCGATTTTGGCCGGAGCCGGTTTGTTTGTATTGATTGTGAATATCTTTTACAATGGTCGGGTCTCATATTTATACCTAGGTCCTGACACGAGTTTTAAACGAATACGACTCAAAATAATGGAAAAATATCCTAAATCTATACCTACTAATAAAGTGAAGAAATTTCCTTCGTCCACCCTGCCGTCATCCAGCCCTGCCCGCTTTGTATCCGTCCCATATTTATCCGTCTTCTGTCTACCTGACCGAGTCCTACCCATCTAGTACGCCTCCATTTTTTGTCCGCCTGAGCGGCCTCTCCCGCACTCGCAGAGCCCAGAGCCCGCGCGAGGATTGCTGAGAAGAAATCTCCGGTATCTCCTATAGTCTCGCTCGATCGCTCCAGGGTCTGTCTGACGTCTCGCACAGCGTTGGCGGCACTTGGATGGAAACTGTAGAAATCGATGACATCATCAATCATCCAAGACTACAACTCGACCCCATGACGATCTGATCTGATTAGCGACTGGACAATATATACCTACCTTATGTGTCTGCCAGGTGCACGCACGCAAAATACTAGATCTAAACATCTATGAGAGCTGCTACTACTACGCACGCAAAAATACTTGATCGATCTCATCTATCGGAGCTACTACCTGTTTGGAAAGTAGGAATCATGGTCGATGTAGCAGTGAAGAGTACGAAGTCCCTATCTCGTGCTATTCAGATGATAATGAGTAGCACTCACTTCTTTTCCGACACACCAAGGCGCTGGCAATGGCCTTCCCGACGCCGCCGATGCCAATGTTGTTCTTCCCGAGCAAGAAGGCGCTACGCTTCGTGGGGGACACCTCGGCGGCTGAGAAGAACTCACAGCTTGTGGTCCAGATGCACGCCTGAAAACATGTCATGCTCACCACGGAGACCGCCCGCATATTCTACACATCGGAGCTGATGGCCGGGTCTAAGAAGCAGATGCTCCGCTCGACGCCAGGATGGGATTGGAACCATGAAGAAGGACAAGGAGGCGGTGGCAGCACATGTCCAGGAGCGCATGTCGCTGGAGGCCGGAGAGGCGACTCCTTTCACTGGCACACAAGTGAGATTTGGGAGCTCCGTTCAGGAGAAGAATGTGAGAGAGAAAGAGAAGGAGGCGAAACGCAGCCACGAAAAGACTGAAAGGATAAGACTAAGGCTCTAGAGGCCTCACCAAATTTCGTCCCCAGTGCGCCTTGAAGCACGATTTGCTAGTCAAAGATAACCTGGGCTCCAATGTTCCCTTTCTTGCTTAGAGTCTGCATGGCTCCTTTAACTGACGTGGCAGACATCAGATCGTTCCTCGATTCGGAATCTAGCAATCCCCTCCATCTCGGGTTCTTGATCGCACCGTTGTGTTGACTACCGATAGGCTAGTGACGTCACCTTTCCCGATCTTCACAAAGTGCTCCTCGCATTCCTATCTTGCGGACCACCGATCTCCGATTCGCTGACGTCATCTTTGTCGAACTCCGATTCTCGTTTGCGCTCGGGCTTCTTCGCCTGCTACAACGCCGGGTTTTAAACTGGGCCATCTCCCGAGCCTATCAAGGCCCAAAATTTGGTGTTAACACGGTGCTAGTACGGGCGGCTGCGGTGGGCACCGCTGGAGCCGGGCGTTGGTGGTGGAGCGGTGTCGTGCTGGGGCCAGGTGCAGGTGGTAGCACTTTGGTTTGTCTGGGGCAGAACACTATATCCACCGTATCAAAAGAGTGGAGGTAACGAGAGATGGAGAAACGGGCCTACAGTTAAGAATGAAATGGGCTGCGTCAAGTTGGGCCATGTTCTGGTGAGACTAACCTGCAACCGGTGGTTGCTACGACGATTAATATTTGTTTGCATGCCATAGCTTGCAATGTTTGATTAATGCACAAACTAGAAAGTGCGACTCTGCAATGGGACTATGTGGTTACTTCCCACAACTGATATACTTCTTTTATGTGTTGCCTATAAGTTATTATTTGCATATAGAAACTAAAATTATGGTTGGCGAGGATAGTTTCTATAGGACATTAATTACTCTCTTTCTATCTTGAAATTGCCTTTGGAAACTATCCATTGGGACCGTATTCACAATGTCTAGCATGTGGAAGTGATAATCTGATTAGGTTGTACTCTCTCCGTTCTAAATTATAAGTCGTTTTGGCTTTTTAGTACAACATTTTGCTACACATCTAGATATCATAGTATGTCTAGATGCATAGCAAAATAGATGAACTAAAAAAGTCAAAGTGACTTAATAATTTGAAAACAGAGAGAGTAGTAATTAAATTAATAGTTTTGATACATACGAAACTTTTAAAAGATCTTGTACTTGATTATGACGACGGTAGACTTGTCTTTTCGCTACCACGAACTGACTGGACCTTTAGGAGTTTCGTAAAATGACTCCCTATTCAATCTTTTATCAAAAGGAACAATTAGTCTCCCACGGTAAAAGAACTCCTTAAAAAATAAATATCATTTTTGTCGAACCCGGCTATATTGGCCGAATCCGACACGAGATCGTCGTTCTCCGGGATGGGAAAGGCGGCGATGGAGGCGGTGGTGGCAGCGGCGGCGCTGCGTGCTGACGACAGCCCGGGCGCGGCGGCTCGGACAGGGGGCGGCGTGTGGTGGCGGCGTCTTGGCGGTGGCGTGGGCGGGGAGGAGGAGGAGCGCACGCCGCGTGGGAGAGAGGAAGGAGGAGATTGAGATATATTTTTCTTTATTTGGTTGTTGCCCCGAAAGATTACAGACCGGGCGTCACTAGGCGGCGACGTGCACCGGGAGCGGAGCGGCGCCGCGCGCACCGGTTCTGTTAGCAGTGCAGCGCCGCGGCCCATTTCTCCTCTGTCGGCCGCGGCCCGTTTCCAATGTCGGGCTTATTTGGGCTAAGTTTTTTGAACCCATATCGATTTACGGTTTCTCATGTCTAGCTTTATTGGGCCAAGTTTTTTTTTTAGCCGGCCATATTGTTTTCTCGGTTTCTCTGTCTAGCTTCGTTGGGCTAAAAATTTTATTGTCTACAAGCTAAAATTTTCTCTTTGAAATCGGGTTTGTGGGTGAAGTATACGGGCGGGGGGGATGGTTTCACATATAAATGAAAGTGAAAGTAAAAATCCACATATAGATGAAAAGTGAAAAAAATGAAAAGATAAATGTTGCTTCTGTTGTCTTGAAGACTTCAAGTTAGGGAGTACTTTGTACATGGAAATAAGGACATATAAATATATGTGTTTGCAAAATAATTAACAAATATAAATCCACATGTGCCTTCTCTTGATTTGTAGCTTAAAATCTCTGGAAAAAGACAAAGGTAAGCTAATTAGAAACTTTGTACACTGGTTTATAAATTTAAACCTAGAAAATATATATAACTTGTACCTATCAAATCATAAACTTTATACTATACTTGTAAAACTTTGAACTACCAAATTAGAAACTTTGTACTCATTTTGGTTTATAAATTTACACAAGAATTACATAAAACTTTTAACTATTAGATCATAAACTTTATACTATAGTTGTAAAACTTTGTACTCGTTTGTTTAAAAATTTACAGTAGAATTATATAAAACTTTTAACTATTACATCATAAACTTTATTTTACAGTTGTAAAACTTTAAACTACCAAATTATAAACTTTGTACTTGTTGGTTAATAAATTTACACCACAATTATACAAAACTTTTAACTATTAAATCTTAAACTTTTTAATGTGGTTTTAAAACTTTGAACTACTAAATTATGAACTTTTTACTCGTAGGTTTATGAGTTTACACCGGATTTTAAAAAACTTTGAACTATTAAATTACAAACTTTGTACGCAGTAGGTTCTAAAAGTTTGAACTAATAAATTATAAACTTCGCATACGTTAGGTTATAGAAAATTTCTACTTGTTGGTTTATAAATTTACACCACAATTATCTATGGACTGAAAACAACATGCAGAGATGAGGACAGGCAACAGGTTTCCTGCCCCTACAGATGCACCCTAATGTGAGCACACTACTTGAACACTGGACCTGAAATCTGTAACTCGAATGAGTGATCACGGGCTGCAAAAAATTAAGCATCAACTGTAGTAATAGAAACATGCAGGTTGAATTATTAGATTGCTGCAAACATGCTGTCATTTTTTCTCTACTAAAGAATCCCAAACCTCCAAGGACTGAGTCACTGATTCAATCAATAGAGGACTACATGAGTAATCTGAGTCCCTTAAAAATCTTTTTAATTCCAAAAATTGCTCAACGCCATGCAATCAATCAACAACTACTCGGGAACGTATGTTTGGCCATAGAAATCCCTGTTATTCATGAGACACAGAAGTCAGGAAAATGACATTAATATCCTCATTTTTCTCTGCCCATTAATCTTACTCAGAGAAGATCTCGTAATGTATAACTCTGCCCATATGCCTATCAATCATCATTACTATTTGATCATGTGGTTCATGTGTCTATTTGTCAACAAGCTTGTGAACTTAGCATTCAGAAGTTCATATATGCATCTACAGCTGTCGAAATATTTAGTTTAATAGAAAGACAAATATTCAGGTTGCACCCTTTTTCCTACTATGCCAAATATTTGAATCAAGCATGGGAGATTTTGAATTTGCAAACATTTAGAATGAACGTGTGTGTATATATAAACCATGGTACATAGGGATAATGGGACTTAGAACCGGTGTCAGTTTAGACAAATGAAACTGAAACTGTTAGAAATATCTAAAAGCACTAACCGCAAATGAATCAATATGGCAGCAAGCACTGACATCAGTGTCAACGCCAAATTCAAAGCCAAGACCAACTAACTGTGCTTTGTTGAATATAGCAAACTTGGGCCACAAAAACCTTAACAATCAGAAGAGAGAGAGCATTACCTGAATGCATATGAATAAAAAGAAACATCGACCACATGGATGTGGCAGCATGTGACTGGTCCTAAGAAGCATGGATGGATATAGCAGCAGCCAGCAGGCATGTGGTCCGAAAAGGCATGGATTGATATAACAGCACAATGTTTGGTCTCTAAATGCGTAGAACAAAAGTCAGACAACTTGCTCTACTAATCCACCATAGTACAGAGCCATGGAAACTGAAATAGCAGCCAGACCACCTGCTTAAAATATTTTTGGCTAAACAAATTTGAAAGTCCATTTGGATGCTGAATAAATCTTAACAGTCACAAAAGGATTCAAGTTTTCTACTTCACAGAATAAGGCAATGGATAGTGTCATATGTACAGGTACTAAAGAAGTTGTAGGAAACCTTTTTGAAGGCTTGCATTTAGAGCCTACAAAGAACCAAAAAAGGTAATCTAACTTTCATATAATAGTAGACAAATAATTGCTGTGTGGAAGCCAACATGTTATTTTGTAAGCTTTTAAATTTCTTGCTGCAGCAACGACAAACATAAAGATTTTTTTTCTGAATGAAGACAGGATTCCTAGTGGCCTCAGTAATCTTTTAATCGCCATTTGTTCGTCAAATCGGAGCTTAAAGGCATGTTGGCAAATCCGAGGGCCAAGCTATGTTGCAATGACCAAAAATAATTTTGCTAACGTGACTATGCCCATTTCGAGAAAAGTCTGGACCAATCGCAGCGCCACCACGGGGTGGAGCCAATCAGTGAATTTGGGCGACGTGGATAGCCTCACCAGGGGCGCAAAACAAATAGGACATGCCCAGTACCTCACGAGCCAACGAACATCAGATCGTATCCTTGCAACTGGTATAGACTTTTCATCATAGGCCGAAAAAGGTTGAAAACAGCAAATGACAAATACAGAGAACATCATATCACAACCGATGAGGAATGCATCACCTGGATTGAACCAACAAAATCTATAGTCCGCACTCCAACGGGTTGGAGTAATGCACAACAAGGTTACTGAACACCCAACCTAAGGAGTAACAAAGAAATGGTGCATATATGATCAGAATAAATGACCTTAGTCCTTACCTGCTATTGGAAAGAAAAGCAAGAAAAAACCAAAATCCAGCTTCCTAAGTTTCCAGTATCATTTCGCAAGAATTCAAGAAATGCTTCAACAATCCATTTGACACCATAAAAGTGAATGATGTCAATCAATGAAGGCTACCTTACCAAAAAAAATATACAAAATAGAATAAAAGAGTTGTCTCATGGTTTTAATCACTCCACAGCTAGAAGATAACTTGCAAATAATTTTTTTGGTAATTTAGTGTTCAGATTTGGAATACTATACACTTTTGTTGGAGTAGCTTCCAGGTAAATGTAAAACGATAGTATAATTACCACAAAAGTGCAATGCTGCTATTTATGAAATAATTTCATGTCATATTTACACATATCACTTCTACATATCCAAACTACACATTATAAAATACATCTATGATCAAATTATGTGGATTTCATGCATTCCAAGGCCCCACTTGTTTCGATGTTGGGAGTATCACATCACAGATCAAATAGTTAACCAACACAGGGAAGATTCAAGACCTAAGAGATTCAGAGTAAGGAGGGCTGTACCCCCAAAAACAATATTGATACTATCAAGTATCAACACAAACAAAGTTGTCGGGGGGTACAACAAAATAAATGAACAAAGCAGTACCTTTTAATTCTTTGGAGCCATTCGGGGCGAATTTGCATAGGCATTGGCATTCATCTTCTTCATTCAGCATTGCCCCTCAAAGATAAAAAAATGTCGCTTTCTGTCATCGTTTAAGCTTATCACTTCCCGGCAGTTGTCGAATTGCAATAAAATCAAGACGCCGCATTTGCTCCAAGACAAATTAAGAACGCACAGCTTGCACTAGTGCAGAACCTTTACTTCTTGCCAACCTAATGAGAAGATATTAAATAATAGCAACTTGATTCATTAATAGAAGATATGAAAGTGCAGATGCTATGTTTCTGAAATTCACTCTCCACTGTGAAGCAAGAGTGGGTCCCTCGTTTGCTAAAAATCTCCAATGCAGTGACAAATTTTTGACTAGAAAACAGTACACACGCTTGTCGGGTAACTATAAAAATTCCAAATGATACCTCTTCTCTAGCCACTAGAGTTTGTTTGCTAGCCACATCTACGAAGCAGTAAGGTGAAGCATACCTCTCTCTCCCTCCCTCTCCCCCTCCCTCCCTCCCTCTCTCTCGCTCTCCCTCCCTCTCTTTCTCTCTCTCTCTCCCTCCCTCTCTCTCTTCTCTCTCTCTCTCCCTCTCTCCCTCTCCATCTCTATCTCTCCCTCGCTCTCTCCCCTATCTCCCTCTCTCTCTCTCTCGCTCTCTTTCTCTCTCTCCCTCCCTCTCTGTCTCTCCCTCTCTCCCTCTCCATCTCTATCTCTCCCTCTCTCTCACCCTCTCCCTCTCTCTGCTCCCCCTATCACTATAAACTTTGTATTGCTAGGTTTAGAGCTTTAAACTATGACATTAAAAATCTTGTACCAAAGACGCGTAAAAAACTTTATTCTTAGAATATATGAACTTTGAACTATCACATTATAAGCTTTATGCTTTTAGGCACAAAACTTTGAACTTTGACATTATAACTTTTGCAATCGTCGAGTTCAGAACTTTACACTCGTAATTTATAAACTTTCAACTTTGACATTACAAACTTTGTACTTCTAGGTTCAAAACTTTGAACTACAACATTATAAACTTTGTATTGTAGAGTTTAAAACTTTAAACTCATAATTTATATAAACTTTATAATAATCTATAAAAAATGACACTAGAAACTTTATATTGCTAGGCTCATGATCCTTCACACTTTGTAATCGTTAGAATTTATAAAACTTTGTATTACGCTAGGTTCAAAATTTATAAAAGTTTATGATTAGAATTTATAAACTTTATTGTCGATTTATAAAACTTTGTAGTGCTAGGTTTAAACCTTTACACTTTGAATTTATAAAATTTGAACTATCACATTACAAACTTTGTACTATGCTAGGTTCAAAACTTTGAGCTACGACACTATAAACATTATACTACTATGTTCAAAACTCAACCAACACATTATAAACTTTGTAATTTGCTAGGTTGGAAACTTTACACTTAGAATTTGAATAACTTTTAAACTAGGTTCAAAACTTTGAACTATCATATTATAAAATTTATACTGCTAGGTTCAATACTTTGAACTACCATGTTATTAGATTATTTTCCGATTCCTCTCAATTCCTCGGGAACCATACATGGCATAAGGGTAATTCCATGGTCGAAATATGCATGTATGGAACTCACAAGATTTCTTTTGGCAGGGGAAGCACCTGAACCATACATGACAAAGAAGTCCACATAATGCAAAGGCATCTTCGCCTCTACTAATAATTGCACATAAGATGACCGGGCAACTAGATTGAGTACAGATTGCAAGAACAAAAAAAAAAGGAGTAGCCTTGATTTGCCATCTTCTCATTTGAAAGTTGTTTTTAATAAAAAATATAGCAAGCAATCCTTAAACCTCAGATAAGCGAGAGAGGACATGAATTCACCCTTTATGATACATCCCTGCACATCATTCGAGAGGTCTACTTGTAGTCCATACATTTGTAGAGAGGGGACATGATGTACCGGTTGTGGATGCCCGACCGTGGGCATGTTCGGGGGATGGCATGGCTGCATGAAATAAAAACTAGGATTTGGTAATTTCAAATCGAAGTTTAGTAAATTTGAAAATAAACCAAAGGGACATTTGCTTGGTCACATGAGCAATAATGCACCAAATTAATTCAAATGGAAACCTTAGCTACATAGGCGTACTAAATTTTTTTACAGAAGTGAGTCATGAATCTACGAAAAGAATATGGAAGGAATGAATGGTTCGTCGCCAAACTAATTAGTTGTTGTCCTAGAAGAGAAATAGATAGCATGCAGCACCATACAAACGATTAGAGGTTGTGGCATGATATGTGAGCCAATTATATCAGTTAGGGCTGGCACATCTAAAATTTAAAAGAACTGAAGAATGATAACTATGGAAATCACAAGAATCATGGAGCAACTCATTAGGTCCCCATGCATCGCTTGGTCAAGAGGTCGTGCAACTAAACTGTAGGAAAAGTATGCTCATGCTTTAGTGTCCAAGTTGACATCATTGCACCTAAACTAAAATCAGGGTTAGGTGGAACTTTAAACACAAATGCGAAGGTTTCAGTTGTAACATAAAACAACCATAAGTTACGCCAACTCCTGAATTTTCGATAGTGCTTGCTACTATCATGCTCTAGTAGTATGATGTCCATGATACTCTTGTTCAGCACAATATGTCATGAACAGAATCAACCAAAGCTAAAATCCGCAGCCATCAAGTAACATCTTTTCAACAAACAAACAATGAACAAAACAGGATCCTCCTAAAAACACTAATCTAGCTAGCAGGAGCCTTGCTCACCTTCTAGAGGCAACCACAGTTGTCTTCACGCCGCGTGTGCGTGCTTCTTGAGCCCCCGGTTGCCTCGATACAAAGAAGGCCACCGAGCAGCCCCTCGAGGTGCTCATGTAGGTCACTAGAGCCACCCTCCCCATGCCCAAGACGTAATAGAGCCACAAACAGGCTGCATGAGAAAAATAATATGCATTTAGATTTGTCAAGGAAAAAGACACTCAAACTAATAAGACTATTTAGCACAGTACTAGGCAACAAAGAACCTGTAAGAGCACATAACTCCTCTTATGACACTGAACGTTCAGGATCGCTGTTCAGACGCTCTACGACTGAGCATCTTCCTCTTGTAAACTTGTTCAAACTATGCATAACTAAAGAACAAACCACTCGTTATCTCAAGTCTTACCAAAATAGATGACCGTGGTCTAAACAACATATGAGATGTAGAAGTAATTAATAATAACCCTCGTCAGACATGTAATTTATTTTTTTGAAACAAAAGAATAAAGCTGACAAATTAAAAAATCTCTATACAAGCAGTGCATTTGTGCACTATCGATTCTAGAGTGTTGTACGGTATTATTTTTTTTTCCTTCTTTCAAACAACAATGAGCCTTAGTATAATCAAAGTAGCATCTCAAAAAAATTAGCTCACACATAATCTGGCCTGGAATAAATGGAGACAAGTCAATAATTGTATAAACTTCAAAATGCAAAATGGAAACAGCGCAACAACCTCTAGGAATAATCAAGAAGAACCCATTTGAGAACTTAAAGAGCTGAAATTCACAGCACAGCCCACATCATCATGGGAATGCAATCTCGACCATATTCTTATACCGCAGAATACATGATCATAGCTTTGGTAGTGTTTTGATTTAATAGATTTGAAACTTACTAGTGAAATAACCCTAATCAACCTCCCCAGACCATTTTTCATATTGAAACTACATAACTGCAGACTCAACCCCTGAAAACTAACAGACCAAAAAAGAAAACCCGACATGAATACAGTTCACTTCCTAGTGAGCAAACTGAATGTTGAGAACAATAAGTTTTATGGAACAAAGTGAGGCCGATAACAAAGCTAAAGTGAGGCCGAGGGGTGTATTAGTGTGACTCTCTCTGGTTCGTGCATGAAATCTACATCGAGAATGTGACCTGGTTCAAATTGTATTAGTACAAAGAAACAACCTAAATGCATTCAGAGAACCTACAAAAGTGCATTCAAAGAACCTACTGTACACATAAATAGAGTGGCTATTTTTATTTCAGAGAAC
This sequence comes from Hyparrhenia diplandra, assembly GCA_015847255.1. NCBI lineage: Eukaryota > Viridiplantae > Streptophyta > Magnoliopsida > Poales > Poaceae > Hyparrhenia > Hyparrhenia diplandra. The sequence continues at coordinate 174,915 of JADLZK010000383.1, read as the reverse complement.
CTGAATGCATTCAAGTGCTATTTTCTTCATGTAGTGAGAAATAGCAAAACCATTTCCTATTTTCTTCATGTTCCTTTTCTATAGAAGCACCACCTGCTGTGTTGCTGAATGTTATTTGAAACTTGACAATACACTGAAACTTGATGAATGTTATTGAATGTTACACAAACTTGACTAAATGTTACACTAACTAGCAACACATGCGGATTTATGTGAATCCAATTACAATCAAACAAAGCTAAAACAAAGTTTTATTCCACCAAAAAGTATGCACTCAACTAATATTAAAGATACATTGCAAATTCTTCAGTATGTTAGATCTCTTCCCTCTATTATTTATGTTTTATTGTTAAATTCTAGAATTTTTTTACAATTTAATTTGTAAATCAAGTTAAGGATGCTTATGCTTCTATACTATATTCAGAAATGCATTCCAATCCCCAGCTTCTATCTCTGCTCTTGTTCCAACACGTATACTCTTCAAAATTTGTTAAACCCGTTCTCGGTTTGCATGTGAGTCTATGCATCGACAAAAACTTTGAGATGGGCTAAAAATAGGCATGTCCAACAATAGGTCCCGAAATCTCGCGTAAACGCATTTGAGCAAAGGGGGAAGAAAAACTAGAGGGAGACGCATGGTAAGGGCATGCAAAGGGCCACGCAAACCCTCGTAGAAGCCGATAATGTTGGAGGCGCAGCGACGCAGATCCACATCCTCACGACCTGCCACCCAGCCCCTCCGTCCAAAAACTCCGAATCCACCTCCACCCGAAATTAGAAAACCGCGAGGGCGAATCGGCTCGACCATCGAAAAAACGCGACGCCGCACCTTGACCTCAACGCCGATAAATGATGGGGGATCCCACCGCCGACGATACCCACCAAGATATGAGTGGGGGGGCCGAGGCGCGCCGGGCGCACGACCATGGCGCTTCCCGGGCGAGGAAGCCGACGCGGGGGGGGACTGAGGGTGGAGCAACGTGCCGACAAGGCTGGCTATGGGCGAACGCCAATCAAAAAATGCTCGACGGCGACCCAGACCTCTCGATCCACCTCCATTGACCATCGAGAGGGGTCCTGGGCGATCCGCTTAACCCAAAAATCGCCGGCGGAGCGAGCGAGGGTTCCTCCAACAGCCTCGTCGACGGAAGGGCTAAATCAAGCGACGCGATTTTTTTTTGAATTTTTTAAATCGCCTAGTAGAGAAAAAAGGGAACCGAACAGAAACGGTCACGGGATGAAAGTAGAAACGGCCACGAGAGGAAGCTAGAGAAGGAAAAGCGCGTGTGCGCCAAAATTGAGCAGCGCTACAAGTAAACAAATAAGAATTGGGTTCTGCACTTTACTTATATAGCCCTAGCTAGTGGGACTTGTATCTCAAGCAATCTCTAAAAGGTTTCCTTATAGATTGGAATACCTTTTTACAAGCATATCCTATTTATTTTCCTAATAAGGGTCTTCCTTATAGATGGAATATCCCCCGCACACCAAAAAGCCTAAGATAATCCTAGATAATTTCCTCCTTTATCGCCAAATTAATTGCCGAAGAATCTGCGGAAGGGAGGAGGAGGCGGCGGTGGCGCACACGCCGCCTCGGGCGTACGGTCTTTGGTGCCCCTGGCCCGGCAAGCCTGTCCCTTCGGGCCCTATTTCTTGGGTCATGACATCTCCCCTTCTCCGGCCGGGCGCCCCCTCGATGATGAAATTCCATTCGGTCACACCCGGGTGGAGGTCCGCTGCACCCGGCATGATGAGCTCGACTTGCGTGATTAGCTTGCCATGCACCAGTTCCCGAGGATCATGTTCTCTCCGTTCGGGCCGGGAGCAAACCGTAAGAGATAGTGGAGGTTCCCGATGTAGCCGTGGTAGATGTACCGTGGACATCACGCCCCCGCTGGCTGCCGCGCCTGACGCGACGTCGTCAAAGAAGAAGTTCCGGGAACGCCCACCTCCAAATGCCGATGCACCATGTCGCGGGCGGGCTCTCCAGAACAAGAAGCACTCATTGGGCGAGCGCTGACGAAGAGCGGAAGAAGGCGCCATGGTGATGTCGGCGAGTAGGGGAGTAGCGTACCAAATTCAACATCGCATCGCATATGAAGGAGCCGACATCGAACAGGGGGGAGACAAATGATGTGTGCCCCTTTCCGCTCATAGCTGATGTGGACGTTGTCGACGGTGGAGGAAGACGACCCCCGTAGGGGTCCGACGTGGTGGCGCCAGGCACATGCCGCCCAACGTATGGCGGTCGGCGCGCCGATGTCGGTGCGCCGTAGGGGCGCCAAGGCGAGGAAGTTCGTCCGCGAGCTCGCTTTGAAGCAAGGCCTCCAAAGAGGTCCGCAGCAGGGGAGAGGAAGCCGGGAGGTAGAAATGGCCATCGAAGAGAGGAGGCCGCCCTCAACCGCCCATGCCTCGGGCGGCGCCGCTGCGGGTGACGCCGAAAAGCGAGCGCGGGCGCAGATGCCGGGTCCTCCGCTGGTCGCCCGTCGTAGCCGGACGAATACCCAAGGGATGTCGAGGTCCAAGGCGCCGCATGCCTTGAACGCTTTCCCCCGCCGAGGGAAGTGTCCGGACGCCGGCGAAGATGCCTCGACCTTAGCGGTGTCGCGCCGGGGGCGCCCCACGCCGAGGAGCCGAGCCGACGGAACGTGTTTCGACAAAGCCGCCGCGTAGTACCGCAGCCGTGAGTCGCCAAGTCCCATTTCACCCGGCCCCAAGCTTGCCGCCAAGGCATGCCGAGGATGACATCGACGCCGCGCCCAATTGCATGATGTATGTGTCGATGTCGGCTGGTGCCGGGCGCCGATGCGTAGTGGTAGATCGGGCGGTGGCAGCCCGCATGTGGATGTGGCGCCGGTGCCGCTGGTGATCAGCACACGACCGGCCGAGTCCGAGGCTCGCCATGGTCACCACGCTGGGTCGATGTAGTGGTGCGCTGTTCCCGAGTCGACGATGATGTTGACGCCCGTGCTCGAGATGATGATGACGAGGTATAAAGAGTGAGCACCACGTACCGGGGAGTCGGGGTCCCCGAAGAGGACCTTGAGGTCGGCGGGCTCTTCTTTGACGTCCGCTAGTGGAACGCTCGTATGGTCGCCGCCGTAGTCGCTGAAGATCGTGGATGTTGAAGAGATGCTTGCACTTGTGACCCCGTAAATGGCTCGCCATAGTTGAAGGCGTAGTCCGGCCTTCGTCGTTCCGCCATCTCCTCCCGCTGTCGCCCGCTTGAACGGCCGAGTCGATGCCGGTGCTACCGAGGGGTGGGCGCCGGGCCGGCAGGCCAGGCGGGCCGGGCGCCTTGCCCTTCTCGCTATCGCCGGCTTGCCGGGTTGTAGAGGATGGTGAGGCGTCGCCGCGACGCCTAGCGAGACATGGCTACCTCCATGTCCTTAGGGTCCTCGCATCTCGACGTCCGTCTTGAGTGGCTCGCCCAATCCGGCCGTGTAGATGTTCACCCGCCGCATCGCCATCGAGGTGTCCCCACGCCGCCACGCGCGCCAGAACCGCTCCCGTACTCATCCACGGTGCATGTCTTCCTTAGCGATGCCAACTCGCCCAACGGATTCCGCCGTGCAGCTGGGCCGAAGCGTTCGTTGACATACTGGGCAAAGCTTGCCCAATCTGCTAACGGTTTCTCCTGGAACGGCCTCATGTACCACCAAGCAGCTCCTCCCGTGAGATGATATGAAGCGTACCAAACTTGCTCGGTGGTCGGGCGCATCTTGTCCCCCTCAAGAATTGCTCGCAGCGGTTCAACCATGGGAGGGGATCTTCCTTGCCGTCATACGTCAGAAGGACAAATTGTGTAGACGGGGGGCGAGGCTTGGGAAGGTTTCCACCGGGCGGTGGGGCGGCGCATGCGCTCCTAGTGGCGACGCCCTGGCTGCCGCGGCTTCGCCCCTGTACCCCTTCATCATGTTCTCCAAATCGGCAAATGTGACTTGATCGTCGGCGCTCGCTTGTCATCCGTCCTTCTTCTTGATGAAGGTGCGGGCCGTGTTCTCCAAAGAGCGCGTCTTCATGTCGAGATCGCCTTCCCCACTAGCTTGACGCTGATCGCCTTTGGATCGCTTACTGCTTAGACAAAGAACCCGATCGACGAGCGTGTCGAGCCCGGTGTTGAATCCGGCGAATTGGTTCCCCAAGTCCTTCCGCATCTTCTTCGCCTCGACGCCCATGGTGGTGGGTGGATCGTAGTGGTCTTCGATACCAGCCGGCCGTAACCCAACTATATTGGCCGAACCGACACGAGATCATCGCTTCCGGGATGGGAAAGGGGCGATGGAGGCGGTGGTGGTGGCGGCGGTACGCCGCCGACGCGCCCGCCGGGCGGCTTTCGGCGAGGGGGCGGCGGCGGGCGGCGGCGTGGGCGAGGAGGAGGAGGCGGCGGTGCGCGTGGGAGAGAGGGAAGGAGGAGATTGAGATATATTTTTCTTTATTTGCTTGTTGCCCCGAAAGATTACATGCACTTTACTTATATAGCCCGGCTAGTGGGACTTGTATCGATCTCTAAAAATGTTTCCTTATAGATTGGAATACCTTTTACAAGCATATCCTATTTATTTTCCTAGTAAGGGTCTTCCTTATAGATGGAATATCCCCTTGCACACCAAAAAAAAAGCCTAAGATAATCCTAGATAATTTCCTCCTTTATCGCCGAATTAATTGCCGAAGAATCCGCGGAAGGGAGGAGGAGGCGGCGGTGATGCCACAAGCGTGCGGCGGCACCGCCAACATTTTTCATGAGAGATCAAGTAAAATGGACGATTCATAAATTCAAAAAAAATGAAGGATTCCAAATGAGAAAGGACTACGAGACAAAGAAACTATTAAAAAGGTTTGAGTAGTTTAAAATAGTTTGGGTTCTAATACAATATCGCTTATAGGAAGCTATTATAGGAGACCGTTTGAGAAGGACATAAATTAATTGCGATTTTTCTAATTTGCTAGATCTATTTGTTTCACAGGTAAATTGTACCAAACTCCTGGAGATGCTCTGAAAGTCATCGAAACTTAGTTTCACCTTCACAGATTCACGATTTTTTTTTCTGGAAGCGGGACTTCACCATACGCATTAAGAGAAAAGGCCAAAGAAGGCCGAAGCATCGCGATACATAGGGCTCGACAAGTAATCCGGGGATTATCGTGAGCCCCCGAAACAACACACAAAACAAACAAGCAAGAATACAATGGGAGGGAGAAAGACGACCCAACCCCTAAGTCCTAACCGACTAGTCCCGCATAAAACACACCAACACCAAGATTGCCTGTTCAGAGGACGAAACCGCGCCGACAAAGCATCCGCCAAATCCTCGGCACTCCAACAGCGACCAGGAAGTCGCTGTGAGCTGAGCGAGGGGCCATCGGCACTCCAACAACGACCGTGAAGTCAGCCGCGGAGCCGAAGCCGGGGCCATTGGCACTCCAACAAAGGACTGTGAAGTCGCCGAGCTGCGTAGGGGCCGCTGGCACTCCAACAGTGGACGTGAAAGCCGCCGCGAGCCAAGCCGAGAGAGGCGGCAACGCCGACCGAGGCAGGGCAACCTGCTGCATGGGAAGAAGAACACGAGCGTGTCAAGCACGTAGAGGACCGACACCAGCCTTCCTAAGCGGAGGAGGATGTAGGAGTGCTCAAGCATTGCCTTCAGAAGGAGATCGACGCCGCGGGCGCCAACAACGCTAGAAGGAGCACCGAAAGGCCTTTCGACCACAACCTGCACGAGGAACCACAACTCCCAACCCTCCATCATAACAACCACACCGCTGAGGTGGCCCGGCAAGGTTGGCGCCCACCACGGAGCCAAAGTCGCTTGCCGCCAGCGACCACCTTGGCCCCATCACCACGATGGCACCGCCATCGCAACGCTGCCGGCGAAGAAGCGCCAGAACGCCACCACCGCGACACCAGCCCAATCGAAGCGCGACGACATTGAGGACATGGAATACGCTTACCCGCTGAGAGACGCCCGGCGGGCTCGAGCACTAAAGACACCCGAAGTCGCCGAAAAAAGACCGCCCGCGACGTCCGGCGGGCCCGGCGAGCGACCGGGCCGACGCCACGACCACCACCACCACCACCGGCAGTGAGCACCGCCGCCTGTAGCCCGACCCGCGAGGAGCTCGATCCGCCGGCACGCCCTGAGCCGGGCGGGCAGCACTCACTCACCGCCGGAATCCCTAACGGGCCGACGCCGACGCCCGTGTCCCGGGAGGCCGATCCATGCGCTGGGTTGAGATCCGGCGGAGAGCTGTCGCCGAAGGGCCTCGCCGGGAAGAGGGGTTGGGGGAGGAGGGGGAAAGGGAGGGAGGGAGGAGGAAGGCGCAGGGGGTGGCTTTGTTGGGCTCCCCCCTGCGCCGCCGGCCGCCAGGGGCTGAAATGGCCTTGGCGGCGTGGCCCGACCGTGGTGATGGGGGAGGAGTTGGGCAGCGGGAGGGGAGCCCTCGGGTCGCCCCCTTCGGGAGGCGACGCGAGGGAGGGGGATCCAGGGGATCCAAACCGCAGGATGCCCCCAAGAAGTTATCAAAGGCAATTGGAAGTGGTGATACTGATCTTGTGTACCACTACTACGGGTTTGTTCTTCACTGTCAACACCATCACTGCCTGCTTTTGAGAAACCTACGATGACAGCATTATAGGCCTCATCTACCATTTACTCTTACGATCGTCCTCATATTTTTCTCCCTTGATTGGGCCGAGTAATTAAAAACGGCCGTTGGAATATAGTCTTTACCAAAGAATAATCCATATATGCACAAATGTGATCATAAGCCGCGTACAGACCAGTTTGTGGTTGTGGTTTGTGAACTTCTCAGAAAGCGCTCACTTGTGAGTTGTGACATCGATGCATAAATAGGACCCGGATCACGTCGATACATTGGGTTTGCCAATGACGGGTTTTGAAATCGATGCATAAATAGGACCCAGAATTTGTGACATCAAATTGGCATGTGGCGTGCATGAAGGAGATGGCCCGCCTCACCTGGGACGCCGAGCGCCAGAGCCGGGTCGGCGGCGGGCAGATCGTCCAGGCCAGGGCGCCATCCATGGACCGCATGATGCAGAGCCTGCCCAGGAAGACGCGGAAGAGCACCGGGTTCCAGCGCTTCGAAGAAGTTGGCGCCGTCGTCAGCGCCATCATCGCGGTGATCTTTGGGAACCCGGTGGTGATGGTGGCGGGGCCATAGCAGGGCCAGGTGGTCTCCTTCGCGGCTAGAGAAACGTCTAGGATGCACCGATATAGATAGTGCTTGAATGCTCACCGCACGTTCACAAACTATTAACATTTTGACCGTGGTTGTGATGGAACTATGGGGTTTTTTTCTTGTTACACCGTGGTTGTGATGGAACTATCGGGTTTTGCTTATCGATCTCCATATCAACTCTTATGTGCATTCAATTTGCTTTGTGATATCTATTTAAACTTTTTTGGGGCACCTACACTAACAACTTGACCAATGTTAACGAAACGCTACAAAAAAAAAAAAAAAGAACCTTGCGAACTCATCATGTGCATATATATGCATGTCCGATATCTGCTCGTCAAACATGAATGGAAGGGACGAGATACGGCATTAAAATTGCAATATTGAAAGGAGACATGACTAAAGCTGAACTGGATGAATAACAGCATTCACTTGGTAACAATTGATTTGTGTGGTGTGTGGTGTGTGGTGTGTGGTGGTAGATCGAGGGGCTCACACCATGCAAGGAGGTCATGGAAAATTTAGTGGGCTTCTCACGTGATTGAAAATAATAATTTGCTTCTTTTGTTGCCAGTTTTTAATGTCTAGAAAAACATTTCTACAGAGTTACCCTATAAATGGATTTCTAAAGATAGTCAAAAATATAGGTCTATATTTATTTTTTGGAGTGGGCTGAATTCAACGCTTGATGGCCGGTGAACCTAGCTAATTTTACATGCATATATAGTATGTCAATGTAAGCATATCTAGTGAATCGATGCACAGATCATATGGGGGGCACATATGTAACAGAGGTCCTCAGCGTTGAGTTGAATCTACTACATTTTTTTTTTTTTTTTGAAAAACGGATCTATACTAAATTGTTGAACGAGAGCTACCGAGCTCTGCAGTCGTGAGTTTTGAGGCATTATATTGGACATCAGGCTGTATCGATACTTCATTCAGTGATTTGGAAATGTGATCGAAGTCTGCCAAAGGATGCAAGTTTCAAGTTCAGATAAAGCCCCCCCCGAAGCGCCTGCTCCCTAGGCGACTTTGGCGGGCGACCGTTGCTGCCACCCAGCTCCCCTCCTCACCGGCCACCGCCTGGCCGCCCGCCGCCGCCAATCTGCGTGCGGCGGTGGCGGCGGGTCCCCAAAACGGGGGCCCATCCCCGCCTCCGACTACACCTCCTCGCCATCCCTTCCCTCTCTCGCCCCCCCCCTCCCCCCCAAACTCCACCTGCTCCTCCTCCGGCTGGCTCCAGCCGGCGGCAGTGTTGGTAATTTTAGCGTAAGCAGATAATTCCAGTAGCATCCGAAATACCGTTGTAGCTTTCACCCGAGTATTCAGTGGTATCGATTTCCACGGGAACGAGAAGTGAACTAGAGAAGAATCAAGATCGGCCCAGGTGAGGTAGAAAGAATGTTTTTTGGTAGGAAGAAAGGGGTTCTCTAAGGTTTTTCGAGTTTACTAGATACCAAGGTTCAGGCTTACTAAACTTTACTTGCTTCGAGCAGCTGGTCCTTTCCGATTCTCGAGAAGACGGGAAACAAGAATCGGGATCGTGCAGCCTAAAGCTCTACGAAAACACCAACCTAGCACGTGGTGGAATACAAAGGCCTGGTCGGAGCTGTCACCTCCAGGGCTACCACAACTATCCGTAAGGTTGGGCGCAAACTCAGGTAAACCCTAGCCTAGACACCACTTCTATGCTAGCGATTACTACTCTAATCCGGTACCTGGACTAGAGCACTCGGTCGAGCGGAGATCCGGCAAGTAAAATAAAGTAAGGACTGAATTTAGTCAACTAATAAACTCGGGATTACCACTAGATAACCCGGATGAACTCGGGAAGAGTTGGCTCCGTAGAGATAGAAGAGTTGGGGGCGGAACCGACGAACTCGGGACGAACTCCGGCGAACTCGGCTTCTCCTCCGCTCTCTCCCTCTCACTTTCTTCCTCTTTTCTTGATATACAACTAGGTGGAGAGCACCTAGAGGGACACTACTACAATGTATATGATGTGTAAATGAAGCTTTATTGAGTAGAATGTTTTTACAATGGAGGGAGATGGCCTATATTTATACTAGAGAGGGGAGGGAGGCCATCTCTACACTTGGAAACATTTCCTACCGCCTCTAAGCCATGCAAACCGACGCTGGGAGGTCGGCAAGGAAGTTTCCTTGTGAGCTGCGCCGAAATCGAGCAAAACCGCCAGAAGGCCCCGAACCGAGCTAAACCAAAGAGAACCACGCTACCGTCGGCTATTTCGAAAGAAATTGAGGTCGGTTGCGTGAAAACCGCCGGTCCCGGGGCTGGGTTCGGCGGCGAATCGCGCTGGCCGCTGCAAGACGCCCCCAGCTGTCGAATCCCACGCTGCCACGCCGGCCCAGCGGTCGGCCGAAGCCGCGCCGCTGCCGTCCTCCTCCCAGGCGCTTCGCTGCGGACGCCCCGCCGCCACGTGTCGGTCGGCTGGGTTTGCCCGCTTCGAATTTGAATCGCGCTGGCTGTCGCGGCGCCCGAGGCGGTTTGGCCGCCGCGGGCCAAGTGGTGCGGGTTCGCCGGGCCCCGCCTTGCCGGCCGGTGCTCAAGATTGACTTCGGGGTGCCGGGCGTCGGCGATGACGCCAACACTCCTTTAATTTGAAAAATTCATAACTTATTATTGGGAGCTCCAAAATAGCAAATGATATGTCCGCTGATCGGACAAGGCGACGAGCTCTTTCGTAATGGTGTACTCCGTTTCTTTATTTTTGATAGTTTTTATCTGCGAAAATTGAGGAATTCCCGCAAAACAATTGGAGCACCAAAACTTGTGAAACTTGTTAAATAAATAATATTTTGTTTATGATAAGACATGGAATATTTGTCATTTAGTATACTTTGGCGGTCAAAATATATGCATTAAGGACCCTCAACAGCGGTCGGATCTGCCTCGCCGGGCCGGATCCGGTGCCCCGGTCTCGTATCTCCCTCGCTAACGGCCCGCTCGGTGGCGGGCGGCGGCAACCCATCCCCCCCCTTCGGGCGATCTCCTACATGATGATGATGCTAACACACGAGCACATGATGATGTACACGCGGGTGGTGTTGGCACATTTTCGGCTACGTGATGGTTGCGTGGGTTGAGTTGGGTTTGGGTACCACTTACCCTCCCCGCCGAGCTTGCTCGGCGGCAGATTCGACGCTTTTGAGAAAATGAAACGCTTTATTTTCTATTGCGCCGATGCATCGTGGTGATGAAAACATGCTAGTCCTTGTGCTCAAGTTGGTGTATTTGTTGGATAGCATGTCGGAAGCAAAGGCGATGGAGAAACGACGACATTTCGCAGCCTTAGGGCTGACCGGGACCACCGCGACCGGACGCATGACCGGATGCACGGATCCGACCGGACGGTCCGGCCGGTGGTTGTTGACGGGTCACTAACGACATATTTTTCCCCGTCAAACTTACTACCATAAAGGGAGTAAAACTATACCTTTTATACTCATATGCATTTATCACTAATAAATTCCACTTGTAGTGTCTAGTATTTTATTTTGCAGATTTATAATAAAAACAAGTGGAAAATCGACCAAAAGTACGCCATCCGGGAAAGCGCATTCTTGCAAAACTCAAGCCCGTGGAGCAAATCGGCCCAAAACATCAAAAACGGGCCGAGCCAAGCCCGGCCCACAACTTTTTCGGGGACGGAAGACGACACCCCACCGAAACCGGGCCAGCCGGGCCCCTGGGGGTGCGCTTCCCACTCGGTGCGGCCGCACCCGAGGCGGTTTCGCCCCGACCTCGGGGGAGGCGGTTCGTGCACCTTCCAAACGGGGTTTCCCAGCGTGGGTTGGTCGGTTTGCTCGTGATTAGGAAGGTTTACCAGTCGGTTTTGGTGTAAATTAGCACTTAGGCCCCTCATCCAAGTGTATAAGTAGGCCCCCTCTCTCCCTCTCTCAACACACACCACTTGGAGTCCAAAGAAACCCAAGAATCTCTCTCTACCACCTCTACCTCTCTCTCTTCTTCTACTTCTTCTTTCTTCTTCTACTTTCTTCTTCTTAGTTCTTGGTTAGCACTTGGAGTAGAAGAGCTACAAGGAGGGCTTGTCTCCTAGAATAAAGTGCTTTGGTAATATATCTTCTCTATGGAGCATTCTTCTATTTGCAAGTCTTATATCTATGTTCTTGGCCTAACTTATGAACTAGAGCATAGTCTTGTTCATGTTCTTGTGTTGGTATATGAACTAGCATATAATTTACATATCATAATCTTGACATGTTCATCTCGGTTCATCATCGATCATCATATGCCTAACTTGATTAGAGGTGGGATAACGGTTTGTTGTTCCTTCGGGTTTGCTCTTGTTCTAGTCCGGCCATTCGACGAGTGGGGATCCCGGGGGACAAGAGTAGTGTTTCTAATATGCGGGCATGGTGCCCTGGTATTACGACACCGCGGATATGAGTGCACGCCACGGTTGAGGGGGTAGGCGGCTTGGTCGTGACAAGCCTTGACCGCCCCTTGAAATCCCCCACGCTCGGTGTGTGCTTTGTAGGAGTTCAGAAATGCTTCCATTGGGCCGTATGGCACCCGGAGTCTCCCCTGTTATCCTAGACCTAACCACGATTAAATCGGTTTGCATATGATCCTAACTATTCATCAGATGGCCATGACTAGATACATTAGAATTACTCCATTAGGTTATTCATTTATTCTTTATCTATTTTCTTTATCCTTTTGTTTGGTGGATTCTTAAGTGTGTGTCACACTATCTATGAACCATTATTGCTTACCCCCCGTATGAACAATTTGGTCTAAGCAAACACATGTTCCTCTATTCAAATGCCATGTTTGGTTTATTAATCACATGCCTTCCTTTGGGAAAATATATAAATAACAATACCCTGAATACTTCCGGGTGAAATGCTACAATGATAGATCCGCGGCGCTGCGGATGAAATATCTAAGATGGCAAGATCTATCCTGCTGACAATCCCATTTCAGATCACCGACATGGTGGTTTACTTGGGAATGTCGTGCGCATTTTAAACGCTTTTATTGGGGATGGGTTTTATACACGTTTCCTTTGATTGCGCTAAGAAATGTCAACAAAGGGTTCCGATCAAAATTCCAAGAAGGGTGTTTTTCGGTCGAGTCCCCCGATGTTAGGAATGATTCAAATGACCAAGAGAGAGAGCAAGAGGCAGCCAAGGGGTATAAATACCCCTCACCACGAAATGTGGCCGTTGGGGAAAACCACGTTTTCGCGGCCTGACGGACGCCTTGACGGACTCACACCTGGAGTCCTGGTCGGTGGGTCCGGCCACAACCGACAACCCCGAACCAGGCTTGGACCCTGCCTCGAGAGCTTCCTGTCCGCGGGTCCTGGTCATGCGTCCGGTCGCGATCCGGATGCATCCGGTCGGTCGCGTCCGGTCACCCGTCGAGCACCGAGCCGCTTGTAGAGCTCTACGCGGGCACGCGACTAACCGGAAAGTCCGGGTCACTTTTGACCGCCGTCGGTCGGTGCGTCCGGTCCACGCCGAGCTGCGGAATCTTCGTCGTTTCATCGCCGTTTCCTTCGCCTTTGCTCCAAACCGACTTCGCCACTTGTTTCTTGTTCCCGACACGCGAAGAACACCTCGACACCATGTGTTAGCATTTTTGAAACCATTTTCGACAAGTGCGGAGTTAGCTCTTTAGGTTAGAATGCATGCATATGAAACTTGAACCTAAAGGCACGTGAGGATCGATATGTACGAAAGTTTTCCCTCTTTATAGTACGGCTTATCGATCCTATAACCACCCACACCCTCTATGGTGTCTTGGGTGTGAAATCAAAAGCCCTATGGTTATAGCTTTGCCTTGGGACCTTTGATCTTCAAACTCCACCGAAGTTGCATGCTTGATCAACTTTTGGATCAGCTCGATCCATCCTCCATGATCACAATGCACCAACTTTCACGACCAATCTCCAATCATGTCAAACACTTAGCATTGAGAGATTAGTCCTTAGGTGTCACTAATTAGCCAAAACCAAACAAGAGATCTTCACCGGATCGGCCGGGGCACTCACCGGAAGCATGGACCGGGGCGCTTGTCCGGGCCGCCAGACGCGGGGCCAAGGACGTTGTCCTTTGTGACCGGGGCGCTTCGATTGGGAGCGACCGGGACGCTTGACCGGACCCGCTAATGAGTCACCGCTCGGTGCGCCCTGGCCGACGACGCCAGAAATGGATTGTTCCTCCCCCAACGGCCACATTTCGCGATGGGGCCTATATATACTTGTTTGGCCGGTTTGTGCTCTCTCTCTTGGTCATTTGAATCACTCCTAACATCCTAGAGCTGAGCAACAAGCCCTCCCCTCTCTCATTCTTGATTGTGAGCTTCATTCTTGAGAGAAGTGGACATCCAAGTGCATTTGCATCGAAGTTCTTGCATCTAGAGGCACTTGGGGATCGTTAGAGCGGTTAGTTTCCTTTTGCTCTTGGAGACACCGCTCTAGCCGGGTTTGGTGATTTGGTGGAGGCATTGGCAAGAGAAGTTGATTGTTCTTGGCCACCTCCGATTTTGTAAAGAGGATCACACATTCCTCGTCGGAAGACAAAGTTGCAAGTAATACATTGCTCGTGTCTTGGGTACCTCACTTGAGAGTGGTGGCTTGGGGCTAGCAAGTGTACCGCCTAGCTCAAGCACCATCCTTGTGTTGGTCGGCACAACCGGAGACTAGCTTGTTGGTGTACAAGTGAACTCGGGTCAACACATCGACGTGTCCATTGTCTTGGTGATTGGCTCTTCATCTTATTGTGATTGATTGTTCATCCACGCGACATCGGTGATTGGTTCATTGCCTCTACACGTTGATATATCGAGCTCTATCTCTTGCATTTACCTTCCTAGCTTATATTGTGTAGATAGTCGGCTTTGCTTGTGTAGGTGTTCTTGCCAAAGATAAGGCTTATCTAGGATTGTTCATTAGATAGAGTAGTGACATAGATTGTGTGTGACATAGAGATCATAGTACATATCTAGGATTGTCACTAGAAGGCTTGCAAGACACTAGAGCTAGTGCAAACCGGTCGATTCACGCCTTTTGTTATACTAATCGGTTTGTTAATTTGAGCTTGTAGAAATTTTTTATAGGCTATTCACCCCCTAGCCATCTAGGACCTTACAACATGCTGCCCTCGCCGGATTCCGGGTGAAAACCCTATCAACTCTGGACAAGCATTGGCGATGCTTTGGCGTCGTGTCCTTCCTGGAGGCAATGCTCTAGAGTCAACGGCGGTGGTAGGGCGGCCAGCTTTGGTCTCCTGGAGGCGTCGTCGGGGTGTTGCGGCTCTTCTTGCAGGCTGGGTTGAAAGACCTTTGGTTGCTCTATCTTGCGTTGTCGGCGCCGCGACGTCGAAGCTCCTTCCTGAAGGCTTCGCTTGAGCACTGCCGCACTTCCTCCGCACCGCTCGCCGGAGTCAGTCCTCTCTGTACCTGACCTACTTGTGCTTGTTTTTCTCATCACTTAGGTTTGTCCTGTCTCAACGTTGCTGCCATGTTGCTTGCTTGGCTCACAGCGGCCTCCTGGTCGCTGTTGGAGTGTCGATGCCTTTCTCGGCTCACAGCGGCTTCCCGGCCACTGTTGAAGTGCCGATGATCTTGCCCGGCTCACAGCGGCTTCCCCTTTGTTGGAGTGCGAGATGGTCTCGCCTCGCTCCACAAATGACTACTAGTCGCTGTTGGAGTGTCGATGGTCCCCTTTCTCACTCGGCTCCACAAAGACTTTCTCGGTCGCTGTTGGGTTGCCGACGGTTTTCCTTTAGTGGATGCTTTGCCACCGCAGCTTCATCTCCTAAGCAGGCAACCTTTGTGTTGAATTCTCTTATGCAGGTCTAGTGGGTTAGGGTTTGGAGTTGGGTCCTCTTTCTCCCTCCACATGTATTCTTGCTGTTGTTGTTTGTTTTCGTGTGTCTGGGGCTCTGCTGGTAACCCTAGGATTACTTGTGGAGCCCTTTGTATCGGTGCTCCGCCCACTCTTTCTTCTTAATGAAATACGCGCCTTTGGCGTGGTCTCAAAAAAAAAAAAAAAATCGTTCAGATACACTTGCCGTGTGGCTGTCACCGCTACCTGAAAACGTATTATTCTTGACAGCCAACAATTTCTTTGAAGGGCGAAATTGAGCCCCAAGCAAAAGAAATGGACCTGTATTTCTTTTATTTTGGTTGCGCTGTCTCATGAGTAATTCGACTCATACATCAGTGAGTTAGGACGCGTTGGTCGGCATGACTCTACATATACACCAGCGGAGACCGTAGCTAGTCGTCGGTCGTCTCTGAAAGTCTGGAATTGTCGTGGAACCAGGTAACCTTATAAGAGCCTTCATTTCGCTGGATTAATATAAGTAATTAATTTCATGACAATGACATAAGATTTGTGTTTTATATTCGCTATGAAAAATAATTAATCTCACAATGAATATATAACTCAATATGTATCTTGTGAAACTACTATAAGGATATTTGAAAATAAATGTCAACTATATTTGATTTAGGACAATGCTCATTTGATATGTAATAAAAAAAGAACAGAGGGAGTGCGTCGTGGCTCTATCTAACTCACGCTAATGGTGACATATAATAATAGTATATACTAATGCATCCAATATAAAATATTCGACAATTTGCAACATTAAATTAAACATGCGAGAAGGGACCGTATATGTGAATTGGATGAAGAAGCTTTCCGTAGAAGGGAAACAATCAGATGGTTCAACATAAGGTCAAGGTCTACGGGGGCGTAACGTATGCATGGCCAACCACACGCTTAACTGATCCAGCAACAAGGCGCGCAACAGTGTATTCGTCGAAGCAAACCGAACATTTCAGTTGGCTTGTGCAAGCACGACACGCGCGAGGACGCGATGATGATCACGTACTGAACTCGACAAGCCTTCGTACGTAGTCAAGTCTTTTCCTATGATATCATCTACTTTCTTCGAAACTTCGGTTATCCAACCGAACACACACACGGTTTCTCAGGTTCCTCAATTGAAGGCCGGCGAGGCACTGCTTAATTACTTCTGGAACATGGATGTGTGGCAAGAGTTTTCCAACGACGACGATCGACGACGACAGTGGGGGCGGTGTTAATTTCCCTGTAAGTTTCAGCATAATTTGCTTCGCGTTCAGGTAGGCTTAGTTATGTAAATAAATGGATGAATCGGCCTGCTTCCTTGTATATATATGGCATATCATCACCAGGCAAACTGAATCAGTCAGCTGTAATAGTAGCTTCGAGTGTAAGGAATGCAGAGAAAATGCAGATCAACTTCCCCGACGCGTAGAACGAGACACGTCTTGGCGCGAGACCCTTGCTCACAAACTTCATAAATACTACCGTAGTTGTTCACCTCCTTGCTGAGAAAGCTCTTTCGCGTCTTCCTAACAATAGCAGACAAAAAGAAAACCTAGACTGAGTTCGTCATGAGGCAGTACGAGGATCAACCAGAGGAGATCACCCACCCCGCGCACCGGGGACACGTTCTCAAGCTGGTGACGAACGCCGCCGTGACGTTCGTCTGCGACGGCTGCAAGGAGCCGGGCGACGGGGACAGGTACACCTGCGGCAGCTGCGAGAGCCCCAGCTTCGACCTTCACCCGCCCTGCGCCCTGGCGGACGAGGACACCACTCTGGAGCACCCTCTGTTCGGCCGCAGCAAGTTCGTGTTCCTCCCGGAGCCCCCGCCACCCGTCGCCGGCACCGTCTGCGACGCCTGCGGCGAGCCCGCGCGCGGTTTCGTGCACCACTGCTTCGAGGACGACCTGGACATCCACCCTTGCTGCGCGCGCCTGCCGGAACGCATCCTCCAGGACGGCCGCGTCTTCGAGCTCCGTCGGAAGACGTCTGCCGAGGCGTGCGGCCTGTGCGCCGGTGGCGACAGCGGGCGTCGCCGCAAAAAGGTTCTGGGCGTACCGTTCCTACTTCGACGGCGAGGCCGTGGACCTGCACGTCGCGTGCATGAAGGACATGGCTCGCCTCCTCAGCTGGGAGGCGTCCTACCAGAGCCACAGCGGCGGTGGCCAGATCGTTCTGGCGAGCCTGCCCAACATTGAGCGCACGCTGCAGAGCTTGCCCAGGAACCAGCGGAGGAGAAGTGGGTTCGACCGCTTCGTCAAGATCCTAGGCACGGTGGCGAGCATCATCATCGCCGTCATCTTCGGGAACCCCGTGGCTATGATTGCAGCCATCGCGGGGCCAGGTGGTTTTCTGCGGGGTTAGATTCCGATGTATAGTTATCATTCATCGAGCTAGCTACTAGGAAAAATAGACTTATTTTGTTAGTTGTTTTTTTTAGAACACGTGTGATTTGGTTGCTGTACAGGGCTTTTTATGTATTCATTCAAATGAAGATTGGTTTAAGTTTTGTTATAACCTATTTAATGTTACACAACAATGAATTGTGTGTATACCACTATGTTCTAATAGCGGGATAAGAGCATAAGACACAATAATATCGGACTTATTCAAATTCTTTATTAATTATATATTGTCTACATCTTGTGTGATTATAGGATTTGTGTTGAGATTATTGTAGTGTTGATGTAACTTATTACGAGGACATCACTCCTTTGAATACAAACAACAATCGTCCCACTAGTCATTCAAGGTTCAATCACTAGAGCTCGAGCGCAACGGTTGAGAATCTAGAGATGAGCTTGTTCCTAAACACCTCTTTATAAGATTATGAGAATAGATTACTACTTAATTATTATATTTGTGATTAGGAACTAAGGAGAAGGTCAAGGAATGCTTGGAGATGAGCTTGGAAGCGTAGAGGATCAGCAAGGACAGCCAAATCAAAAAGAGAGGCCCAAACCAATTCATGCTTGGGTCTTTTGCGAGGTCCAAGACAATCTGCACTAAAACGGCCACCAAAGTCGCATACCAACTCAGATTTGGACGTTCTTTATATGAATGGGAAGCTAGGAAGATAAGCTTTCCAATGGCAGTGGTCTCAGGCCCAAATTCATTTGGAGTCGACGGGATCACCCAGACAGGAGGACGTCCAAACTCTATCTCAGCACTACACCATCTCAAAAAATTTGTCTTTTTGGACCTTGTATCTTGTCAAGGCCCATTAGTGTTGTGCTTGGGGAGTCTTGGTTGGTTGTTTCTCCGTGCACTTGTTTGTGTTCTTTGTTTTCGCAGGCAAGTGTAAGCTTTCTCGACGTGGTGAATGAAGCGGCCAGCTTGATTGATAACCGGAGGATTCGTGGTGCTAAGGTTGTGGGGTTTAGTTCTTTGAATTGAAGCCAGTGTGTCACGCGCTGCTCAAAACAATAGTTATCTAAAGCTTTGGGAAGATCAGGAATTCTGATCCATATGAAGTTATCCTAAGCTTAACTTCTTGGCCATGTTTTAGCTTTTGACACTAAGTTTTAGCTTTTGACACTAAGATATTTTATTTTAGGGTTAAAAAATTACCGCAAAAAAATTGATATTTTAGCTTTTTACACTTACAAGTTTTGCGCCCATATCTACACGATTGATGATGGCAATCAAAGCACCACCATACGGCGGGAAGAAAGGTGAAGTAGATCTCGTGGCGGAGGGCCTTGAGATGTCGCAGGGATCTTGGTGAAGCCGCTGGCGGTGGTGGCGTTCTCCACTCGCAGTGCAGATTTGAACTATGGCCATGTTTTCTTCAAATGCCCCAACAATATAGAATTGGTAAGCTGAAATTGGTTGTGCTCGTAAAAATGGCTTGAACAAGTGTTTTTGATGTATGTGAATTTGCATTCTCGGTTATTTGTTTTGTAGATGCCTAGCAGGTGTGGCTCCTATGAATGGCAAAATGATTAATTGAAAATGTAATGTGATGCATTTGGATGAAAGAGAGGCACCAGATGAACTGATTGAAGAAGCTAATTCTATTGGAAATGCATGTGTTTTTTTTACTTTATTATGAAGCGGTTTAGACCTCTACATTGGGGCCATCTAATCTAATCTAATACTCCTATAAGAATAAAACCCACTAAGATTATTCCCTTTACATGCAAAACATCCACCTCAGTAGTCCGCTATCAACTTCACTATCTATTTTTTCCCCGACGCATAAAGCATCTACCTCAAAGAATCCACTATCATTTCCACTAGCAATTTTTTTCTTGACATGCAATATGTCCACCTCAGCAGTCCACTAGCATTTGCAATTAAAGTTCACTAGCATAAGAAATATGATATTCACGTTAGCGAGACACATCATAGATGCTACATTTATTATATTCCCTACTTCATGCCCGTGGCAATGCACGGAGAATCCCCTAGTTATATTGGAAGGGAAGACAGAGCATTGGACTTGGGCAAAGAAGATGTTGGCTTTTCTAGTAGTGGCGGTAGTAGTGTTAGTCACTACACCACAACACTTGGTCGAGATATCCGACAAAGAAAAATATATTTCGAGATAGATGATCCGACGCTAAAGATAACTCATAGATGATCTAACGTTGAAACCTCATTTAGCTACATGTGGTCTGACGCTATAGATATATATATTTGCCATTGCCCAACCTGACGCTAAAACTATTTGTATCGTCATGTGATCTGACGCTAAAAAATTGGTCCCACCTCGCCGGCCCATCTTATGCGTGCAAACTTTAGCCCAGCCCAAAGAACAACAGAGTCCCTGGTGCAACTCCCCAACCCTAAGGGCTCGTTTGGGTAGTGGAGGAATAAAGGCACATGGTTTTCACCCCCAGGGGGTTTTCTCCATGCACATAACACCCCCTTCCCATCGGGGAGCATATTCCCCATGCCCATTTGGGAGACACAGAATTATAATTTCGGTCAACTAAAAAGTTCAGAAAAATCAGAAAAAAATCAAAGATTTCGAAAATATGTTGTTGCAATCAAGTAAATCAGCACCCTTGTGAACTTTCACTAGTACTCATACATGATTTGGCTGTACCGAACTTTCACTAGTACTCATACATGATTTGGCTGTACCTTAGCGACCACAAGATATATAAAAAATATCATTCCCATTATTACACCATCACTTCACTCATTCCCATTATTACTCCATCACTTCACTCAAGCAACAATTAACAAACCGCAAACCAACAAACCCATACAAGATATATCTTTGAGAAAAAAACATCAAGCATAAGATAGATTCTCTTCGACTCTATAGTGAAATTTCAGAACCGAGATGGATGTTACTCCTAAAACCATCCACACTAAGAACTAAACTAGAGCAAGCGAACACAACTAATTGAGCTTAGTTTGTGTCTCCATGACATCTCCATCCTCATCCAAAGAAGGGAATCAATGCAACAGTTGTAAGCTCTGCCTCAACCCCGCAAGCCAAAAAAAAAAAAATTGGGCATTGGTCTTTGGAGCGGCCATGTCGGGGGCTAGGGGCTGGTGGTGGCGCCTCGGTTTCTCTAGGGCGAAACACTATATCCACCATATGAAAGAGTGGAGTCAACGAGAGATGGAGAAATGGGCCTACAGTTGAGAATGAAATGGGTTGTGTCCATTGGGCCATATTTCTTGAGAGACTAACCCTCGCAACCCAAATGGTGGGCTACTGTAGATTAATATTTGTTTGCATGCCACATCTTGCAATACTCTTGTGATTTACTATAAAGCTATATAATATAGACCACCCCCATAGTTGCAATACTCTTGGGATAGGGCAAAGATCTGTTATGAACAAATGATGAACAATACATGAAATATACTGGGCATAACCGGTCTTCTATTCTCGAGAACCCCCATAGTTAGATAGACTACCAAGTCATTAAGATGATCGTGCATCATGTATTGTAATTTCAAATCTTGAGTCTCCATAGGCTGAAAGAATTATCTCTATAGTCCTTACATAATCTGAAATGATTCAAATATTTGGAACCACTTCTTTCTATTCCCTCACTATTTGTCACTTCAACATATAATTGTGCTATCCAATAACCAATTAAGACCTGGGTATCAAAAATGAAGCTATTGGGAAAAAAGGTTGCAAAATGCAAAGCATTTCTATAGGTGTAATGGCGGCCTATCATAACTTCGGGCACATAACCGAGATGGAAATTTTTTTCCATATTTCACAAAATTAGGTGACCAAAAAGAAGAGAACCAACAACCTTTATCGCAAGGGGATATCCATCCAATCTTCGAACATACCTTCTCCCAAGATCTCTAAGGGCGAGGGGTATAGTTCTAGATTTTCATCACCAAAAGCGAGATGCCTCAAATAAAGATATGATATCCTCATTACGTAAGGCCTCTAGCCCCACACATAGCAATTGAATTGAGAACTTTAGCTATCAACAATATTCTAGTTGTTACAGGGGATCATTGTTTGACCGTTTCTATGGTCGAAAGTGGCTCCAAAAATGTAATCCATCTTCCCATATTGACATAATCACTAAGAACTTCTACATGCCAAATATAATCTAAAATAAGTAGAAGTTTCTTATCATCCAATTTCTTCTGCAAGATATCTTGAAGTTGGTTCAAATTCATATCATCCACATTTAGACTTTCATCAATTGATTTCAGAATTTGTTTGGTGTACTTAAGCTCATCCAAAGTACCGCATAAACGAAATCCAAATCCTAATATCAAAGGGATACATGATCTTTTCATTACGATAAATGAGTAAGCAAGAGATGTTTTCCCAATGCTACCATTTCCAACAATTGACACCACCAAAGGCTTCATTGTATTTGATTTTCTTTGTATGAGGTCCCCAGTCAAAAAATCAATCTCTTTCTGATGGCCAATGAGTCCATGGTGGCTGCACACTATGGTGCGAGCTCTTCCCATCTCCCCTCGATGATATAAGATGAATGTGAAGTGCCACTACCACTCATAACAGGGCACAAACATCCGTTGCTTTTCCCTCATGTCTTTAGTAAGCAATCATTTTGTGAAGTTTATCCTTCATTGGGTCCAATCCAAACACACGTTTGCTGGTTGATTTCGAAGATGACGCTATATGCTTGATGATGTGTTTCTGGTCAACAAGTTGTTTCAACACAAAGTAGTCGAACTCATAAAAGAATCTCCTCAAGTAGCTTCATCAAGATCTATTCACTTTCTAAAACCTTCAATTGCGCATCATCAAGTACTCACTGGTCCTTTTAACTGCGCACTCAGAGTGAGTAGAGTTTCATCAAGTCCTCCATAAAGCTTTCTCATGTCAACGTTTATCATTGAGGTGAACTTAAATTGCCCGTAAGGATCGATATGCTTCGACCTTGCCAAACATGTACTTGATAAGAGAGGATGCCACCCATCCTGGCCATTGTTGTTGTTTTGCTAATATCAACATAGCCTACAAAAAGGGAAAAAAATTAGGAATGTCATAAATGATATCCTTTGGATAATGCAAGCAATGAAGCAACACACAAAGTGCCACTAGCATAAGACATTAAAAGACACACAAAACTACAAAGTCATACACAAAAAAAAAGGTACCACACCACTTGTCTTGTCATAATTTTCGAAATAGTACAGACCACGAAACGATAGAGAGATGACAATGAGTAGATAACACAATAGGAACTAAGGAAATGAAAGGGTATGCACTAAAAACAAAAAGGTACATCGACAATCATTAACCACATAACAAGTACTTGCAATATTTCAGAGGAAGTTCTAATCTAACATATAGTGTCAACACAAGTAAGTTCATTAGCGTAAAAAGAAAGACACTGCCACAAGAAAAGCTTTATAAGCATATTAGGCAAAATAACGCAAGGAAACACACTAATCAAAGGCCGGACCATGCACAATTGGATATAAATCAATTTCACCCTTGGCACACTATTTGTTCAACAAAATAACTATCAACACAAAATGTTGTTAACAAAACCTAGTGCCATGAACACAAGATGACTTAGATATTGGATGTAAAAGGTCACTTTAATTATCGATAATAGAATTATGAGTATAAATAAGGAGCTTATTTGCTCCAGTAATTAAAAATGGCACAGTACAGTTACTAATAATGGTGGTGTTAATATAAGAGGGCATTGCATCCATGCAGTTGTACAAAACAAATTAATAATTAATACCGGCAAAATCATCTCAGTACAAAATTAAAGAACTATAAACCTTCTCATCTCCTCCATGGATAACCATGCATGATTATCAAGGTAGCTATAACAATATATGTAGTAGAGCCATCAAATAGACAACTAAGACGGGAGAAAATCCTAATGTTACACTACAATTTAACCTAAAAAGGATATCACAACATGATTAAGCAGCTACACAAAACAAGATGTTTAAACCAAGGTATTTGTCCTTTGCATCCCTCAATCAGTGAATAATTAGTATACAGAGGACGGAGAGCATAAGAAGTTAATGTAACTAAACTCATAGTAGCAATAGGTGGAGGGGTAGGTGGGAAGGAGAAGGGTGAATGAGGAGGAGTGGGTCCCACAATTACCAGTCTGCAAGTCGGAAAAGCAACAATAGATGAGTTCAAGCAATGGAGAAGCAGCCGGTGGTAGAGTTTGCCACTCTGGGTACCAATCACCGCACGTAGCACCCAATAGACACAGACCAAATTAGAACATGTCATAAATGAACAAAGTCCTCCAGGCTGCAATGATTTAATGCAAGAAATACACAAAGTGTTGTCCATGATAAGATACAACAATTCTGAGAATGAATTTTTATGTAGCAAAGAATAAGTGTCCCACTAGTGGGGGTGCTAATGGATCGGCCCTTTCTTTCTTTCACAATCCAACTTGGCCCTTTCCATTTTTATTTCAAAATTACATAGTTTTACGGCCCGTCCTAATTCGCACGATCCTTAAATTTGCTAGGCTAAATTAGAGGGCCCTTTACCACCCCTACATGGCCAGCCAAGAGTCCACTAAGCCCAGGCTAAGTTGTAGCACAAAGGTGCTACTCTAGTGTCAGATTATAAGATGCTCAGCGTTCCTCTACTTCCTCAGCCTGTGTTCGCTTCCGCTACTCGCAGAGCTGCTTGTATAGGTCAGATTCTTCAGATCTACACACATGAGGAAAAGTGTCGACGCGTTCGCGCACAGCGGCAGCCGGTGTTAGAATCAATGTCACCTTGGCACACTACCTGCTCGACAAAATAACTAAGTGGTGGCGTCGACGAGTAGTGCAAGAGAGGAGGTAGAAGCTGGAGCTCATAGCACGATCTAGCCACGGATGTAGGAACAACACGGCAACCGATCCATCGCCACTAGCGCTAGGATTTAGGGCGATCGCGAACACATGGTTGATTATAACCATTTGTGTTTAGGTTTTGTGATGAGTGATTATCAACTCTCAACATTTTTCCTTCTATTTTTTTCTTTCTACTTCCGAATACCTTACCTCGCACACGTGTTGTGTCGGTTGACGTTGTCTCTCGGCTTGTGTGTGTGCAGGTGTGGAGCTTCCGAAGGCGGTGGTCGATGGCGAGGTGAAGACCAAGAAGGACGTGTCATGCTGATGGACCCGGAGCGATGAAGGGTGGACATGAGGCTTGGATCGAGGGACCGGATCACTAGGTGGCCAGCGGTGATGGTTGACACACGGACATCGACAAGTGTAAGGACACGTGGAAGTGACCGTGTCGATCGAGTCAAGACGGTGAACGTGCTAGTCGAAAGTGTTGGCGGTAACCAACGACATATTTTTTCCGTCAAACTTACTACCATAAAGGGAGTAAAATTAAACCTTTTTATACTCATATACATTTATCACTAATAAATTCTACTTGTAGTGTCTTGTATTTTATTTTGCGAGACTTATAATAAAAGCAAGTGGAAAATCGACCAAAGTGCGCCTTAGGGATAGCGCATTATTACAAAATCCAAGCCCAAGAGCAAATCGACCCAAAACATCAAATCGGGCCGAGCACAGCCCGGCCCACAACTTTTCGAGGCGAAGACGACACCCCACGAGACCCGGGCCAGGCCAAGCCCGGGGGTGCGCACCACCACACCACGGCCGCACCACCCCGAGGCGGTTTCGGCCCGGCCTCGGGGCCCGGTTCGTGCACTTTCCAAACGGGGTTTCCGCCTGCGTTGGTCGATTTGCGCCGCGAAGGAAGGTTTTCAGGTCGGTTTTGGTGTATTTTAGCATTTAGGCCCCTCCTCCAAGTGTATAAGTAGGCCCCCTCTCTCCCTCTCTCAACACACACCACTTGGAGTCCGACAAACCAAACAATTTCTCCCTCTCTACCACCTCTACCTCTCTCTCTTCTTCTACTTCTTCCTTCTTCTTCTTTCTTCTTCTTTATTCTTTCTTGGTTAGCACTTGGAGTAGAAGAGCTACAAGGAGGGCTTGTCTCCTAGAAGAAAGTGCTTTGGTAATACATCTACTCTATGGAGCATTCTTCTATTTGCAAGTCTTATATTTATGTTCTTGGCCTAACTTATGAACTAGAGTATAGTTTTGTTCATGTTCTTGTGTTGGTATATGAACTAGCATATAGTTTACATATCATAATCTTGACATGTTCATTACAGGTTCATCATCGATCATCATATGCCTAACTTGATTAGAGGTGGGATAACGGCTCGTTGTTCCTTAGGGTTTTGCTCTTGTTCTAGTCCGTCCATTCGACGAGTGGGGATCTGGGGGGGACAAGAGTAGTGCTCTAATATGCGGGCATGGTGCCGGGTATTACGACACTGCGAATATGAGTGCATGCCACGGTTGAGGGGGTAGGCGGCTTGGTCGTGACAAGCCTTGACCGTCCCTTGAAATCCCCCACGTTAAGCCTTTGTCTTTGTAGGAGTTAAGAAATGCTTCTATTGGGCGTATGGCACCGAGAGTCTCCTGTTATCCTAGACCTAACCACGATTAAATCGGTTTGCATATGATCCTAACTATTCATTTATATGGCCATGACTAGATACATTAGAACTACTCCATTAGGTTATTCATTTATTCATTTATTCTTTATCTATTTTCTTTTATCCTTTTCTTTGGTGGATTCTTAAGTGTGTGTCACACTATCCATGAACCGTTATTGCTTACCCCCTTATGAATATTTTGGTCTAAGCAAACACATGTTCCTCTATTCAAATGCCATGCTAATTTATTAATCACATGCCTTCCTTTGGGAAAAAATATAAATAACGATACCACGAATACTTCGGGTGAAATGCTACAATGATAGATCCGTGCGCTATGCGGATGAATATCTAAGATGGCAAGATCTATCCCGTTGGCGGTTCCATTTGGATCACCGACATGGTGGTTTACTTGGGAATGTCGGCGGCGCATTTCGGCAGCTCTTATTGGGGATGGGTTTTATACTGTTTTCCTTTGATTGCGTTAAGAAATGCCAACAAGCATTTAAAGCGCCGCGAGGAAGGCATTGTGAAAAAAAAAAATATAATAAATAGGCGGCTATGAATATGAAGCGTGTGCGTGGATACCATTTGCTCATACGAGGCTAATCTTTTATGTTTTTCTCCTATTGTGGATGAAAACGGGATAGTGTATGTCGGGTTTCCTCTGCCGCGGAAAACTTCATCTCCGATCGAGGCACTCTAAGGAAGAACCGGTCTCGTGCCGCTTCTTCTTCAGCCGGAACACCGACGGTCGAGACCGACATCCCTGCACCAACCGCAACTCAAGCCATGGCCCGAAGTCGCCAAGCGATTTCTCAACTCCAGTATGTCACCAACGTGCCCACCGACGGTGAACGTGGCGGACAAAAACCGAGAAGCCGTCTTTGGGCCGATCACCATGGTGCGGTCGGTCCATTACGTGGATCTGCGACGAGGACGCCAAATGCTCATCTCCAAAGACTTCCTTGAGCTGTGCGATACAATAGTCATCAAAGATGTCGCGGCCAGGGCGTCATCAGGGCTCCGTCTGTTTCCCTTCTCTCTTGTGGGGAAGGCGAAACAATGGTTCTACAAGGACAAGGAAGTCGTCGATGCGTGGGCCAAGTGCTCCGCGTCGTTCCTCGCCAAATTCTTCCCCATGGGCAAAACCAATGCCACGAGGGGAGGATTGCCAATTTCAGCGGACATCAATGGAACCCATCCGGAGGCATGGGAGAGGCTGCGGGGAGTACATTCTAGCATGCCCGCACCACGGGATGGAAAATTGGCCGGTGCTCCAAAACTTCTACAATGGTCTCACGGCCATATCAAAGGGGCACCTCGACGCCGCTGGCTGGTGGCGCATTTTATCGCTCACCATCGATCGGGCAACAGCCCCGATTGATAAAATGGTGGCAAATCGAGTCTGGGCGACAAGAGCCCCCCTGCCAAAACACAAAAGGGCATGCATACCATGAAGGGAGGCGGATATGCTTGCCGCAAAAATGGACTTCTTCTTCGAGGCCGGAGGAGCGCGGCCCTGATGCTACTACCCGGCCGCGCCCGGTCTACGCCATAGGCGCTCACAAGACACGTGAGGCGTGTGGTGAGGTTGGCCACTTAGGGGATAAGCGCCTGAGACCCGTGAAGAAGGCGCCTTCATCAACAAAAGAACGGGTATCGCCAACCGCGAAATTTTGTAGAACAACCGATCCGGGCCGCCATTCCAAGGCAACCAGGGATACAACTCCAACTATAACCCTGGGCAGCCATCATTGAAGGACCTGGTATTGGGCCAAGCCAAGATCAATGAAAACCTCACCAAAAAGATGAGCCAGACTGATAACATCTTAGAAGGAGTCAGCAGCAAGCTGGACGGATTTAACTCTGCTATAACAAGTCAGTTGACCTTCAACAAGAAGATTGAAGCACGAATAGCCCAGCTAGCTGCTCGTCTCCAAGTAACGGTGGGAGAAAAAGCTTCACGGCAATCTGAAGCCCCCTAGGAGAGCATAAATGCAGTAACTACCAGAGGGGGGAGATCTACTTGTGACCCACCAAATCCCAATACTACGGTGAGGAAACAGAAAGAGAAGCTGCCTGAAGAGGTAACCCCACAGGTAGCAGAAGAACCAGAAGTGGAGGAGGTACCATTGGAATATACAGACACGACGTACCTACCCTTCGCCACAAGAACAAGGAAGCAGACACCGGATGAACAGTTTACTCGGTTCATGGAGATGATCCAAAAGGTACATGTAAGTGTGCCACTCTTGGATATGCTCCATGTGCCATCATATGCCAAGTACATAAAAGACATCATCGAACAAGCGGCCCCTTTGCCAACAAATGTAAGTTGTGAAGTTAGCGAAGAATGCGGTGCCGCCATCCCATAATCGTCTGCCGAGAAAAGAAGAAAGATCTAGGGTGCCCTACAATTCCTGCTCAATTGGAACACAAACATTCAACCACGCCTTATATGATCGGGCGCCGGTGTTAGTGTCATGCCAAAATCCGTGTTTAACAAGCTCAAACATACAAATCTTGAGCCAACGTCTATGACACTACGGTGGCGAGATTCATCCATAAGGTACCCAGCCCGAGGATTGCGAAGACATACCCGTGAAAATCCGAGGGTATTTTGTCCCGATTGATTTTGTGGTGTTGGACATGGAGTTCACCAAAGATACACCACTCATCCTTGGGCGACCATTCTTGAGCACTGCTTAGGGGCACTGGATCGATGTTGGGGGTGGAGAAATCCGCTTCAATATCAATGGCAATGAAGAGAAATTTGAGTTCGGGCCCCGAGTCTCAAAAGAGTGCAAGATGATTCGGATAAAATATGGGGAACAAGGCATTAAAGAAATAGAAATCCGGCCCCCAAAACCCGGCGGCACCTCCAAGACAGTCGGTAAAAATAAAAGGTGGGAACAAAAGAAAAAAACGACTCCTAAAACAAAGAAGAAGGAGAAGGTCCCCATCTTTACAAAAGGACAAAAGACCCCTAAGAAAGCTCCACACCAAAAGAATCAAAACCAAAGAAACAATCAAAATACACCCCTCCACAAAAGGTGTGGAAGCTGAAAAGAAGTGCAGCCCTCCGTATCTCCGGGGAGTTGGTGCACCATCAAACAACAAAAACTGGAGAAAGTCCTAGTCCCGCGAGACTCAAAAAGAGTGGACCCTCCGTCAAAGGTAAAATGACAATTATCCCAAAAAGAACAAAAATAAATAAAAGATACCCACGGGCCTCCCGGATAGCTTGGGGAGGACCCCCCCAGTATCATTGCATTGCATATTTAATTCCATCAAATTTTATTTTATTTTAGCATGTTTACATTTCAGCAACATTGCATCGAAAAAAAACTAAAACTAAAAAAAAAATCCAAAAATAGAATAAGTAGCTCTTCTTTGTGCCTTAATGCTTATATATATGAGCTATAAAAATATTTAGTCTTAGTCCTTGTTGAAATGATGAATAGTTGCTCTGTCTTATGCTTTGCACGTGCCTAGTTTATAATTTGAAGTTCTCTAAAGTTTGGGTTTAGTGGCTAATTCTAAAACTTATCCCCGAAAAACCTGATTCATGTGGGTTGCATATGCTCTATCTAGTCTAAGTTGTTGCCAAGTATGATATGGTACAAATGGATTTGCTACGACTTTGTCCAAAAAGAGAAACTTGACATCCCGGGAATCTATGCTTTAAAAAGAGAAATGTTTTTTTGGGCTATGCTAAAAAAAAAAAAAGATAAAAAATGGACAAGTGTCCGAGGGCTGAGTAGAGCCAACATCTCTAAAAAAAAAAAAGAAAAAAAAAAAGAGAGGAAATAAAAGACAAAAGTCTAGGGCGAAAGCGAGCCCACCTCTCCAAAAAATTTATATAGCAATAAAGCCCATGCTTTCTCGAAAAGATATAAATATTATCGAAATAAAATCCGGATAAAAAGTTGATCGAAAGGATGAATGATAAGCACCTCTGTTATAACCGTTCTATCGGCAACCGCCCAAGGCTTTGAGAAAAAAGGCGAAAAGCCCTAAGATTTATGAAAGGTAATAAAGGGTGGGAAAAAGATGTGCCATTTTATTCAAACTATAGTAGAAAATCTTATTATAACCCTCGCACTTGTAAAACGTGTCGGCATAGTAGCAACTCCCGATCAACAACCAAGTACTTATCTCTTTTGCTCGAGGGCGCAAAGGGTAAGCTTGGGGAGTTTGTTGACGGTAACCAACGACATATTTTTCCGTCAACTTACTACCATAAAGGGAGTAAAATTAAACCTTTTATACTCATATACATTTATCACTAATAAATTCCACTTGTAGTGTCTTGTATTTTATTTTGCGAGACTTATAATAAAAGCAAGTGGAAAATCGACCAAAGTAATGCGCCTTCGGGATAGCGCATTATTACAAAATCCAAGCCCAAGAGCAAATCGACCCAAAACATCAAATCTGGGCGAGCACAGCCCGGCCCACAACTTTTCGGGGCGAAAGACGACACCCTCACGAGACCGGGCCAGGCCGGGCCCGGGGGTGCTTGGCGCGCACCACACAGTGCGGCCGCACCCTCCTCGAGGCCGGTTCGGCCCGGCCTCGGGGGGAGGCGGTTCGTGCACTTTCCAAAGCGGGGTTTCCGCCTGCGTTGGTCGGTTTGCGCCTGAAAGGAAGGTTTTCAGGTCGGTTTGGTGTATTTTAGCATTTAGGCCCCTCCTCCAAGTGTATAAGTAGGCCCCCTCTCTCCCTCTCTCAACACACACCACTTGGAGTCCAGCAAACCAGCAATTTCTCCCTCTCTACCACCTATACCTCTCTCTCTTCTTCTACTTCTTCCTTCTTCTTCTTTCTTCTTCTTTATTCTTTCTTGGTTAGCACTTAGAGTAGAAGAGCTACAAGGAGGGCTTGTCTCCTAGAAGAAAGTGCTTTGGTAATACATCTACTCTATGGAGCATTCTTCTATTTGCAAGTCTTATATTTATGTTCTTGGCCTAACTTATGAACTAGAGTATAGTTTTGTTCATGTTCTTGTGTTGGTATATGAACTAGCATATAGTTTACATATCATAATCTTGACATGTTCATTACAGTTCATCATCGATCATCATATGCCTAACTTGATTAGAGGTGGGATAACGGTTCGTTGTTCCTTCGGGTTTGCTCTTGTTCTAGTCCGTCCATTCGACGAGTGGGGATCTGGGGGACAAGTGTAGTGCTCTAATATGCGGGCATGGTGCCCGGGTATTACGACACCTGCGAATATGAGTGCATGCCACGGTTGAGGGGGTAGGCGGCTTGGTCGTGACAAGCCTTGACCGTCCCTTGAAATCCCCCCACGTTCGCTGTCTTTGTAGGGAGTTAAGTAAATGCTTCTATTGGGCCGTATGGCACCCGAGTCTCCCTGTTATCCTAGACCTAACCACGATTAAATCGGTTTGCATATGATCCTAACTATTCATTTATATGGCCATGACTAGATACATTAGAACTACTCCATTAGGTTATTCATTTATTCATTTATTCTTTATCTATTTTTCTTTATCCTTTTGCTTTGGTGGATTCTTAAGTGTGTGTCACACTATCCATGAACCGTTATTGCTTACCCCTGTTATGAACATTTTGGTCTAAGCAAACACATGTTCCTCTATTCAAATGCCATGCTAATTTATTAATCACATGCCTTCCTTTGGGAAAATATAAATAACGATACCACGAATACTTCCGGGTGAAATGCTACAATGATAGATCCGTGCGCTTGCGGATGAATATCTAAGATGGCAAGATCTATCCCGTTGGCAGTTCCATTTCGGATCACCGATATGGTGGTTTTACTTGGGAATGTCGGCGGCATTTCGACGCTCTTATTGGGGATGGGTTTTATACACATTTCCTTTGATTGCGTTAAGAAATGCCAACATCGGCGGGCGGCTCGAGAAGACTTGGTGGCCCAGCGGTTAAGGATGGTGGTGACACGTGTAGGAGCGTGGGGGCGCGTGCGCGGTATGCTAGTCATGGCCCGGTTTGGTGGTTTGGGCCTCAAAACCATCGGCGGCCGGTTTCACGGGTTTGGGCCTCAAAACCCGGGTGGAGGTTCAATGCGGATGGATGGCACATGGTGGCATCGGGAGAAGGCGCGGTGGTCGTCGGATCGGAATGTCCTTGGGTCGGACCAATATGACCATGGCTATTCGGTGTTATCCCATGTATTAGTAGGGGTAGTTTGGTCATTAGGGCAAAGACTATATATAGAGAGGCAGCCCTCCACCTCAAGCTGCCTCTCCATTTGCAGTTTTTCCTTTAGGGTTTTCTCCATCTCTAGATGCTCAGCTTTATTAAGAGTCTAGACACTTTGTGATCTTTGTTCGTAGGAAGAGAAGCCCTTAGTTACGCTCATGCCCTCTAGGCTTTTCGGATTAGTGTCCGAGCCAATTTGTGTAATGTGATTTTGTTTGGATTTTCGTCCGCTTTTCTCCCCTCCTCGTTCTAGCTTCTATTTCTTTGATTTGAGTATGTTTTGAGTCATTCTTATTGCTTTGGATTGAGCTATGATGTGACATGAATCAATCTACCAAAGGAAATCACCCCGATTTCCCACGTGCTCGAAGATCCAAGCGATTTTGTAGTTAGGGTACGTGTCCTTCATTATTGGCATGTGATCTTAAATTCTCGATGATTTACTTGGTGAAGTAAGTTGATTTCTTGGGAATATCATCTCCTCGGTGCCTAGATCATCCGGTTCAATTTTGGCGACAAGTGGTTTTGATTTGATCGAGATTTGAGCGATTTTGTTTTCGTGGCTATTTTTCTACGCACAGCCCGACAATACCGAACACGTCTGGTATTCCAGAACTTGGAGTATGGGGCTGAAATTTTGTGGAGATGTTGTCCATGGTGTCTAGAGGATAGGGTAAAAAAATTCATGATTTTTGAAGGTCATGTGTGTTGGTATACCTTATAGCATAAAATATAGAGGTTTTTAAAATGAAAATAAGGGTTTAAAATGAATATTAACATAGTATAGGGGGCTTGACTAACATAATTCCACTAGTTTTGGTGATTCATATATTTTTCGGGGATTAAACGAGAAAATGCCCGAGAGTTTGCAAGCCCTACGACATAAAAGGCGTATCCGTGGCGTAACCCAACTTGGAACATACACTAGAACATTCTAGAAGAGACCGAGAGAGCACCGGAAGGAGGGTGGGGCCCCACAGCGAGCCGGCGGCGGCTGCCACAGGGCTTTGACCGCGGACCGCCACGGTGGGCCCCCACAATCGACCCTCACATTCAAGGTCGGTTCACCACCGCCTATGAGGAGTAATCTAGTCCATCCATCAAGGTCGGTTTGATCCAAGGGCTATCGTGCATCCTCAGGGGCTATATAACAAGACCCCCTATACCCCCTAGCGTGAAACCCTAAGTCATTCTACTCCATACCAAGTCCATCATCAAGACCCCAAGTCAAGATCCTAAGCCCTAGTTCCACCATAACCGGAGTAGTAGTTATCTAGGCTAGTTCTAGAGGAAGTCAAGTATTGTCTTGAATTCTGATTGTCAAGAAGTAGCGGGAGCCGAAGCTTCTCGTGGCTTCTCTCTTGTATTTAACATTAAGTATTTCGTTAGAATACAATTGCTATGACTTTATTCTATTTAATGATTATATTCTTAGTTATATGTTTCCATGCTTATTATGATTATATATTTAGTTTAGTATGTTTGTCTTTATATTCAAGCATGGAGTCGTATAGCGCCCATTTAGATGATCACTATGTGGGTGGTCGACAATGTGTAAACGTGGTGTTTATACAACGTTTGTCTGCGACATCACCCTATATTCCGGGACGTGTGGTAGATCGTGGATGTGATACTCCCATTGAGTCCTTTGTAGTCCACCCCAGAATGTAGGGCTAGTTGAGCTTTATTACTATGGTAGATTGGTTTTGTTCCTAATCTTCCTTAGTAATGTTCATCGTGTGTAGATACAATGCTTTCATACCATGATGACTAGATGTGTTGCACTAATTGTAGTATGCATTGATATATAATTAGGAGTAACTTAGGAATATTCTATCTATGCTACCTATACCATGATATTTAGCTAGTTATGACACCATCTAGTGGCATAACATGATCTTTGACTTGGATATTATTGTTATTATTATTATTTATCATTATTTATCTTTATTATGTGACTTACCTAGTTTCAGTTTAGTATGATACATATGGTTTACTCTACATTACACCATTGCAAGTGAATCATCATTAAATCATCAACCTACCCATAGCCTACTTGTAAGGTCCTAGATGGCTAGAGGGGGGGTGAATAGCCTATAAAATTTTTCTACAAGCTCAACTAAATAAACCGATTAGTATAAAACACGGCGTAAAGTGGTTTGCACTAGCTCTAGTGGTCAAGCAAGCGTTCTAGTGACAAGACTAAATATTTCTATGATCTCTAGTCCACACAAAGTCTATGTCACTACACTAGCTAATGAGCAATCCAAATAAGGTCCTTATGCTAGCAAGAACAACCTACACAAGCAAGTGCTAGCTCTCTACATAAGGTAAACTAGGAAGGTAAAGCAAGAGTGAGAAACTTGTTATACCGACTTGAAGAGGCTATGAACCAATCACCGAGAAGGGGATGAACCAATCAACACAATGTGATGGAGAACCAATCACCAAGACAATGAACAAGTCGATTTGTTCACCCGGAGTTCGCTTGTACACCGACAACTACTCTCCGGTTGTGCCGACCAACACAAGGATGGTGTTTGAGCTAGGCGGTGCCCTTGCTAGCCTCAACACACCACTCAACAAGTGTGGTACCCAAAGCACGAGCAATGTATTCCTTGCACTTTGTCTTCCCGACGCAGGAGTGCGTAATCCTCTCACAAATCAACCGGAGGTGGCCAAGAACAATCACCTTCTCTTGCCAACGCCTCCACCACTTCACCAAGCCGGCTAGGAGCGGTGTCTCCAAGAAGAAACGGAAATCCACCGTTTCTACAACGATCCCCAAGTGCCTCTAGATGCAAGAACTCGATGCAATGCACTATGATCAACTCTTCTCTCAAGAATGAAGCTCAAATCAAGAATGAGAGAGGAGGGAGGCTTGCTTGCTTGCTCAAAGATGTTAGGAATGATTCAAATGACCAAGAGGGAGAGCAAGAGGCAGCCAAGGGGTATAAATACCCCACACCACGAAATGTGGCCGTTGGGAGAAAACCACCTTTTACGCGGCTGGCCGGACCTGCGGGCCGGACTCACCGGTGAGTCCGGTCGGTGGGTCCGGTCTGTATTAACCCCCTCAACCCGGGCTTAGACCCACGCCACGAGCTTAGGTCGCGGGTCGGGTCATGCGTCGATCGCGATCGGATGCGTCCGGTCGCGATCGGATTCATCCGATCGGTCGCGTCCGGTCACCCGTCGAGCTCCGGCGCCGTTTGCGAGCTCTGCGCGGGCGCACTCACGGGCGTCCGGTCACTGACCGGCGTCCGGTCGGTCGCGTCGGTCACGCTGGAAGTGTGAAAAACTTCGTCGTTTCGTCGCCTTTGCTCCAAACCGACTTCCGTCACTTGTTTCTTGTTGCCGACACGCCCGAAGAACACCTCGACCTCATGTGTTAGCATTTTCGAACCATTTTCGACAAGTGCGGAGTTAGCTCTTTAGGTTAGAATGCATGCATATGAAACTTGAACCTAAAGGCATGTGAGGATCGATATGTACGAAAGTTTTCCCATCTTTATAGTACGGCTTATCGATCCTATAACCACCCACACCCTCTATGGTATCTTGGGTGTGAAATCAAAAACCCCTATGGTTATACCTTTGCCTTGGGACCTTTGATCTTCAAACTCCACCGAGTTGCATGCTTGATCATCTTTTGGATCACCTCGATCGATCCTCCATGATCACAATGCACCAACTCCGACCCGACCAATCTCCAATTATGTCAAACACTTAGCATTGAGAGATTAGTCCTTAGGTGTCACTAATTAGCCAAAACCAAACAAGAGATCTTCAATCTCCCCCTTTTTGGTAATTGGTGACATCCCGCATAAAGGTTTTATGATTAATGTTTTTGAACATACAACGGTTGTCCAAGCATTTTGCTTACAATCATAGGATTGGACAATCATCATAGTTCGGTTTTGGTAGCATGAGCTCCCCCTACATGTATGCCACGAGTTTGGAACGAAGCATTGCATACATGTATGAATATTGAAATTGAGGGTGAGCTATGTTACAAAATGATGCTTAGGTGAAAGAAATGGACCTTTGAAGCGTGATACCAATCGGAGTTGCGCCATTTTCACCATACAAGCATCAAGTTAACTAGATTTTCATCAAAACTCAAAGTACCACGTGAGATCACATTATAAGCAAGGTACTTGAATTAAGAGCGGAATTTAAAAATCTAGCTAGCTCCTATGCATGCTAGTTATCAACCACTTGTAAAGCATCTTACTCAACTAGCATACACCACACAAGCATGTATATATGGAATTTAAATACATGTGCAATGAGCAAGTCATATGTTAGTGCTCAAACAAATGCAACAAATTGTCTATGAGCTTGCTCCCCTACTTGTGTGAACCACATGTAAACTCATGAACCACATGAGAGGTTTTCAAAAACATGTGAAATTTTTAATTTTCCAAAACCTTTCATGCACTAATCTCTCCCCTTTGTCGACAATTTCCACAAAAGGTATGACCATGTTGTGTTATGGAAGAGAGAGTAGTGCTCAAATTTGGTCAAATTTGGATCACTTGTCAAACATATATTTCGGTTTGAACCAAAGACAAGCTTCTTCACACCTCATGACAAGGGTTATCTTGCCTATGTTGAAGCATATGTGTGAAAAGATAGCCAAATTTAACACTTGAGATTGCAAGCCCATAAACATGTCATATGTCATCACTAGATCAAACAAGCATAAATAACAATAGTGATGGCATACATACATCGAAATCCTTTTATTTTCCATGAATGCTTCCTAAGGCACAAGTTATATGTCTATATGTTCTAACAGGTCCTTAGATATCATGAATGCCATACCAAACAATTTTACCTTGGCTTTGATTGATGAAGGGGCATGTCATGATAGTGGGGTGCATTCAACTCATGTTGGAGAAGTCAAGGATGTTCAACTCATTTCTTAGCTTGCAAAACCTCTTCTCATCTAGTGGCTTTGTAAAGATGTCGGCCAATTGATCTTCGGTGCCAATAGGTTGGATAGCAATGTCACCCTTTTGTTGATGATCTCTAATGAAGTGATGCCTTATGTCAATGTGCTTGGTTCTTGTATGTTGGACCGGGTTTTGAGTCATCTTGCAAGCACTCTCATTGTCACAATACAAAGGCACATGATGCAAATCAAATCCATAATCCTTCAATGTTGATCTCATCCATAGCAATTGTGCACAACAACTACCGACACTAATGTATTCGGCCTCGGCGGTTGAAAGTGTCACACCGGTTTGCTTCTTTGATGACCATGATACTAGAGATCTTCCAAGGAATTGACAAGTGCCACTTGTGCTTCTTCTATCAACCTTGCATCCCCATAGTCGGAGTCCGAATATCCAATAAGCTCAAAGTTTGACCCCTTGGGATACCAAAGCCCATCATTTTGAGTGTGCTTCAAGTACCTCAATATCCTCTTTGATGCGGTGAGGTGACTCTCTCTAGGTGAGGATTGAAATCTTGCACACTTACCAATACTAAACATCACATCGGGCCTAGAAGCGGTCACATAGAGTAAGCTTCCAATCAATGACCTATAGTACCTTTGATCAACCATATTGCCACTTTCATCATTGTCCAATGATCCATTGGTACCCATTGGTGTATTGATGCCCTTTGCATCTTGCAATCCAAACCTCTTGACCATGTCTCTAATGTATTTCCCTTGACTAATGAAGGTGCCATTCTTTATTTGCTTGATTTGAAGACCAAGGAAATATGTGAGCTCTCCAAGCATAGACATCTCAAACTCTTTAGCCATCATCTTGGCAAACTCTTCACAATACTCTTGATTTGTTGATCCAAAGATGATATCATCAACATATATTTGCATGACAAACAAATACTTTCCAATCTTCTTGGTGAAAAGAGTAGTGTCAACTTTGCCCATCTTGAAGCCTTTCTTGAGTAAGAAGTCTCTCAACCTCTCATACCATGCTCTAGGTGCTTGCTTCAACCCATACAATGCCTTGTTCAACTTGTACACATGATTTAGATGATGGTAATCTTCAAAACCGGGCGGTTGCTCAACATACACTAGCTCATTGATGAAGTCATTAAGAAATGCACTCTCGACATCCATTTGATAGAGCTTGATGTTGTGTGCACATGCATAGGCCAATAAAATTCTAATTGCCTCTAATCTTGCAACCGGAGCATATGTTTCACCAAAGTCAAGACCCTCTACTTGAGTGTAACCTTGTGCAACTAGTCTTGCTTTGTTTCTCACAACAATGCCATCTTCATCTTGCTTGTTCTTAAACACCCATTTGGTTCCAATGACATTGTAGTCCTTTGGTCTCTCCACCAATTCCCAAACCTTGTTTTTATCAAAGTTATTGAGCTCCTCTTGCATTGCAATAACCCATTCTTCATCCTTCAAGGCATCATTAACCTTTTCGGGCTCTTCTTGTGACACAAAAGCAAAGTGTTCACAAAAGGCCGCTAGTCTTCCTCTTGTTTGTACTCCACTTGTAATGTCACCAATAATTTGATCAATTAGGTGATCTCTAGCTATGCTTGAGCTTTGAAGTATTGGAACTTGATTGCTTGAGCTTGGTTGATCACTTGTTGTTGATTGAGATGATGTACTAGCTTGTTGTTAATCTTGAACTTGAGCACCACTAGCTTGAGTAATTTAAACTTCATCTTTGTCATCATCAATTTGAGTTGGCCTAATATCACCAATGTCCATACCCTTCATGGCATTTACCAATTGAGTTCCACTAACATCATTGAGGTTCTCATCTTCATCTTGGGACCCATTGGTTTCATCAAACTCAACATCATGGACTTCTTCTAGCACTCCACTTGAGTTGTTCCACACTCTATATGCTTTGCTTGTGGTGGAATAACCAAGTAGAAACCCTTCATGACACCTCTTGTCAAATTTGCCAAGTCTTGCGCCCTTCTTCAATATGTAGCATTTGCATCCAAATACTCTAAAGTATGCAATGGTTGGCTTTCTTCCATTCAATAGCTCATAAGGTGTCTTGTTCATCATGACAATCTATTGATGTAGTGGCATGCGGTGTTGATTGCTTCGGCCCAAAATGATTGACTCACATTGTATTCACTAAGCATTGATCTTGCCATCTCAATGAGAGTCCTATTCTTCCTCTCAACTAGGCCATTTGATTGTGGTGTGTACTTGGCCGAAAGTTGATGCATGATTCCATAGTCATCACATAGCTCATCAACTCTTGTGTTCTTGAACTCACTTCCATTGTCACTTCTCACTTTCTTCACTATGATATCAAATTCATTGTGCACCCTCTTGAGAAATGTCTTGAAGATTGAATATGTGTCACTCTTGTCATTGAGAAAGAACACCCAAGTGAATCTTGTATAGCCATCCACAATCACAAATCCATACTTATTGCCACCAATGCTTGTGTATGCGGTTGGGCCAAACAAGTCAATATGGATCAAGTCAAATGCCTTGCAAGTACTCATGAAGCTCTCCTTTGGATGAGTATTGGTAACTTGTTTGCCGGCTTGACATGCACTACATAGCTTGTCCTTGTCAAAGTGAACATCCTTCAAGCCTCTCACTAGATCATGTGTCACTAACTTGTTGAGTTGCTTCATGCCAACATGACCAAGTCTTCTATGCCATAGCCAACCCATACTAGATTGAGATATCAAGCATGTACTAATTTGAGTCTCACTAGCACCAAAATCCACAAGGTAGAGGTTGTCAAATCTTATTCCCTTGAAGATCAAGCTTGAATCTTTTGTATTCACTATCTCAACACTATCTTCACCAAAGATGCACTTATAACCAAGATCACAAATTTGTGCCACCGAAAGCAAATTGTACTTCAATATGTCCACTAGTGCCACATTTGACAATGTCAAGTCATTGGTTATTGCAATCTTGCCTATGCCTTGAATCTTACCACTCTTGCTATCACCAAATGTAATTGGCTTGCCATTCTCTTGAGTTGAATCAATGATGTAGAATTTTCTTGCATCACCGGTCATATGTTGAGTGCACCCACTATCAAGAATCCAATGATTCCCCCCAATCTTGTAATTCACCTACAAGGAAGTCAATAAGATTTAGGTACCCATTTGCCTTTAGGTCCTTGGAGGTTAGCAACCAAAGCCTTTGGTACCCAAATTGCCTTCTTCTTTGGGCCAACAATGGGTGTACCAACAAACTTTGCCTTGACACCCTTCTCACTCTTGGTAAGCAAATAACAAGAATCAAAAGATATGGAATGCACTTTGCTTGATTTCTTGTTCATGTTCATTTTAGCACATTTATGCTCTTGATGCCCCACTTGCTTGCATCTATTGCAATAGAGCCCATTGCTCTTCACAAAGCTAGGCTTTGGAGTAACAAAGGCCTTCTTGCCTTTCTTGGGGACATAGCCTAAGCCTTCCTTGTTAAGGGAAAACCTTTGGCTACCCAAGCACTTTTAGCAAGCGGGCATCCCCACCATAAGCCTTTCTCAAGGAATGGGTGAGCTCATCCACCTCTCTTTTGAGAGTCTCATTCTCAACTTTTAGTGATGAATCTAAAATTACTCCATCACTATGAGTAGAGCTTGAGTGGGTTGATATGGATGTGGAAGGAATGGATGGTTCTTCAACATCAACCATAAAGGGTTCATCTATGATGTCACATGTTAAACCAACATCCTTCTTGATGATTGAGCAAGCTCTATCATTCTTCTCTAAGAGCAAGGCATGGGCTTTTTGAAGCCTTGTATGAGATAGCTCCAATTCCCCATGGTCTTCCTTTAGACCCTCATGGGTGGCCTCTAGCTCCCTAAAGTTTTGCTCAAAAAGTTTTTACACTCTTTTGTAAAGCTTTACATTCCTTGTCCTTAGTCTTAAGCATGATATGAGTTTGCTTAAGCATCTCAAGGAGATCATCTCTAGTGGGTTCATCATCATCATCATCATCTTCACTATCATATTTTACTTCATTATCACTTAGTTCATCATGCTCATGCAATGATACCTTAGTGGCCTTAGCCATGAAGCATGAAGGTGATGAGCCGAAGAGGGATGATGTCTTGTGTTGGCCAATTGCACTCATGGCCTTGGGCTTCTCTTCCTCTTCATCGGATGAACCATCACTATCCCAAGAGCAAACAAATGCACCATCATTTGTCTTCTTGAAAGTCATTGACTTGCTCTTCTTGTTGGTCTTGCCACCCTTGTTTGCCTTGTGCATCTCTTTCTCTTTCTTGATTGGGCAATCGGCAAGGATGTGATAAGGACTATCACATTCAAAGCATTTCCTTGGCTCTTCATTGTTCTTTGATGAATCATTTCTTCTTCTAGAGCCTTGGCCAAACTTCTTGCTCTTCAAGACCTTATTAAAGTTCCTCACAAACATAGCAAACTCTTGATCAATCTCATCAAGATTAACTTCCTCATCATCTTCTTCTTGAGCTTTAGCTTTGCCCTTTGCCTTGGATGAGGTGGTGGCGGCCTTGAATGCCACAACCTTCTTGCTCTTGTCCTCTTCCTTCACAACTTCATCTTCCATTCTATTAACTTGCTCATCGGTTAGCACCTCTCCAAGCAAGTCACTAGGTGTCATTGTGTTCAATGCACCTCTAAATAGGATCTTCCTCAACATAGCAAATCTTTTGGGCAAGCACATCAAGAATTTGTACCCAAAGTCTCTATCCAATGTCTTCACACCCAAAGCCTTGAGATCATTCACAATCACTTGAAGCCTATAAAATGTGTCCGGTATGCTTTCATCCTTTTTCATCTTGAAGTTCTCAAACTCACTCTTGAGCACATATAATTTGGCACTTTCTACCATCTTTGTGCCCTCATAAGTCTCACCGAGCTTCTCCCAAACTTCACTTGCTCTTTCAAGGTCCTTGATGCCCTCAAACACCTTGACATCCATGCCATTGTACAAAGTGTTCAATGCCATGGTGTTGCATTGCTTGTTAGCCTTGTCGGTGGGAGTGAGATTGGTTGGATCAAGGATAGCATAATCCTTCTCGGTCACTTCCCATACTTGGTCATTGATTGATCCTAAGTACATTCTCATGGTTCTCTTCCAATAGTCAAAATTCTTGACCCCATCAAAGAATGGAGGCTTTCCCCCAACATGGTTGAACACAACATGAGCCATACTATCACATCAAGGTTGTTAAGCCTTCAAATATGGTGACCACGGCTCCGATACCACTTGTAAGGTCCTAGATGGCTAGAGGGGGGTGAATAGCCTATAAAATTTTTCTACAAGCTCAACTAAACAAACCGATTAGTATAAAACACGGTGTAAAGTGGTTTGCACTAGCTCTAGTGGTCAAGCAAGCCTTCTAGTGACAAGACTAAATATTTCTATGATCTCTAGTCCACACAAAGTCTATGTCACTACACTAACTAATGAGCAATCCTAATAAGGTCCTTATGCTAGCAAGAACAACCTACACAAGCAAGTGCTAGCTCTCTACACAAGGTAAACTAGGAAGGTAAAGCAAGAGTGAGAAACTTGTTATACCGACTTGAAGAGGCTATGAACCAATCACCGAGAAGGGGATGAACCAATCAACACAATGTGATGGAGAACCAATCACCAAGACAATGAACAAGTCGATTTGTTCACCCGGAGTTCGCTTGTACACCGACAACTACTCTCCGGTTGTGCCGACCAACACAAGGATGGTGTTTGAGCTAGGCGGTGCCCTTGCTAGCCTCAACACACCACTCAACAAGTGTGGTACCCAAAGCACGAGCAATGTATTCCTTGCACTTTGTCTTCCGACGAGGAGTGCGTAATCCTCTCACAAATCAACCGGAGGTGGCCAAGAACAATCACCTTCTCTTGCCAACGCCTCCACCACTTCACCAAGCCGGCTAGGAGCGGTGTCTCCAAGAGAAACGGAAATCCACCGTCTCACAACGATCCCCAAGTGCCTCTAGATGCAAGAACTCGATGCAATGCACTATGATCAACTCTTCTCTCAAGAATGAAGCTCAAATCAAGAATGAGAGAGGAGGGAGGCTTGCTTGCTTGCTCAAAGATGTTAGGAATGATTCAAATGACCAAGAGGGAGAGCAAGAGGCAGCCAAGGGGTATAAATACCCCACACCACGAAATGTGGCCGTTGGGGAGAAAACCACGTTTTACTGATCGACCGGACGCCTTACGGACGGACTCACCCGGTGAGTCGATTCGGTGGGTCCGTCACAACCGACAACCCCCGAACCAGGCTTAGACCCCTGCCACGAGCTTCCGGTCGCGGGTCGGTCATGCATCCGTCGCGATCGGATGCGTCCGGTCGCGATCGGATTCATCCGGTCGGTGCATCCGGTCACCGCCGAGCTCAGAGCCGCTTCGCGAGCTCTCGCGAGACGCACTCACGGGCGTCCGGTCACTTTTGACCCCGCGTCCGGTCGAGGCCCGTCACGCCCGCGAAGCTGTGGAAAACTCGTCGTTTCGTCGCCTTTGCTCCAAACCGACTTCCGTCACTTGTTTCTTGTTGCCGACACGCCGAAGAACACCTCGACCTCATGTGTTAGCATTTTCGGAACCATTTTCGACAAGTGCGGAGTTAGCTCTTTAGGTTAGAATGCATGCATATGAAACTTGAACCTAAAGGCACGTGAGGGATCGATATGTACGAAAGTTTTTCCCTCTTTATAGTACGGCTTATCGATCCTATAACCACCCACACCCTCTATGGTGTCTTGGGTGTGAAATCAAAAGCCCTATGGTTATACCTTTGCCTTGGGACCTTTGATCTTCAAACTCCACCGAGTTGCATGCTTGATCATCTTTTGGATCACCTCGATCCATCCTCCATGATCACAATGCACCAACTCCGGCCCGACCAATCTCCAATCATGTCAAACACTTAGCATTGAGAGATTAGTCCTTAGGTGTCACTAATTAGCCAAAACCAAACAAGAGATCTTCACCTACCCCTCTCCTTTTCG
Organism: Hyparrhenia diplandra; assembly: GCA_015847255.1. NCBI lineage: Eukaryota > Viridiplantae > Streptophyta > Magnoliopsida > Poales > Poaceae > Hyparrhenia > Hyparrhenia diplandra. The sequence goes on along the minus strand of JADLZK010000383.1, from coordinate 130,752 downwards.
GTAGAATATAAATACGATACCTGGATAGACTCCTGGTGAAGTGCTACAATTGGGTAATTCTATCTGTGCACTTGCAGATACCAGAATTATATTATCATTGCAAGAATTTCAAGTGTCATATAAAGAATATCCGTTCACGCATTTCTTTAGCGTTGTGAGCTAGGGTGACAGACTAGTTTCGTAGGCAATGCTAGAATGTGTGGTACAGCTTTTGTGCCTATCGTGGTGAGATTAACTCCACCATCGATAATGTTCTGAGTCATACACCATAACTAACTCCGTCTAACTTTATTAACTCTCCGCTCTGACTTTTATTGGAATGTGAGATTAACTCCACATCCAAGGCGACTTATTAGATAGATACCATTTATACATTTCTGGCGCCGTCCTAGATTTGGATCGCATTAGAGATGTCAACAATGTGATAGGGTTTTTTATTTTTCTTGTACAGTGGTTCCATGTTGTTTTCATACCGGACGCGTTTGGTATTGAGGTCCGTATGGTCTGGACAGGTCTGGTATTGAGGTCCGGTATTTGTTGAAGTGCTACCGATTTTGACCAACGTGTTTGTCCATCACGTTGGGACTTCTTCGGTTGATCCGGGCGTGTCTCTAGAACATCTTCTAGGGCATCCACCTAGCAATCAAGGTCGATCATCCATGTCTTGGTCAACTTGAGTTTGAGGGAGATGTGAGAGGTACAAGTTCAAGATGCAAAAAGAATTTTTGAGGCTTCTATTCGCCCCCTCTAGTCACCTTTCCAGTCCTTCAGCCGAGAGGAGAGAAGGGGACAACTCGTGTTTGCACTTTGCAGAGGAGAGTGGAGTGGGTGGGTGCCAACCAACAAAAGTGGGGACTGGGGAGTATGTGCCGCCGTGGCTAAGGAAGGAAAGATCTGTATTCCTCGGTGCCAACCGGTCCGGTCCAGTCATGCGCCGACCATTAGTCCTCTTGCTATTCCGCCTACGATTACAGTACGAGCACCAGGAGGAGCCAACAGCCCTGTTCGAAACTCCCGACGCGACTAGGTGGGCAGGTTCAGCGACGGAGCTGGCGGCCGGGCGGGGCGGGCTCAAGCCCCCCCTACCGCGACGCACCAGTGAGAGCCCGGCTGGAGCCCCACCTAAAAATTCTGTGGTGCTGCTGCCGTATAGCCCTGGCTTGGTCCGTTCTTTTTTATTTTTGGAGAGAATTGATCGGTCTTGTCTCTTGTGTCAAGGACTCAAGGCCCAGCACACAGCCCAGTAAAAGAAAACTCTATCCGAGCAGGCAGCATCCTTCCCAATCGCTCGCGACTTGCGGTGACGGCGCTGGCGCTAGCGTGCTGCCCTTCTCGCGGCCTCGCCCGGCGGCGCTGCTCCGTCTCCAGTCCTCCACGCCACGCCTCCCAGTCCCTCCCCAACTCGCGCTGCGCGGCCTACGCTCCATCGGACGCAGCCGGACGGCCAGGACGGGCAGGCCGCCAGCGGCGCTGTAGCTAAGCAAGGACTTGATGATATGCTATAAGCCTATAACGAGAAGGTGATATTTAGAAAGATAGATAATGAAAAGATCAAAAAGCGGTTTGAAAAGATGAAAGAGCGTCGTATGTTATTGTCAAAACAAGTAGTGGTAAGCTCTATTCAACTATTAATTTATAATTTGGCGTCCATATATATTTGACTAATCAATTATGTCTTTCTCTCAGTAGGTTGCTACTTCGGAGGAATAAAGTGTGGCAACGTCACGGGGTCGTTTATTAATTAAGAGTAATTGAGCTCGGTGCGAATGAATTGCCTTATTTTTACATGTTTAGTCGATGTTTTTTTTAATACAAGATGACTTTGTGTGTGTGTGTGTGGGGGGGTTCATAGTAGAGTTCAATCGCTTGTTGCATTTTGTTCAGCCCGACCTAGAAATTTTCCCCGGCTTCGTCATTTGGGCAGGTTGAAGGACCCGTCTCCGCTGAACGTGTGCGGATGATATCAGACTTGTTTGGATTGGACCCAAGCAAACCTGCATGACGGGAGCGCAGCTCCCGCATTCGATTTCCAGCGCTGGGCCAGCGTGGCTGCCTGGGCACGAGCTCGCTTGGGAGGCCGCAATCCAAACAGGCCCCGTGTACCTGTTGTTAGTTTTGGAAATCAACATGAGTTTTGACTGTCTCTGCCGTAATAACATCTAGGGTAACACACAATAATTCATTAAATCAAACTTGGTAAACAATTTATCATTACAAAATTTTAAATAAGGTAAATCTAAATCAATCTATTATACTTGGTCAATGATTATTACTACGGTAATCCCCAAACTGCATCAAGATAAGAACTATTGATAGATTGTGCCATGCCCCATAACCTTACACTTCTTATATGGCCTCCAATGTCTATGCAATATAATCTTAAAATATTTACTCTGAAATCATAAATTAACTTCTCACTATTTTCTACAGACAAAGATCTGTGCAGTGTGTGATGATCGAACCATCTGCATCATATAAAGGATCAAACCAATGATCTGAAACACAGCTTATTGGGGAAAAAAACTGACCACCAAGAGCTAGTTCTCACAAAGTTAGTTTTTTAATGTTTTTAGGCATGAACTCACTACCGCAATGATATCAGCCCGGAGGCCACCACGAAGGAAGGCCCCTGATGGGTGGTACTTGACGAAACAGATACCTCTCCGTTCTATTTGGTTTTAGTTCACATCCATCCTTGTTTATATCTAGTACTTGAACCCTAAGGGCATTTACAGTGCGAGACTTCACTATGGAGACTATTCCTATTAATTACACTACCACATAGAAATTTTTACCGATGTGGCAAACAATTTAATTAGGAGAGAGCCAAAAAGGAGAAACGACGTCTAACTTAGACGCCGAGTCTTCGATACATTCGAGGCGGACGAGAAGAAATCGCCCGACTCGCGTTGGGGGAGGAAAAGGGTTGAGTCGATGGATCCCGTATGGCATGCCGCCGCGTCACCACTCCTCGATGGTGCTAGAATATCAAATGTCGGGCAGTGTTTCCACCTCTACCGCCATTCCGTCCAAGGATTCCTCCGTTGGCGGTGTTGATACTTGGTACATGGGCTCGGATATGCCGGAGAATGTCGCTATTAGAAACGAGGAATGGCGGAGGGCGCAATGGTCATGGTGAAACCGGCGAGTATGCTTTGTTCGGGCGAGGGTGCAAATCGATGTTAAATTTGGCGTCTTTCGACTTGAGTTTAGGCTTATCCTAGAATGTGTTCAAGTGTTGTTGTTGTTGTTATTGGTGTTGTTGTTGGTGTTGGTGTTGTAATCTCTCTATCCCTACTGTACTTCTTTGGATTGTATTTGGATTGGCATCAATGCTCTTCCACCTCCCGACTTGCCCGGCATCTGTGGAATGAAAATTCAGGTGGGAGGATTTTCTCCCCACCCCACCCCGTTGTTGACTAAAAAATAAACTGATTTGTGAACTTAGCGGAGCTGAGATAGGATTGTGTGATCTAGATCGCCAATTTTTTATAAATGTCTTGTACAGCTAGCTGCTTAGCGAGTTAAGTTGGGGGATTGTGGTCTTAGAGGAAAAAAAAGAGATCATGGTAGAGTATATTTACAAGATATTTGCTATTATGGGACTCCAAACAAGGTGCTTTGTTATAATAGGACTTCTAACGTTTGCTTTACTTTAATGACACCTGAAACAATTATACTTTCTAAAACATGACATTTGGTTTATTTTAATTCATTTGATAATATGAAATACATTTATTTTTCTATAATATCTGTACTGCCCTTCGGATTTACATGTCTATGCGTCGTTTTGCCCCGACGTTTCATCCACGTGACCCGACTGCCGCCGCTTCTCATCCCTCCCCATGTCGCCGATCAGCCTCCATCGATGCAGAGCCGCCGTCGATGGACCTAGGGCGATCTCCATGGCTGCCGAGGGGACCAACGGCATGGCGTCTGCAGCCCTAGATGAGGCGGTTGCTCTGGCCGCGGCTCCTGATGGGCTTAATGGCAGCATTAGCATTTGCGTGCATGGGTACCTCTGGCCTTGTTGATTCACAGACTATCCTCAAGGCAGCGAGGTGTTGCTGGCTCTTGGTGCCCAGCATCTTGACGCAAGAATCACTGATGGCTACATGTAGAGACAAAAAACATTCAATGAAATTCTAGTCAGTCAAACCAGCAAATTTATCGCCGACCGATCGACTAACCGTCTCAGGCGACGAGCATGGCGACGGCGAGGAGGGATGACGGTAGACAGCCTGCATCAGAGCACGTACGTGGCCTCGGCGCAGCCGTCGGCCAGCACCATGACCTGCCTCCCGCCACTACCGTCTTTGTTCTTGCTGCCCACTTTCCACCATCAGCTCGCCGTTGCCATTGACATAGCACCCTCCTGTTGCTGCGCTTCCAGCCGCCTTGCCGCTGCTGGCAATGCTGCGGGAGCTTGCAGGGCGATGACGCGTAGGACGCCCGATGCACCCGCTTCCTCCTCACCCGCGTCGCCGCCCAGCCACCGCACAACGCCACCGCCGGCAGCCTCCTACCCATTGTTATTGCTGTCCGGCCCGTGCCCAACAAGGACACGAACTATAGTTCTACACTTCTACTACCAGCAATGGTCATGGCCAGCCATGCTGTAGGCAGAAGTAGCCACGGCCATGCAAGACGGTGAGGGGGCCAATCAGGCCATGGGTGCCCAACAGACCCCTAAATGGCGCACAAACAGACTTGAGAGCAAGTCTATTTGTGCGCCATTTATATTTGTGCCCAACAGACCCCTAAAGTCCACTCTGTTTATGTAGATGACAGACGCATTATAATTGTACTTATCAGCACTAGCATAATGCCCGTGCTAACGCTTTTACGGTTTTAATTTTGGGGAAGCTTAAATTTACAACCAGATATAGGAAGACAATTGTACTTTTTTGTATATTCCGGTAATAAATAATGTAACTTACATTTTAGCTAACTTCTTAATCAAGAATAGAGATTGCCTCCATAACTTTAGCATCAGCAAGCATCGAGGATGTCTAAGAAAGTTCGTACATGCCTTGCAAATTTGTAAGAAGACTGTCCCGATATTCGCAGATATATGCTACCCTTTAGTGCTTCAGATTAGTTCTAATCAAACAATCCGTACTTACTTTCTAAAACAATTGTCAGCCCACACAAGAATACAAGAATACTGAATTACAATTCAGTAAATATTTATTAAAATAAGCGTCCCGGAGTTGACACTCTCTCGCATTGCAGGAGATAAACCACGCCATGCGCTTTTCCCCTATTTAACTTGTTGTCGGACTGCTACAAGAACCGGCCTTATCTAGGTCATCATATTTTACAATTCAAAGAAAAATAGGATGGCTGCCCCTGGTAGTTTAACATCTGCATGGTCACCTCCACCACCATCTCTCCTGGCAAGGACTCAGCAGAGGAAGCAAAAGTTAATGAATCTCTAATACGTGGCACGAAGGGACCGGAGAAAATCAAGAACGTGTATATATAGAAAAAGTGACCAAAAAATTCGATCGGGCAAGAAGTTACCGAGTGAATTAACTCGTCATAATCCATACATACCATTAATCACCAGTTCAGGACGTCTCTGTAAACTATATTTTTCGTGCTCTTCCCTGTAGGATCCAAATCCACTTTTGGTTTTGCCAAAATTCTTGTTGTTGATCTGGACACCCCTCTTGATAAACTCAATTAGAGTCCTTCCATCAGTTCAAAACATGTAGAAGCGGCACAAATACTGAAAGTGAGAGCCGAAGCAATGAAATCAAAATGAATAGGATGCAGTCAAAAGAGGGAAGCATTCATCGGTTCATAATATTTAGATCAAGATTTTTTACATACACAAAATCTTCATTTCCTTGCTTCATCGGTTCATACGCACGCGCTGCCAACAAATTGATCCGTCGGTAGATCGAAACAGGACGTACCCTGGTGCCGGGGGCGTGGTGGTTAAACGCCGATCGGTCGTCGCCGCCTTAATCGCTCAATCGAGGTCATCGTCCGTGCTTCAAGGGGTCCCGACGCCTGCCACCACCAGCGACCGAGGCAGCACCATTCCTTTGACATGCATGACTATTTTTGGTAACCTGGATTTAGAGGAGCGTTGGCATGCGGAATGGAGAGTCACGGTGATTGCTCGTGATTGGGCAAAGGATCGGTTTCCTTCCATGCATGAGCGGAGTGGTTGCCCGTGATTGGTTTCCTTCTATGCATGAGTGATGGGCCGCATGATCGGTTTCCTTCTATGCATGCGCAGGTGTGAGGGTGTAAGATTTTACACAAACTTTTGATCGCAACCCTCGATTCGGATCTAGCTTTTAACGTGAGCCCTCGGATCTGGTGTGTAGAAGAATCCAACTATAGGATAGATAGATTAGGACACTTCTTTTTCTATTCTATCAGGCCCCAAAAGGAAATGAATCAATCATCCAAACAGAGGACAAAATCAAATAACTGCACAATGAGCAAGTACTACATGTGAAGGATAAAATCAAGGTACTCTGTCATTCAGTTGAGAAGAGAGTGCGAATCTGATACAACTAAAGCCTATTGTGATTTGTCCCATGGGCTGAATAAGAATTTCATGATGATCTTAATAGCATCAATTTCTCATCATTTTAAGTCCCATTTAGAAGCTGAATAAGAACTTCAATTCCAATGCCTGGTCAGTGACGACCCCAACAGTTGCAATGCCTGGTGTTACCTTCTCCTAATTGCTTGGGATGTTTTACTTTCAGATCAGATAATATGAAACATATATTACATATAATCTGCTTGGGATTAAGCATGGCTTCACTAATCAGTGAAGAACCCATCAAGCACTGCGATGCAATGATTTTGTTGGAACAGCTTATATAACTATCTTTTCTGTGGCAATGAGTTCAACTAAAGAATCTTTTTTGTGAAAAATGTCAGACAGTTAATAAAAGTGCACTAATGTGCATCAGGTGCACAATCTAACACATGCGCACTTAGTTACAAAAGAAGATGAGATCGCTAACAGCATCTATATCTCAAGACTACTGGAGTAATTGAGATGGTCGATACTCTGATATTGACCTCACGACCTTCAACTCACAATGATCGGAGTGAGCCTAATTTATGTTGAAACACTTGAACAATTGCATGTTTCTTTTTCAATCTTGGAATTTAAGCAGACTCCGGTTAATATAACTTGGAGATTGTGGGCCACAAAACTAGGCAGGCCTACATGGCCCACATAGGATCAGCCCGGAGACACACCGAGCCTTACGGCCCATGATCAGACGAAAACTTTTGATTTCATTTTTAGTCTGCTGGAATTGCATTGGTCCTGGCTCAACAGCTGCCGTGAAACGAATCATCGGTAAGGTAGGCATCAGGTGAATGAATGGTTTACGACTCTGAGTCCGGTGACAGAGACGACCACTGAACAGGGATCGATGGATCCACGCTGCAGCAGCCCTTGCTGGCTGGCTCTCTGCTCGATGCTCAATAACCTGCATGCGATGACCTGCCTCTGGCGGTGTGGCCGCACCGCATGCATGTGAAGGCTGCTTACACCATGGAATGGATGATGTACAGCTTTAATTTGTGTACCGTCGCAGTTGAAATACAACAGCGATGTGTCATGTTTTGCAGGCATATGCATATGCATGCATGCCGTGCGGAATTTAATACTAGACGAAGTCAAGGCAGCCCTGGCCTGCATGCTGCCATTTGTTTCTTTAACACTACGAACTGAGCTGAGGTTGCAGAATTGAATTCCTGCTGCGCAATTTCTGTCTAAACTCGAGGCAGAATGATTCATGCCTTCATGGATCCATCTGCACTTCTGCAGGAAGGACCTTGGAGGAGTAGGTTCGAATGCCCCCTCTTCCTGCTCGCATTAAAAGATGACACTTTATCAGTTCTTAAGGCCCTTATTTTGCTGTGATTCTTGCTCGTTCAAGAATCCCTGTTTTCGTGGTCGAATGATAAAATAGATATAGGATCATTCACATAGGATAATTGGTTCTTTTATAGGATTCCTATGGGATCATAGAATTAACTAATTAAGGATGCAATAGTTATTAGTGATCGTTCAGCTTCTGAGGATGGCTGATGACTTTCTATCTCACTATCTGGATGAAGCTAGAGTAACCACACAATCAGATTGTTGGTTCAACCCAAAAATGATTTTATTCTTTCTTGAACAAAATTCCACGATTTTGGTAGGGTGTTTGTCTAGTTGGCAAATGTGGCATTAGAGCAGGTACAATAATGGGCTATAAGCCAACCTAGTCGGCAATTTTGATGATGTGGAGAGGAGAAGGGAAGAGAGAGAAGAGAGCTTGGCTCTTGTTCTAGCACCAAGTCAGGCACGGATGCATAGATATTAGGAAATAGAAGGGAAATAGAAGGGAAAGAAATAATAATAAAGAGATTTTGTAGCCAACTAAGAGACTAGTTGTTGTATAGCTTGGCTCTTATTACTTGGCTTATAGCCAAAGCACTTGGCTCTACTATTAGTCATGCTCTTACGTACTATAAAGGGACATGATTCTTACACCTGCTGTATCCCCCAAATTTAACCTAATTAACCATACTAGTATATTCTGTAGCTACTAGCCTGTAAAGATGCATTGCCGATATGACCAGTCTCAATTGCACATTAAATATAGTGCCACATCGGTATAATTGCTGATTTGGCGGGGTTATTAAATGAACGAGTTTCATTAGATGAGAGAGGAGTTTCATCCCATGAAACTTATCCGGCTCGATTACCTAGCTAGTTTGCAGTCTTGGTACCTGCGCCATGAAACTACACCGAGGGCATCCCAATGGAGTATTAATGGTCTATCTCTATTAAATTCCTTGTCAACCCAAAAAATGGTGATGTGGCAGCCCAATTAATGAGAAAAGAGAGCACGAATCATATAAATAGTTTCCTCGTGGGGAAACCATATCTACTCTTGACACAATGCACAAGAAACCATGAATTTGCCATTTAGGAGAAACCACTTGTTTGTATGAGGTTAATGCAATGATCCCTAGCTACTTGGTGAAATTGGGAGAGAAAAAGAGAAAACATTTATTACTCGAAGACACTACGACTATGAAGAATGGTTTTTATAGATGATTTCTTTTTGCTATGTAAATCGTGCTAGCTTCTTTCATTTGGGACTGCCCTGCCCTGAGAGTCAGAGATTGGCATAATTAAGCGTGTAATTAGCGCACAAATTAAAGTCATGCTGCAGGCGAAGGTTGTTGGTGCATTCAGGTGTGAGTGCTACTGAAAAAGGTACTCCTAGTAGTAGGGTTAAGCGTGGAGAGCCGGGGCCGGCGAGACACCACACCATGCATGCACGCGGTCCGATAATGGCTGGGCACGGCTGCACCTGCCCGCGACTGCGATCGACCGACGACCGTCCCCGCCCGCCTGCATGCATGCAACGCAACTACTAGTACAGCATTACTAGTGCTTGTTGCACATCGAGGGTGTGGACCATCCACTGGCGTGCAGCCGTGCAGGGGCCCGATCGATGAAATCTCCGTGACTTACGTGCGTCACATCATGCTCATATGGACCTGACCATCATGCACAGCTAGAATTTTTATTATAATTCTCCTAGGTTTCTCCAAGTGTTTTGACATTTAAAATTTAGAATGCGAGGACCAAAGCAATTCCAGTCTACTAGTTGTTGTGTTTCATTATACTACTTAAGAAAGATTAGGAGAATTCCACCATTTCTATACCTACTATTAAAACGTGAAAATTTCTGCCTTTTTTTTTCACCCTTATTTTCTTTCGCCTCTTGCTTCTCCGAGTCCCGATCAGATATGATGGCGATCTCACGTGAGTCCCGGGCCGGTACGTCAGATATGTTCTCGCGACCTGACATTAATTGTTTTGGCTCGACCACACCGATACGATACATGGCTGCGATGCCTCCGTGGTCCTGTCCGTGCGTGAACTAGCCTGTAATTGTGGGCAGCTGAACTGCTGACCTCAGATAGGTTGATCAATGATCCACGGTGTGTGTTTCATTCGTTTCCCGCTTCCTTTTTTTTCGGTTGTTTTTTGTCAGCTCATGGATACGCGGTGATGCAAAGGATTAATATTTTCTAGGACTCATGATAAGACTTTGCTTGACACTTTCTTAAGCTCTGTACGTGTCTAGATAATGCACTACGCGATACCTTCTCCTGTAGGATACCATGTCAATACGATGTGTCATCTTTACGGTGTCATTCGCCTCTTCCCTTCTGCGTCCCGATCGGTCTGCCAAAATTTCTATATTGTTCCTTGTCCAAATCTAATCTAAATAGGACTCATATCCATCGTAAAGTATATAATTATACAGAGCAAAAAGCAAGAGAATTAAAAATAGAGTCAAGAGTTTCCTTGTCCAAATCCAATCCAAACAAACTCAAATCCATCGTAAAGTCTATAATTACATGGCCCTACAAGACAACTGAAAATAGCTTCTCGATCCAACAAGGAACAGCAGGCGTGTCCGTCCCAGGCTCCCAGCCCCACGCAATGTTGACGAGCACCGACCGTCGAGCACGCCCCGTTGACCCTGCGTCCCCTGCTGGACCTGCACTTGGATCTGAAAAAATATTCTCTTCACCTTTTATTGAATATATATTCAGTTCCATCATGGAGTACAACATTTTTAAAAAATGATGTTGGAGAGTCTTCAAAGAATTAATTTAGCTCAAAACAACCCGTAGCGGCGCACGCGGGATATTTCCTAGTATATATATATATATATACTATTAAAGCACGAAAAATTTCTGCCGTTTTTTTTCCACCGCTGTTTTCTTTCACCAATAATAATAGCCCAACTCGGTCACCCCTTGTGCAGCCGGACTCGATAGGAAAAAAAAAAAGAAACATATCGTATCTGGCCTGCCTACGTGAGCGACGCGCACCGGTTCATGGTCGCCGCGGTCGCCGCTGACATGGCCGCGCATCAGGGTGTTGTAATCGAAGGCCTCAGGCTCGACGAGGACTCGAAGATGGACGCAGCGAGCTCCAGGGCAGCCCGAGAGTGCGCACGTCGCAAGCAACGCGCCGCGCGTGCCGCGGGCAGCTGTCGAGACCCAGCTTGATGGTACCGCGCATGCGCCTTTCTGACCTCATCCAAGCTTCGCACCGAGACGGCCGCCGCTGTGCCACATGGCTGCGCCTGGTCCCTCGGCCTCTTGTCCAATGTACACCTCCGACGGCGCCGGTGCAGCGGTTCTCGGCGTGGCGACGTGTATGGCTTGCTGATTATTTCGTCCAGATCACGGGGGCACATCACATGTATACATGCATACGATTGATGGTGTATTATTCAACATGTTCAGTCATTGCCATCCATATCTATCTATCTCACTCCATACTTTATCCGGAATCAGTGTACATATCTTCTGCCGTGTGTGCTATAATCGAGCACTGAAGCATAGAAACCTATACATACAGATGCATCGCCATGGCTATATATTCGCCACTGAGTATATAATGATGATGTGATAAGACGCCGAAAGTCGTTGAGGTTGAGGTGTGGATGCAAACGGACCTGAGCGAAGGTCATGCGGGCGAGGCACGAGCACACGACGCGATGCCATGAATTGACACGGAGCTGCCGTCAAGACTTATAAGGCAAGTGAGGAAAAGCTATGTGGGTTTATAAGGCAAGTGACTTATACAAATAATCATGGTTTTTTAAAAAAATAATTTAGCTCCCGTTGCAACGCACGGGCCTTTTACTAGTTAATAGTAATGCATTCTATGCATAGAACTATATGCGGGTTTTTCTGCGTGAATCGTGATGATACGTAACACCGTCGACCCCTATGTTCCCCTGATCGATCTCCATGTAATAATTAATGGAGTGCTTGCGTGTGGTCATGCAGGATAACACATGCCTGGTACGCTGACAGTGGGCAGTATGTATGTATGTACGCGCGTGCTTAGTATATGGTACCTGAATACGGAGATCGCTCTAAGATCATGCAATTTTGTACGCAAGGTACAGGGCAGGCATATATTTATATGGTTATGCATATTTATGGTGGCCAGGCCAGAGAGAAAATGTTGGGAAGAAAACCGGGCACCTTTTAGTCTTTTTATTACAGCCCTTTGGCTGGCCTGCGCCCAAGATTCTGTGCTTTGTTTGCATCCACACCGGAAGCTAGCTAAAATGCCTCCTTCTCACTGATGCATGTGTCGATCTCCTGCTCTGCTCAACACAGAACTGAACACGCACGACAGGGAAACAACAAGCTAGGCAAAACCACGCCATCGATCTGATCTTGATTTCCTAACCTTAACCACTGCTGCGGGTGCGGCTGCTTTATTTCAGATCCAGAAAAACAAGGCCAATGCAAGTACAGCGTAATGTGGCCAGCGCACCCTAGCTAGCAGGAGTATATATATGTTTGCAATTATATTGGTCATTGGTCATGTCTGTGGCATCTAAAATGTCTTGCACAATGCAATCTTAGCTTGAGTTGTGTGGTTTCCTACTCTGCACAGCACTGCACAGCACAGCAGGCAAACAATGCCAAGCTTCCTTCTTGTAAGGAACCACGAGCAAAATGCATGGCGCGTGTACGTGGGCAGGCACCGAGTGGGAGTGGCAATATACCGTACCTGCTATGGCAACTGTTGACTAGTTGTGAGAACCACTGCATATACTATGGGCTGTTTGGCATGGCTCCAGCTCCAGATGGAGCTAGCTCCACTCTAAAACTCCAGACTTAAATTGGGGGTGTTTAGCTACCAGCTCCATCCTCTTCTACGAGTCTCACATATCAGTCTCAACTATCTATTTTTCTCTTCTTCCCCACCCGTGCACGCCGCCATGCCACGCCTGGAGCGATGTTCGACGCGTTGCCATGGCACACGGGCAGTCCATGGAAATCACGACCAGCAAAATTAGGCGCTATCACGTTATGGAAAGCTCTCTAATTACCTAGTGTGCCCAAGAAGAAACACAAAAGCGACAGCTTGATGAGAGCAAATGGGACCTCAGAAGCAACAATGAGGCTCTCAAGAAGAAAATGTCATTTTCGGCAGGGCTGCATGTACACCAAGCGTCCTCATTGTGGGTCTGGGCGCCCTCGTCATGCTATTGTCGATGTCGTGCCTCGCATGGACACTGAATGGCAGGGGAGCACTATGCCACCTTCACTAGAGGATGGTGAACAGACTGTTCATGATGTAGCGCTCGCAAAATTCATCCACTCAATAACCAAACTTGTCAAGGAACCCCTAATTCCTCCACAGCAACATGGGCTAGTCAAGCCACAAAGGAAGCAAGCCATCTCGGTGCAACGCTCGTCTAGCTAGCAGCCATTGCTTAGGCGTGCGGTGATGCATAGAGAGAGCAAGGCAAGTTCTCATGAAGAGGTTGGACATCACACAGGAAGAGGTTGGCCTTCCTGTATTGCACCAAGCTTATCAAAGGCACGATGTCCAACTTTGTATTCAAGGCACTAATGGATCTCAGTGGGCTCAACAGACCAACCATAACAGTCAGACCATGACATAAGGCTTCCTTGCACCATCAGCATTGATCAAGGAGTCATTCACGCCATGTTAGGCCAAGCAGTTATGGAGGGGATACTAGATAAATGTGGGAAGTCGTAGTTGCTCTTTTCATATTTATGACAAGCTGAGTGCGTTCTTTGTTTTCTTGTGTTACCTTGTGTGTAGGAGGACTATCGTGGGTTAGTCATCAGGGCTTTTGTGATCTTGAGAGGATCTATGTGTGTGTAAGGTTTTTAGTCCTGGTTTTTTCCTTAAAACTCTGCCAATTCTATGTTGCTTAATTGAAAGGTAGAGCTCCCTGCCGTTACGGTCAAAACACAAAGATTTGATGAGAGAAAGAACCAATCCATTGATTTGTGCTGTTTGGGGTGGGCATATCCCATCTCTCCACATCGAATACACCAGCAGGCCAGCCGTCGGCAACACAACTCGCCCATTTGTTACTATTGGTGGATATTGTCATCATCTGCTTCAAACAATCTCTTCTCCTCATCCTCAATCTGCATGCCCAGTAGAGGATGACCTCCACGCTCCATGTTCGCATGCATAGGCACATGGGGCACGCCATGGAAGCGTCGCCTGCATCGCTAGCGGTGAAGCGCACACCGCAGAGAGAGGTGTTTGTCGGGAAGCACGACGGGGCGTAGTCCGACAAAAGCCTCCTACGGCGGCAAGGGTCCACGTACGCCGAGACGAGGGATCTTCATCGGATGAGAGAAGGAGCCGAGGGGGCCACCCGGCCTTCATGTGAGATAGGCACGGAGGGGCCGGCGGGCACCACTGTCGGGAGTGGAGGACTGTGTGGCGCCACCCGGCCTTCATGAGAAGATACCGCACACGGCTCTGTCTATCGTCAAGAAGGGGCCGGGGGTCACGCAGAAGGGGGTGCGAGGGATGTAAGAATAGAAAAGAAAATGGTTCAACTTGTGTAACAGATGGCATTGCGGGTAATTTCCTTCCAACTCCACGTCCACGTTCAAAACAAGATGTTACGGAGCAGCGAAAGAGGTGCTCCAAAACTCCAGTGCCGGTGATCCAAAACTCCATACCCATTTGCGGATAGCTCTAGAGTTTGGGTTGTACCATAGAGTTCTGGAGTGGGGGTGTTTGGCTAGAAAACTAGTTAGAGTTAGTAGAGTTGAGCTCTAGAGCCATGCCAAACATGCCCTATATGGTGCCAAGATGGTCATTGAGCTATCTACAGTATGTGGCATGGTGGTGAGAATGTAATACGGTTGAGAAGCGTAGTGGCGGACGGAGGATATTGGCCATTTCAGCCCAAGGTGCCCTGTGCCAACCCTAGCACCTAAGGCACTACCAAAGCAAAGTTTCGATCAAATCAGCGGAGCCTCATAACCCGATATATCTTGTCACTTGGCTTGGTTATTGTGGTGGAAACTGCCCACACAGTTTCAACGATTTCAAGTTCTCGATTTGACACATATGCTCATATTTTTCTGGATTTATTTCAAAAATCAACAACGTTGTGGTTTTTGGTGGTAGGTGGCATCCCCATTGACATCGAGGTGTTTGTGGTGACTTCATGAATTTCAAGACCTGTCGGCAGCTCTGTCCATCGAGTTGTTCATAGGGGTAGGTTTGCGCACGTGTGTGTGCAATTTGCGTTGTAAAGTGAAATTCACAAAAAAATTCTCAGATTTTTTGAAATGGTACTACAAGTATAATGACACGAGCTAGTACCATATTATGAAGAATTATTTGAATCCATGACATTACAATTTTCACACTTTTGAGATATGTCATTACTATTATTTTATTTTTAAAACTTATCATTATATATTGTTTTTAACTTGAGTCGTGTCATTTTCTATGTCATTGAGCGCACCTGCCACATGAAAGGCCTTTGTATGTTGTTTTGGACTAAAACACACCCCCAACTATTTCGTTCTACCTCGCCATCCCCCACCACACACTAGCCTCATGCCAGTTTAGTTAACTAAAAGTGAACCTAAAAAGTGTTACAAAGATTCTGTCACATCGAATTTTTGATGCATGTATAGAACATTAAATATAGATAAATAAAAAACCTAATTGGATAGTTTGGTTAGAAAGTGCGAGGCGAATCTTTTTGATCCTAGCTAGTTATTCAATGGTAAGACAATAATTATCAAATACTAACGAAAAAGTGCTGAACCTAAAATATTTCACTAACTAAACACCAGCCTTCATATTGTGCGAGAGATTTGCGTGGCACTTGCATAGTTTTCCGTACAATATTTTTTAACGGATCCATTGCCTTTCATGGACTTTCTCTCTCTCTCTCTCGAGCAGGCTTTCAGCCTGGGCTTTTGTAGCACTCGATGTCTCGTTGATTTGGAGCATCTACTTTTTCTGGTTGTGCTTGGAAAGGACATAGTTTCATATTTTTAGGAAAAGTGTGTGCTACTGGGACCAGCCATTTCCAAGCCCCGGCCATATATCTACGTGTATATATGCACACTACCTAGTGGCTAGTACGTATCTTGATATGTGACTGGGTGTTCAAAGGCAAGATCAGAAAAGATCGATTGATCGGGTCGAAGTTCAACTGTGATTCCAACTTTTCTTGTAGTAAAAATCACATAATTCAACCGCAAGCTTTTTGTTTCATACTTGGACTGGCTGAAGGTGTGCATGTCCTTAAACCAAACTAGCTAGTCTTTCATATGCTCTCTCCATCCACAAATATAAGGACCAGTGGCGGAACTGGCGGACAAATAAAGGCGGGGCCATACTAATTCGTCGATTCAAGAATGTAACAATTCGTTTCAAATTTTTTGTCCATACAAAATATTCTAGCAAGGTAGTTTGCAAAAAGTGAGCAATATACCTTGTTCCATCTCTTGTTGGTTGGTTGGTTGGGGGGTGGCGGGCAGCTCCGCCACTGATAAGGAGTAAATAATAATTTTTATGGAAAAATAAGTATGTAGGGAGGCAAAATTATTTCAACATGTCACTCACTGAGCAGTTATAATTTATATATGAGCTAGACCCCCACTCATATGCAAAAATTCTAATAAATCTTGAAGGCCTATTTTCCTGTGTTCCCTAATGAGTTTTTAATGTTCAAGCCCAAAAGTACAAGTGAATGGTATGATATTAGTATCATATTGAAAGTTGATGTGGGGGTGGCAAGTTATCCTCTCTGTCGATGTGTGTGTGCGTGTGTGGAAAATTCTTTCTACTATCATGTGTAAAATAAATTTCATAGAATGAGTTGCAAGGAGATGGAATTAAGTAAGGATCTGGCTGTGTTATTTGGGTGCAAAGAAGGAAATTTCCCCTTATGTTATCCGGGAACCCCAATGCACTTGCAAACTTTTGAATTGAAGAAAGATTTTTTTTTAAAAAAAAAAACTTAGTAGTAGGATAAAATGACCGTGCACTCATACAATAAGTGATTTATTAAGGATGGGAGTAGCTGCACCTAGTAGGCCATGTTGAATTAAGTTTTCTCCTGAAAAGGTTTCTCTGGTGGATCATAATACTTTCCCAAATCATTTGGGTGACAGGACTAATGATTCTCGAAAGCAATACAAGGCGAAAAACATTGTGTGTTAAATAGAAAATTCAAACTGTATGTGTTGTTTTCGGCGAAGCACAAGAACTCAAAGGAGTTCCAATGCAAGCATTGCGTCTTGGGCAATCATAATAATGATTGTCCAAGTATGAAATGCCTATATATATATATGTGTGTGTGTGTGTGCTTATACCTGCATGCATCTCCCTACGGCTTCATATACTCCCTCCGGGATGGTATTAGAAGTTGTTTAGGGACAACGACACGATCTCCAAAACACAACTTTGACCTCTTATATATTATTATAAAAATATTTATATATGGAGATGTGATATATGTATATTTGTATCAAAATATTTTTTAAGACAAATCTACTCATATAATTTTTACATTTATAAAGTTAACAACTTAAAAGTTATTGATGATTTATATTTCCGATGTTTAACTCAAACCTTGTCCAAAAAACGACTTCTAATACAGACTTTACTTGTACGCGCGGGCGCGGGCGCGGGCAGGTTGGCCGTGACATAGCTAGTAGCTCTGGGACTCGGTACGTCAATGAACCCGTAGCCGATCGAGGGATCCGCTACGAACCGTAGAGTGGTCACACGCCACGAATTGCCGTTGCCGGGGCCTCTGCACTGCTCCGGCCGGGGCCAGGCAAAATCTAGGCAAACTGTTGTCGAATGAATGCCCTGCCGATGCCGGGAGCGGCGACGAATGACAAAAAGTCTCGGCGCCGGCCGGCCCGCTAACGGCCGCTATGCATTAATCCCTCGCGGCCGCGTGGCCGCCGCTGCACCTGCACTGCCGACCGGCCGGCGAGACCACTAGCGCTAGGCCCTTCTTCTCCTGCGTCGCCATCGCGGCGCCTGCTCGCCATCTGACCTCGCGTCACACTTGGTACACGGGCATGCATCGCGAGAGAGAAAGTAAAGGCTCTGCATGCATGTCTGCACTGCACCTTCACGATGCGCCTGCCGTGTCCCGTGTGCTTTGATCTCTAGTGAAGTACATCATGTAGTAGGACTATACATCAACCGTTTTCAAGCATGCAGATATAATGGCGATCCCATCTCGACCTTGCGAGGAGGGAGGATGCACACACCACCGTGGTGTCGTCCTCGTACAGGGCGTACTACTAGTGTAATGGTCGCTCTGGGCGCTCGGAGCACGCTCGGCGAGGCTGGTGGATCGAGACGTGTACCGTGACGCCTGCTGCCTGCATGTGCGTCGTAGTCGGGGTAGGGCCGTGAAAGGCAACTGGCTTGGAGTTTTCTTTTTTCTTTTTTTTGATAAAGGCTTGGAGTTTTCTAGGACAACGTGTATATGCACGTAACAGTGTTCCATGCATCACGTACTAATAAGCTGCAGAAGCTGTGCTCCGCGGGCTCCGCGGTGCAGGGCTCAGTTACTACTGCATGCCGCTGCCGCGCGCTCACCAAGTCACCATGGCCACGCATGCGTGAGACGTCGCGGTCTCAGGAGGTCAGGGATGGTACTGTGAGAGCATGCACGCGGTCCCTTCAGCTTTTTTTTACTCTCTTTTCTTCTGTTTTGTGTACCCTGCCCTTGCCTATTTTTATTACCTCTACGAACGGATGATAAGTATATACATTACGTACTACGTATCAGTAAAACAGCTAGTAGATCTGATCTGGTCTATACTAGCCACGTCTCGACCGGCCGGGAGAAGCCCATAGGTTGCTCAGTAAAACAGCGAGTCAGTGTTTTCTACTGTACTTCGTACTACGAGTCGACCACATAGTACGTACGAACGCTGGCTAGCTGCTTCTCGTACGTGTCGATCCATTAAGGGTTCGTACGTAAATCTTGAAGGTGCAGGACGGCATGCATTGCAGATGCAGAGGGAACGTACGTAGCGACCGCTCTGATTTGGACATAACCTATTGAGAATTGACCACGCATGCAAACGGCCAGACCAGGGCAGGCAAGCCGACATGGACTATACTATATGCCACGGAATCGTGCTTGCATCATTGAAGGAGCTACATACCGTAGTTTCTTCTTGGTACTTTTTCTAACTGTGGTAGTACTCTCTAAAATGTTTTTCTCAAAAATGCAATATATATAGAGCACACTAGCAAGGTTGTCCGCGCACAAATAGCATGGATACCTAGCCTTCTTGGTAATAACATATTAGGATTTTAATTTTATTACTTGAAAACAATTTTTGTAAATAGTTTTGTGTCTTGGTAAATAGTTTTTCTAAATAAATCTCGGGTGTTCTCGGTGTGTGTGACCCAGAACAACGTGAGTCTTATTGGCCTCTCCGACTTGCTTCCTAGTCGGCCTCGGTGTTCAGGCCTCTATTGCGTGTTTTGATCGTGTGCAGCTAGTAGTTGGTGGATGCCGAACAAGATTGAAAAGGCCTTGGTTTCATGTCAAATATATATATTTGGAGCCATTGCCTTGCCGATGGTCACAAGGGGCTAGAAATTAGAGCTCGAGCCTACCTTGTGCGCTAGTTTTTTTTTTCAATACCAAGCACTCGCTAGTACTGCATTAAGACAAGTGGAAAATGTTCTTACATCCTAATGAACCCCTTTAGCGAGTTGCCTGGGGCTCACAAGGCTAACACACTGACAGAAGGCACCAACTTGAACGGTGGAGCTTAGAGTGTTGTACTAAAGACTGAAAAAATTGAGCGACTAAAGCAAAGCGTAAACTAGCTAACTGATCGGTCAAAGCCTACCAACACGTCCACCGCCGCGTCCACATCGCGGACGGTGCGAGGGGAAAGCACACGGACTGCGCCTCGTGCTTGTGGTGCGGAACCGATCCTCCAAAGTGGCTAAGAAGCCTGCTGGCAGCGGTGTCGTCGAGGCATGGCTAACCAGGACATTTTTTTTGTGATAATGGATAATACAATCCGGCCTCTACATCCGTGGATGTACACAGCCAATTATTACAAAGTTCGAGAAGCACAATGTCTTTAAAAATGACATAAGCATTATAACAAACGAAAAAGATGTTTTCACCCTCTATTTGAAATTTCTAAAGCAACCATCTCTAAACGCTTGCTCAAACACACGAGTGCTTCTTTTGTTTGCTCAGTACGCTGTAGCTGGGCCCAGGAACGAAGCCAATAAGCTCCCCTGAAAATAACCTGCATAATAGAGTTAGATTTTAATTTTTTAAAAATCATGTCATTACGACACCTCCAGATGGCCCAGAAAAGAGCAGCCACACCAACCCAAATCAGAGGCTTAGTCTGTCTATTCTGACTTCTAAGCCATGTACCAAACATATGGTTAACAGAAACAGGTTGTGTTAGATTAGTAGCATAGAAAATAATCCTCCAAATCATTTTAGCAAATGGGCAGTCAAAAAAGAGATGTTGGATAGTCTCCATCAAATTACAACATTCACATTTCTGACTCCCCTTCCAATTTTTCCTAGCAAGATTGTCTTTTGTCAAAACAACACCTTTTTGGACAAACCAGAGAAATTTTTTTATTTTTAGAGGTATTTTCCATTTCTAGATCCTCCTATGTTGGAAGGGTGGATTTGTATCTATGGAATCAAGATACATAGTCCGGACAGAGAAAACTCCAGACTTAGTTAATAGCCATTTAAAGTGGTATTTTCCATCCACCAGAGCCACATTGGAGGTCTGTGCTACAAGGCTAAGCCAATCCAATAGGTTATTATCCACCAAAGATCTCCTAAAAGAAATATTGAGAGTATCAGAGGACATAACTTTTGAAACTGTTGCATGTTTATCCCTAGCTATATTATATAAGCTTGGGTATCTGAGTTTGAGAGGCTTATCACCTAACCAAGTATCATCCCAAAACCTTATACTGGTTCCATCTTTAATCAGAAAACAACCTTTAGCAAGTACCTCATCTTTAATATGCATGAGGCCTCTCCAAAAATGAGGGTCATTTGGTTTGGCTGATACTTAGGTTAGGATCTTGGAATGCAAATATTTATTCTTAACAAGGATTGCCAAGTGCCGGCTAACCAGGACATGGCTGGTTTCTCTTCTTTTGGGCGTGCCAAATGGAATGGTCTACTATAATTAAATCTATTTATTAGCATATATGTTTGGTACTGCTGTACAAACTTCGCATGCTAACGTACGTGGAGGGGAATTTGAAAAAATATCGAGTGGAAACAAATAAGGCAAGAGGTTACCAATTTCCCCCCTTCTGATCTCGCCATAAAGTTGCTACTTATCACAACTTGCATTTTGCTACTTTGAATGTCGTGGTTACGGAAGCGGTGGAGGCATCACAATCCAAAAATACAGAAAAACACGACTTGTGTTACAATTGGATCTCTTCTGAAACGTCGACCCTCAAGAAACAACAAGCAATGTGCATGGCTCATCTTCTGATAAGCTCTGTGCCTACGTATGTAACCGCCATCTTTGGTGACAGACAGCGGCGATAGTAATGAGCAATTATGCATGTTTGACATATCTAAAAGTTGGTAGGCCGTAGGGCGTCATGTTATTGACTTAGACACGCACATACTACGCCATACATGTTTGATTGACCAGTAATATATAGGATTGTACTAAACATACCTGTGTACTAACTCAGTATGACTTAATTAGTACAAAGGCTATTTTTGATGCAAGACTTGAATATGTAATGATCGCAGCAACAATACGGGTCACACGCGGCAACGCAATCCAAATGCAGTAACCATGACACATTGTACAATTGGAGCGCTCTTGTACATCCCTCTGGATCGAGAAACAATTAATTAGCGCGATGTACATAATTGTTCTTCTGATAAATTCTGTCTACTGCTGCAAGACTCTCTTTCTTTTGATAAATTTGCTGCAAGGATGATATAGTTGCTGCAAGGCTCAATCCCAAGCAACCGAGAGACCCAACTGACCGTGCTTCACTTGATCTAGGACATCCCCAAACGGCCAAACCTCTCGCATCGGTTTACTGTACGTTGCTACCATCCAAAAAAAGACACAGCGCGCGCCACGCGAGCCAACCTGTAAAAGGTGGTGGTGCGTCGCTCAGCTTGGGGAGTGGGGTGGCGTCAGCTACTACGTGCATGCTGCCGAGCCGGGGTGGATCAAAGCACGCAACTCGCGAGAGAGACCACCCGGCCCCGTTCCGGCCCGCACCACGTCTTGTCGTCGCCGTCGTCGCGGCGCACCTGCCGCAGACACCAGAGATCAAGCAGCGAGGGGGCGGGGCAGGCACCACGCAGCAGCAGCAGCCTCCTCTGGTGGCTGGTGGCCCGGGCAATTATTCGAACCAAGCGCTTGTCTCACCGGCGACGCAACAACACAAGCGGCGGGCGCGACGCGAGAGCAAAAAGCTAGAGAGAGAGAAAGGGATCGAGAGAGCTTACAAAAACTCCCCCCCATTAATTCCACCGTGATTCCATCTCCTTTGTCCTCCTCCTCCTCGCCGTCCCACCACCGCTTCTTCTTCTCCTTCTTTTAAGCTCCCCACCGTCTCTTCTCCGTCACACTCCTCCTCCCTCTCATCACCCTCTTCTCCCTTCTCTCTTGGATAAACATAAAGCTTCATCATCCTCGTCAGCCTGCTGTTCTCTGCATTGCCGCTAGCAACCAAATCTAAAGCTTCTTCATCCGGCCGCTCAATCTTCTGTCCTTGGCGTGTTGGCCGGCGGCAGGCAGGCAGGATGAGGGCGGGCGGGATGCTGTGCCGGTCACAAGCGGCGACGGCGGTGTGCGTGCCAGGGGACGCGCGGTCCATGGTGGTGGCTCGACGCGCCGACCGCACCATCGTGGCCGGCGGCGGCGGCGTCGACGACGCCCGCCGCGTCCTGCACGACGTCAGGTACACGCGCCTCGGCGACGACGACGCCGGGGTCGCCACCAGCGCCTGCACACCACGTCGTCGTCGCGGCGGTTCGCGGCGCCCACCAGGGCGGCTGCTGCTGCTGCGCCGTCCCCTCCGACCGCTGGTGGCGGCGCGTCATGCAAGCCGCGCGTGGCGGAGATCAGGCAGCATGCGCAGCAGCGGCGCGCCACCGGCGCCGCGCGCGCGCCCGTGGCCGTGACGCTGCCCATGGTGACCAAGAGCCCCAGCAAGGAGGCGCCGCCCAAGGACCTCGCCGCCGCGGCCAAGCGCGTCCAGGCCGCCGCCGCGTCCCTCGCCGCCGCGCCGCCAGGCGACCAGCAGCTGCTCCAGGTGCGTAACGTTCGTTCCTAGTGCGTAACTGACGAGGCACGCGCGCCCCCCTCGTTTCCTTTGCTTTAATTTGGGGTGCTGCTAGTATATTCTTGTTAAGAAATAAAGCTGCTAGTATATTATAGTAGTGTATTATTCTACTACTAATTTTGGAGCAGACTTATATCTGACAATTTCAGTTACCGTCTTTCCAAAATTCACAGCTAAGAATAATAATTACTACTCCCTCCGTTCCATTTCAAATTTAATTGGAGCAGACTTTGTTTTGGCGAGCTTTTATATAATTTTAATAAACTGAAGGAGTAGGGTTTTTTTTTTTTTAAACAAGGAACGAGAAGCCCACAAGATGCATGCCTATACAAGCTTTGCTTATGATCCAGTAACACATACCACTAATGTTAACCTTCCTTTTTTAACAGCCACACACACTTACACCAAGGACAGTACGTAGGAGGCTTATCTCTTTGTTCTTTGACGTACAGTACGTGTCATGGTGTGCCGCCGTCAGCGTTGCAGTAATAATAGAGAGACAAACATTACATACGGTTGGGGGAATTGAAGTTATCCGGTCCACGTACATGGCGGCTAGGACTACTACTTTCAAAATCTAGTTATTCTTTATTCATTGAAAGATGATTCTACTGAGCGAGTAGTCAATGAGTAGAAACTAAAATTGGTAAAATTTAACTAAATTGTTTACTGCTGCTAATACAAGGAATATATACAATGCGAATTCATATCGTGAAATTACGAGGCGTTTGTAACGTAAGCGTAATGAATTTGGTCTCGCGCAGAGAGGAGTGCCGACCCAGCCATGAATTAGGTGTATAGTAGTAGGTAAAAAGAAAAGCTGACAGCATCTATCATCAGGCGTGATGACGACTAATGAAAATTTATTTATTCATACTACTATCCGGGGCCCGGGAATTAGGCATTTAATCTACTAGTCGGCATGCAACCAGAAGCAGTAAATTCGTCTGATGTAAGGAGTATTTATTTTGGGGTGGGGTGGGGACAAATCAAAACTAAGAAAAGCGGAGATACAGTAGCGGCATTTACGACAAATAAAGAAACAAAGAGGACTTGTGCTCGCTGGGAGCACAGTGAAAAGGCCATTGCATGCATGATGCATCTCCTCCATGCATGGCCATCTCTCTCTGACTCTCTCACACACACACCAATACACACAGCAGGATCAAGGAGAGGAGAGTGGAGGGCTCCAATCCAATCCAATCCAAACCCAAATCCATGTCCAGCTCAATCGGTCGTTGCAGTTGCAGTTGCAGGAGGGGGGATAATGCGTGCCCCCTCGTCGCAGACAGAGAGTAGTGAGAGACTGTGAGATGGTAACAGAGAGGCCACTATTCCAAGTGGACCATGCTACATGCTCCCCACAACCACAGGCGCTGCTGTTGCTACATGCATATATGCAGGTCTGTCTTGGTGGTTACAGAATTTGGTCATTGCATCGCTTACCGTGGTACATTTTGTGTGTAGGTGGTGGTGATGAAGGTGGCCATCCACTGCCAGGGCTGCGCAGGCAAAGTCAGGAAGCACATCTCCAAAATGGAAGGTACGTATCCATCCCACCTCGTCGTACGTATATATCTTGTAGACTTGTAATATACGTACACACGAATGTAGCTTCTACTAGTAGACTTGAAGTTTTCACTGAACCATGCATGCTCCTCTCGATGAGCAGCTGCATGCATGTACTGATGTATGTACAGCTGCATGCATGTGCTCAAAATAGTAGGTAGGTTCAAAGCGTGCCCACGCTACATCTGAGAAAGGCAGTTGGGCGTTTGTGCAAAACGCCCGCTGGATCGTCGGATTCTCCGTCACGGGCCGGCCGGATGGAGAAGAGACGAGAGGACACCTACTCGATTTGACGCGGTCCACACCCACCGTGTAGACCGTCCGTCCGGCCGGCCGGCGGCCACGACGACCCATCCCGGCCACCAGTACGTAGTACACGTAGTACGTGCAGTCGTCGAGTGCTGACGCCTACACTGTGTAGCGTGACCCCTGGAGCTATATATAGCTCTATATAGAGAGACGCCCCATTCGTCACATGCATGCATATGCCTATGTATGTATGCACACCGGATCCAAGAAACGCATCCTCGTCATTTCGCTTCAACAAAACCCAGCTGCAAGAGTACAGTAGTCTGAGTGAATAATAAATAACCGCATGCATATATAGTTGAACACCCCACCGTCCACTACTAGAGATCGAGGCTTATAAATTGATGGTCAACACATCAGGTAGCCAACTACTGGCCGTGCATGACGTACGACGGCCCCCTGATCTGATCATCGATCGAGGTGCAGAAATAGAAGTGGGTCGCGTATTGCATGAGGACAGCAGGTTATTCTAGCTAGGTCTTAATTGTTGGTACTCTCCATCTCCCATCCGTAAAGTTAGAAGAGTAGGGCATTGTACCCAATAAGTGATGCCCAGGAACTGATATACATTACCATTCATCAGTAGGTATACATGCATTGTTGGCAGTCGATCGAACTGTTCATTAAAGCTACTCCGTATAGCTTGATGAACATTGCTGATCGATTGCCACATATGCATGACGCATGGACGTTGGGGAAAAGTGAACGTTAATTTGGACTAGAGCCTGCATTGTTGGGTTGGAGCGCAAGACAAACAAAAAAAGAAGCTTTGAAAATTCTTGCGTCTCGGCATCGATCGGCAGGAATCGGTCGGACCACACATGCGTGGCGTGGCGTGGCGTGGAGCATGGGCTCTTGGGCTGGGCCCGGTACCCCGTAGCCGTGTCCAGTAGTCCGGACGCCGTATAGTGACGACGCGCGTGGCGTGTACGTACGTAGACAGCACCGTTCACGTGCCTCTACTGCACGTCCATGTACTCGATCAGACTGTTCATGGCGGTACGGTAGAGCATCCCATGCTACGATGCCATCAACAGTAATAATTCGAGAAAGATCGAGAGCTGGTGGTCGTCGTCGTGTCTGTGTGTTGGTCATGGATGCATTCATTAACCTTTTTACCGGCGGCGGCGGCGCTGTGATGACGATGATCATAATGGTGATGATGAATGATGGTGTTGACTACTACTGCATGCAGGGGTGACGTCGTTCAGCATCGACCTGGAGAGCAAGAAGGTGACGGTGATGGGCCACGTGTCGCCGGCCGGCGTCCTCGAGAGCATCTCCAAGGTCAAGAAGGCCGAGCTCCTCGCATGATGATCGATCCGCCATGCTCTCAGTCGCTCGCCACCGTCTCTTGTAATTGGTCGGTAGATCGATCTCCGATCCGTCGTCGATCCAATTAAGCTCAAGTTAAGAATGAAGAATCTCTGCAGCGCTCCGTAATATGATGGTTAGCTGTATCGTCGTATGATGGTTTATTAAAGAGAGTTTGTCATGGCATGGTATACCAAAGCAATGGATCAATAACTTGTTAGCCAGCATGCACTAGCTTGCTTGCGCGCGTGCAGTGATGCGGGCATATGTATGCATGCGCGTGGTGAACCTGGCCTCCTCCTGTCTGCTGGTGCTAGATCATAATGCATGTACTTGGTAGGGTGGGTCGTGGTCCGTGTGTGCATGATGCTTAGTTCGTTTATTAATTATTACAGCACTATTATTGATTACATGCATATAGGTTGCCCTTGCCCACTCCTCCACTCTCTCTTTTCGAACTGTGGATACATGCATATATGAGCTAGTGACCCACGCACCATGGCGGCTGAACATGAACTGATCTGATCGAAGCTTTGGCCGCTTTCGCTTGGAACTGTGCTTTTGGCTGCGCGTCACACACGCATCAACAGCTCGTCGCGTGCATGCTAGCCTAGCCTGGCCTGGCCTGCATGTCCCCAAGGTTGAATTTGAAACAAGGAAGCATAGTATATAATAAACATGCTATGGTCGACTGCGCTAGCTTCAGCAGGAGCGATCGATCGATCGACAAGTACTACGTCTTTGCGTTGCGCGCGCGCCGTTGTTTTGGCACATGCGAATGGCCGGATCACTCACTTGCGGTGCCATGCATCTCAGTGGCATGTGGGCCCAGACCAGTTCGGTTTATATCTTTTCCCAATCCCGAAAAACCAAAAAGGTAAACATGACAACTGATCTTTTTTGATAGGAGGACTGGATGCAGGGAGGCTTCTCACCTCCTACCTGCTGGTATCGTCCCATACGCCAAGGGACATGATATACGTGCCAGAGTGAATGATGTGCGACAACAAGAGATACCGGGATGCATCGATCGGCACGTTTCGGAAACAATGCAGCATGCAGTTTGTTGTGGACACTGTGGACGGGTCGTCTGCTCGCTGTCGTCGCGGGGACAACTATTTACCGGTCTGTTTTCACTGTTTGGTGCTTTTCGTGCTGCTTTCACATGCATGTCCGTCCCAGTGCAGATCGATCGATCAGGGCCGGGGTGGTGACTGGTAGCCAATGCAGGTGAAGACGACAGACGATGAATAAGACGCCTCCAATTCCCTTTTGGTTTCTTGTGGAGTACCTACTATACTAGTACTACAGTTTAGCTCGAGATCGATCCGCCTATGTGTGCGATCGAAGCGAGCCCCGTGACCGGCATATACGCACGTCGTGCTCATCTCGTGCCTGTCGTCGCACGCAGACACTATCATTCAATATATATATATAAATATCCTGCTGTTGTACTGTGTGACCAGCAGATCCATCAATGGGAAGCAGAGCACGTAAACGATGATCGGAACTTTTTGGGGTTTCTCGATACATGTGTACGTACGTGGCCCTAGCTACCAAATCATGTATCCAACAAGTGTGTGAATAAGGCTGCAACACGAACTAATAATGGATGGATGGATGGATTTATTTGATGGTCGAGCTGTCAGCGAAGCCCGCAAGCAGCATGTTGGAATGTCCGTATATGTCCTGATCGCGCGCATCATCTGATGCATTATGGCCTCATATATATGGTGATGATGGGCACACGAGTCCATCATTCTTGTATAGAGATGTCTGTCCTAACCAAGATTTTGACGTATCAAGTTAATTATTCACTCCAAAACCACTCATTTCATTCCATTTTTATACAAGAAATTTCGGAAATTAACATTCAGTTCCTGAGAACTCTGAGATTAATTTGAGAACGTGGCCCATCTCTCAATGACTCAGATTGGCCTTGATGGCTAATGAAGGGATGGTTATCAGAGTTTTTTTGGCAAGTCTAAGGAGAAAACGCCGAACTATCTGTCACATATCATCATTTACCATGATTATTTATCTAAGGATTATTTAAATGTGATTGATGACAACAAATTGTAATGGTCTACCACTAAATAGCATATATTTACAAAACATTCAAACAAGCTAAACAACCATTTAGGTGAGTTATAGGAGCACTCAAATCCTCACCGATATTAAGTCGATCCATAGGAGAATGAAGATCGAAACATTGAGGACCATTGGTGGAAAGGAATGTTGCAAGGGGATTTCAGCGAGGAGGACAAGGGCTAATGAATGATAATATCACCTCATGTTAGTCCACACTTCGCTAAAAGAGTAGAGATAGCAATGGGTCCCCACAAATGTGCTACTTAATGGATTTTAACCCCATTAGGGTATGGGTGTGGGTTAATTTAATTACCCAAGAGCATGTTAATGGGGAAAAAAACCATTAGATTCATCGGTACGAGTATGGTCCTACACACTACATGAACCCATAAACTCTAATTAATGGCATGTATATACCTGGTGCACGAATAATTAAAAGTCATCCCCAACCAAATATACTTCAAAATATGGTCCAACATGTAACCTAGTGCTATATAAGGAGCAATACATATGTCATTTTTATATTGTACTATTATGGTTTATTATTCTATTATTTTCTTATATAGTAATAGTTTAATACATGTGTTACATTTTTCTAGCTAGGGCTAGTACATAGAACATGTGGGTGCTCGTTTTTTCACATAAGTATGGATATGGAAATAAAATTACATGCTCACATGGTTTATTCCTGGACACAAACAACTATATATGATAGGTACTTGGGGACTGTTGGTTTAGATGGATGACGAGCCACGATTGGTTTACGACCAAAATTTGTCATGTCAAAGATTTGGCAAGCTAAAGTTAGTTAAGAAAGGTTTAGCATCGATTTGGCAAGAGATAGATGTGAGAGATTGGGTAGTTCTTGATAAAAAAAAAACAATAATAGCTAAAATCATGGCTTGCCAAATATTTGTGTTACATTTTGAAAGCCAACCAATGAGGTTGGATACCCATTGGATATAAATTCATTGTCATTCGTCCTGAAGACCCGTGATGGTGGGATGAACAAGGAAGGAGAAATAACAAAGATATATCCATCCGTATACCGAAGTAAGAGATTCAATTTTTATATAAGAGACTCCAATGATATATTTGTTACATTTATGCACGCGAAAGAGAAACATTCATGGAGAATCGGACATGCTTTATGATTGAGTCATCAGTTTTTTTTTTAAAAAATCAAAATCCGTGGTATTATTCATCAATCGAGGGACGAATTATGCATGCAGCACAAAACGCCGACGATGTTGTGTCATCGCTGTCGTCGTTGGAACATCGGAAGATGGGACGTGACAACGGCGAAAAGCTATCGACCGGCGGCCGCTCCTCCGCTCTGTTCTGCAAGACTGCAACACCAGTGGACGGCGAGGCGAAAGTCCGTTTGCACCAGTGACGAGCTGCCACGTCCCACGTACGTCAACACGTAAGCGCGGGTCCCACGTGTTGCTGTTGGAGCCGAGGTAGCAGCAGGGTACACTCGGCCGGCACGGGTGACAAGGCGTGCAAAGTTGGTGCTGAAAAAGTACACACACGCACACATCCTGCCAGGGCAGCAGCACATAGTGTAGTTACGATCGATCGCATCGTGCATCCATCTAGAGTACTACTATACAGCATGCCTGCCGTGTATTGGGAGGCCGGCCGGGCGGCAGTGCCCAGTGCGTGCTTGTACCCTGCTAGCGACGTCGCAACAAACACATGATCCTGACGAACAATGCATATCTCTCTGGTCTGATCTCTGTCTCTCTCGGGTCTCGGCCCCCGGCCTCCCGCGACAACACCGGTAGAATCGAGCCATCTCTAGTTCGTTGCGTTGCTAGCAGCTAGCTCCACTGCTCGGTACACACCGAAGAAATCCGTCGAGTTTTGCCTCTGTCGCATTGCCTGGCGTCGGACAGCACAGCCGAATCGATCGCCTGATAATCCGGCAGCGTCCAGGACTATGGTCCTGCGACTGCGAAAGCTGGGAGACGGGGAGCACTGACCGCGGATGGACCTGGGCTGCTGCTTATACGAAACAAAACTAGCGCATGCAGGCTTATTCACTCTGGGCCTGTACAGAGCAAGCCTGCATGCCGGCCTTGTTGGACCCTGCTGCAGTTTGGACCATTTTCTCTGCCGCATGGCACAGCATGCCAAAACCCATAAAGGTAAGGAAACGTACCTCGTTGGGCCGAGCTGGACTGGACCACTGCCCACGTTTGTGATTTTTATTTATTTATTGATTACTCTTTGCTCAAAAAAATTATTAATTATTCTTTTTTTTTTTTTTTTTTCTTGGATACAATACTGACGCAGACATACCCCTAAGTTGCATCATGTTGGCAAGTGAAGCAAACACACAAGCATAGTGTGAAAGCTCAGAAACAAGTATTCTTACTACACATTCCATGTAGTAAGAATGTTACTACATGTAGTAAAAATGATAAAAGACAAAAAAAAAAAAAAAAAATGAAATTTGATAAAAATAACAAAAATATTTATTCCACTCCACATATGTGTAGTAAGAATGTTTACTTTCTCCTTGTTGACATGATAAATAGTTGTTGTGTCTTATATTTTTTATATTTCACACTTTGTTTAGTTCCTTTTTGAAATAACGAACAGTTGCTTTGTGTTATATTTCACCCGTACCTAGTCTATAACTTAGTTTTCCCTAAGATTTGAGTTTACTTGTCTAAAAATGTGTTAAAAACTTGAATCTTGTGGGTTGCAAAAGCATGATCCTTTTCTAAATTGTTGCAAGTCATAATATGGTAAAATAGAATTTTCTACGACTCCATTCTAAAAAGAAACTTGACGTTCGGAGTTTTCATTTTCAAAGTGCTAAAATCAAAATCTCTTCAACAACGATATATCATACCAAAAGCCATATGGTGTTGATACATTGCAAAATCATACTCATATATGCTACTTGTTATCATATTGAGCTTTGTCATGTTGTTGTGACCCTTGTTGACATTTTCATCATGCACCCATGATCAAGATTCACGTACACTCCATATACAAATATACTGAATTTACACTGCGTCCACCAAATAAATATAAACCTCATCCACAAGTCATGACATTCTCTCTCAAACAGTGTCCTTTGCCAAAGATATGGCTAGGCAAATAGAAAAGAGAAACCATGCCGAAGAGCATGAGAATGAAATATCCATGCCAAAGGCATGAGAGAGAAAAAAGAGAAAGAAATTCCTTGCCAAAATAAGGCATGAGAGAAAAAAAAAGTGAACACAAAAAAAAAGAGACAGTCCGAATTTTCTAAATGAAAAGGAAAGGGAGAGAAGTCATGCAAAAGGGAGTTCAAACAAAAAAAAAAATCCACACGTAAAGTGTATGACTTGCACTTCTTGATCAAAGCTCTGGGAAAACTTTCAAACCCTCCTGGAAAGAAAGCTCGACTAAAAGAATGAATGACTAGCGGTTCTATAAAATCATTCTATCTTGCAACCAACCAAGAGAAAATATAGATTGGCGAAGTGGAGCTTAATATGCCAACCAAAAATTCAAGGTGGACTAGGGGCACAGAATCTCGACATACAAAACAAATGTCTATTGAGCAATGACTTTTAAAATTTTTGCAATGAAGAAGGGATGTGACAAGAGTTGTTGAGAAATAAATATGTCAAAGATAAAACTATAGGTGGCTGCTCAAAAAGGCACTAGATTCACATTTTTGGAAGTGCCTAACGAATGTGAAAGTGTTGTTGATGGGGTATGGTTCATTCAAGTTGAAAGATGGTACCCATACTCGATTTTGGGAAAGATACTTGGATTGGAAATCAGCCCTTGAAGCTGAAATATCCTTCATTGCTTAACATTGCTAGAAGAAAACAAGACATTGTAGCTACTATATATACTTAGTTAAACACTACTAAATATTTCTTTTAGTAGATCATTAGTGGGAAACAACTTGAGGGATTGGCACATATATAATTGTTAATTGTTTCTCTGTTAAACAATGTGAACTTACATGAAGGTAGGGATACTTTTTGTCCTGCAGGTGCTAAATTCATCTGGGAAATTCTCTGTAAAATCTATGTATATTGCATTAGTGAGAAATGGTACATATAAGAGTGTCCCAAGAATTTTGGCGTGCTAAGTTACATACAAAGATCAAAGTATTTTTGTGATATCCAAAAAAAAGGAGTGATTTTGACTAAAGACAACCTAGCTAGACGTAATTGTAAAGGTGACAAGAATTTTGCTTTTTGCCATTTACTAGAGACTATTCAACATCTATTTTTCAATTATTCATATGTGAAATTGTTAATTGTGGCATGCAGCACACGTATAGTGTTTGACATACAAAACCTAGCAATATGGATGATATGTTCAACCATTGGTCAAAATTGGGTGGTTCCAAACATAACTTATTACTTCAAATGCAAGAACAACTTTTTGCTAGGCAATTTAGCTAACTAGAAACGAAGTGGTTTTCGATAAATGTAGACTAAAATCTTTCTTGCATGTTCTATTCAGGAGAACGCATTGGCTTCGCCAATATGCTAGGTTACATTTTTTTGACCGAATATGCTAGGTTACATCGACCGGACGACCAACGAGACACCTTGGTTCAAGCCGGTTGACATCTCGAAAGTTCCGCCATGGAGTTCTTTGCGTCGAATGGATGGTTATCACATCTTGATTGGTCCGGTTTAGTCAAACTTTTATTTTGTCATGTTCAGCCCATTGACAGGTTGTGAACTATGAACTTCGTAACGGTTGCCCCGATTCTACTTTTTAGTAGATGAAGCCGGTATGAAATATCCTTTATCTAAAAACAAGTGGTTCTATAAAACCAGTCTATCTTGCAACCATCGAAAGACTTGGATGGTTCTATATTGTAAATGAACCACCTAATTACCGGGCCCACCTTTTGTGTTGGTATTTCTAACGTCACTAACTAGTAATGGCGTTTAGAAAGAATATCGATGTTGCTTCCGATAAAACTAAAAGAAATATTCATTGCGGTTCATAGCATATCCGAAAAGGTTGTCATCCCTATAGTTAAACTACTAATATGCAAAGAATAAAATATTCGTACTATGCCTTGATAACTTCTTAATAAGTAAATAAACAATTATAACTGGGTATCCGCAGCGCACGATATGAATATACCATTGTAGCATTTTAACCGGGAGTAAGAACCGGTGTTGAATTTATATTCTACCACGGGGAAAGAAGTCTTCTATCATGAATTAACTATGCATAGGTGCTAAACATGATAATCATCTCTCGTGTGCAAAGCTTAAGTGTTAAACTTATCAATTAATTAAACAAGGATCAAAGTTCACAATAAAGATAATGATAAAGTTCTTGATAAATAGATTCAACCAAAGTCATATCTAAGTGGGCGAAAATAGAAAGTGTCAAACGATGGGCGATAGCAATTCATAGGCTAGCTAGCATTAGAAACTCCAATATGTAACTCTAAACTATAAGTTAGGATCTACTCAATTAGTGCAATACATCTAACAATCATTGAAGAAAGACTAATTAAATCCTTACATGAGGACGTAATCCGTGAAGACTAAGGCCAAAACTTAGAACAACCCGAATAATATCATCCGCTAGGCCTACATACGGGGATGGATTGCAAAAGGACTCAATGGTGCTTTGTCACCACCACGATCTACCACACGACCCGGCACATAGGGTGCAAACGCAGGTAAATAAGATCTAATCACCACGATTACATCATCTCTACCACTCACCCATGATATGAATAGATGAGCGCTATCACGAATCCATGTATGAACATAACAGTAATTCAACTATGCTAAACGTGTAATCAAAGTAAATACTAGAACAAATAATCTCGAATATAAACATGATCAAGATATTCATATTAAGAACGTGTCTGGAACTTGAAGACTACTTACAATGAAGAACTTACAAGAACGAGGCCTGATCTTGAGCCGGCCTCCGGCGATCCGGGAGCGGATTTCTCCCTTCCTACTAGTTCTAGTCTTGATTGCTACTCTTCCTAAAGCGATGTTTCTACAGCGTGGGATATGACTTGGATCTTGAAGCGTTGTTGCTGAATTGAGAACTTGATGATCTGAAAAGGGGGGTCTAGGGGTCTATATATATGGGTCTTCTTATGTCCCTTCAAACCCCAGCGGCGATGTGGTACTAATCTTTGATTCATCTCGTGCTTCTACCGACGCCCTCGGATCAAACCGATGTTAAACAACCGGTTTAGATTGCGTCTTAGAGGCGGTGGAGGAAGGTTCCGGAGACGGGGCTTGCTTGGTGGCCAAGTAGGGCCGATCGGCCCCATTATTGGGCCGATCGGCCCGGGGAGTCCCCCGGGTCCCGTCGTCGCGTCGGGCTTCGAGAGTCTTCTAGATGATGTTTTCTTCGGTGTCAAGTTTGGTCCACGTCGGGATTAATCCGGAGCCTTCTAGAGTCTTTCTCGGAGTTGGATTGCGTTGCGTCGGCGTAGTCGTATGGCTCGCGAACTCTCTTGTTTTTCTGTTTAGTCCCCGCAATTCAAACATTACCAAAACTGATGGAAATATGTTAGTGACCCCTATTCTAGGTTGTTTTTATTATTTATACCCCTTTCTCATGTTTAATTGATTAATAATTTTATATGATAACAAGTGTCAACAAACTCCCCAAGCTTACCCTTTGCTAGTCCCTAGCAAAGCTATATGCTATAGTAGGATCGGGGAGTTGCTACTACGCTTTCATACCTCAAAAATCTTGTGTTACTCGAAAATAAATTCTCTGCTTAACAGTTATTCATACCTGTTTACCATAGGGCGTAGCCTTTTCACAAATCATAAGCAAGATAAAACAATCAAGTTAAGTACCATGTCTCAAGTTCTTTGATCAACTATCATCCTGGGGTTTTGTAGTATTTTTCAAAAGAAAACTTCGGAGATCCTATGTATGACCCTCTTAAGTGGATGGTGGTAATGGAGTTATACAAGTGGCGGAACATACATAGTGGGATGATAGTGGTGAAGTGGATGAGGATGAAA
Organism: Hyparrhenia diplandra; assembly: GCA_015847255.1. NCBI lineage: Eukaryota > Viridiplantae > Streptophyta > Magnoliopsida > Poales > Poaceae > Hyparrhenia > Hyparrhenia diplandra. Next base: position 95,253 of record JADLZK010000383.1, on the reverse strand, counting down.
GGTAGTAAATAGCCCTTAGCCTTTTCTAGTATTTTTTTCTTCTCAAGCATCTTGGACTATATCTCTCTTTCTAAAAATTGCTAGGACACAGGGCTGTCCATTCTTGGAGAGGTGGGCTTTGCCCCGACTTGTGTCCATTTTTCTCTCTCCTTAGAGATGTGGGCCCTACTCACCCTCGGACACGTGTCCATTATTCATCTCTAAATATATATATTTATTATCGGGGAGGTAGGCCCTTCTCGCCTAGTATGACTTTTGTCCGATTACTCTCCCTCTCTCGTCTCACTTTTTCTCTATTTATTTTTCTTTTTCTCTTTCTTTTTTTTTTTGATGTAGCCCAGCCTTTATAAAAACATTGAGAGAGACATATCCAAAGATTGCAAGAGTTTATTTTTATATTTATGGCTAGCGGCTTTATGGAGGATGAGGATGCGTACTTCCGAGTTAGAAGCGTATTAGTGGAGTGGGATGATCTTGATGTGAATGATAAACTCTTAAGGGTCATAGCTAAGGAACTCATCATGTAATATTTTATAATTTTTAAAAGATAAAATCCGGGGAGTCAAGTATCTCTAAGATTATGATAAAAAATAAGACTCAACTTTTCATGTACTTTTATCTTTTAATGCGAAGACATTTGTTACAACATTTGTTACAAAAATATAGATTAGAGTGCGGAAGAATAATAACATTAATTTTACAAAATGTGAGTAAGTTACATTTGAGTAAACTTAACTTAATTAATTTCTTGGTGAGTAGACTAGAAGACAACGGATCATGTCGTGCCCATCGACATAACCTTGGTTAAACAAAGACGAGTCAAAACACGCAATGAGGGGTTAACAAACCACAGTGCGGGGAGTACTCAACAAGACTTAACCGTCAAAGAAAGAGGAGAAGACTTAGGAATGCAGGTTTAGGGGAAATCAAGGTAAGGCTTAGCAAGAATCAAGAATTCTTTTGCGAAAAAAGCTTACTAAAAGTGAATCCTTACTTTCAATATTTTTAATTCATATTAGTAGCTCATATACTCTAGGTTATCCTACTCTAGAGCAAACATTTCTTTCATAAGCCAACTTTCTTTTCTCAAAACCATATTCCATCAATTACTACGAAGAAGGGTGCGAGGATCAAGTCTCCTTTTCTCGTGGAGCAAACGCCGATTCGAACCGCTTACAACCCAGCTGGGGATACCTCACCACACGACATATGTAGAACTTAAACTTGCATATGTCAACCCTCACTCGGACCGTCCAAAACGGGACCGCGTCCTACGCCACCCGAGAGTACCGTACACCTCCAATCCGGGACTTTAACCCACGAGGGTAACATGTACTCCCGCCATCTCTCCACTCCCAGTGCGCGGTTGTACGTTCCCGATTTGGCTCACCTCCGAGATCTCGGGCTTACTCGTATATGTGGCCAGTATAACAAATTCTTGATCCAAGGGCCAATCCACGGACGGTCCTTAAACGACCAACACGGGACAAGCACAGCTAGGTATCCCGCCGGCTTTCAACCTACGTCCCGTCCGATCTCAAATTCATTTCTACTTCTCTTTCTTTTCCGAAAAGGTACCATATTCTCATGTAAAGCATTTTGAAGAAACAGCTTAACTAATTAAGCAGGGCTAAGCATCACTAAGCATTTTTGAAATAAAACAGGTTAACAAGGATGGTATTGCAATAAACAAGGATGATAATGCAGCAATTAGGTTATCACTCAACTCCTAGAACTTAATGCAACATATCATAAACATAAGTGTAAAAGCTTTGTAAAATACAAGGAAAGGTTTAAATGTATCCGGGGCTTGCCTGTGTTGCAGGGAAAAGTTAGATTTCGAAGTTGGACCACCCGTCACACTTGACACCAACACTTCGGATGAATGAATCTTCTTCGAGGCTCGACCATCATGAACCATCTCACTCTCGTATACTCTACACGTAGATGATGATGCATGCTTTAGCATGATGAAGTATAAATATGATGCTTGATGGATGCATGAAATGATAAACACTTGAGTACAACTTTCCTTCACGATAAAGTTGCAACCCAACAAAACCAACTTGTTAAACTACTCTACAAGATATCATCACCATTGTCTAAGAAGTTCTCAAGGACCATTTGATTGTGATATGATCCAAGATCCACAAAACAACCCCTAAGTCACGCAAAATCCTAAGTCATTTTACACTAAACATTACATTTAAACACATAAAATAATAGAGCATGAAATAGAAAATAATTTAAACATTTCAAAAATGACTCCAAACTTTTACCCAAGCAGAAACACATCATAAAACAGCACCAAATAAATTTTTATGAATTTTGGAAATATAATTTATTTTTTAAAAATTATGGAAGATGCATTTTTCAATTAAAATTTATATTTTTAAATCATGCAAGAACTACTCAAAATCAAAGTTTCAAAATTTTGATGGGTAGACATACTCATAAGAAGACTCTACAAAAATTTTTAGAATTTTTGAACCAACATATAATTTCTATGAAAATAACAAAAAATGAGGCACTATGCATTATTAATGAAAATCGCAAAACACATTTTAAAGAAAATCGGCCAGCTGGGCCCAAAACTAGCCCGGCTCGGCCACGTAATAGCAGGCGGCCCATACGTCCGCCCGTGATGATGAGGCGGGGCCCGGTGTCACCGCTTTGGCCAAGACCGCCCCCCGGCGTTGGCCGTCGGTTTCGCCCGACGGGCGACTCGCCCGGCGACCGGACCTGGCCCAAACTTCTTCCCTCACTCTCCCGCACGCCGGCACCCTTTTCCCTTCCTCTAAGCACGCCGGCAAGCATGCCGGGCGCCATGGCGGCCCGACGACCGCGGCGCCGCGGCGGCTGACTAACGGCACACCCGCAACGGTGAGGGTAGCGCAAACACCAGCAAGCATGGGCGCACAAAAACCCTAACTTAATCGAACGAACGGTCCCAAGGGGGCGGCCCCGCGGCGGCGCGGCGCTGACAGGCGGCGGCCCGGCAACGCCAGCGTTCCGGCGGGCGTGGTGCGGGAAACAAAAACCGATGGCTTAAATGCGGTCAGAGCTCACCACGAACACGGTGCTCGCCTGTTTTGACTCGGAGGCGGGCGGAGATATGCTCGCGATGGTGACAGCCAGCGGTGGTAAGCGCCGCCGACCGACGGCAACGGCGACGTTCGGCGTGTCCGGTGCTTTCGATTGCCAAAACAAGTGAGCCGATCATGATCACCGCGTCAAGGAGAGTCAAGGGATCAAGATGGTTTTTTGACGAGGCTCGCTAGAACCGGCCGCGCGACGGTGAAGTGACGCGACGCGGCGCCGCCGCCTCGAGAAGAAGGCGGTGCGTGAGTGGCTCAGCGATGCGCGAGGCGGGTGTTCGGGGCTCAAACGGCGCGCAAGAGCGAGGCGGCCGGTGGCAAGGTGGCGTGGACGGCGGTGGTGCGAAAGCGGCGAATTTTTCCGGCGGCGGAATGACGGCGGGCGCAAAACGGAACGAAAACGAAGACGGCGACGGTCGATTTGAGCGGGATATAGACGGACGAGCGGGTTCCACGACGTCTCCAGGCGGGTGCGGGCGTGTCCAGGCAGCTGCGTGGCTCGCTCGGGACGCGCCTGGAAGGATGTCGAAGGCCACGGCGCGCGCCGACAGCGCATGGCATGGGCAACCATGCCATTTATCAGTAGCACCCAAACCCTAACTTTCGGTTTTATGTGAAATTCACCCAAAATTGAACTGAACTTCGAAAAACTTCAAAAAGCAACTTTGCTTAAAATTTCAAGATCTACAATTTTCACAATTGGATGATTTTCAAATTCGGCCTCTAAATATGACTTTTTGAAATGGGGTAAAAAGGGATAAATTTGAATTCAAAATTACTTTTAAAATTACTCAAAAACTTGAAAAACTTTGTACATATCTTTTGTTCATCAAGAAAAGATCTACAAAGTTGCTTTTGGAAGTTTTGTCAAATTTTGCATAGATTTTGAAATATAGAAAAGGGGGTAAAGAAGAGTTAGGGTTTAGGGTTTCCGACAAAAAGGGTAACTCTCGGTTCCTATTCTTTTCGCATCTTTTCATCCAACAACTTAACCAACTATAACTAAACTTATTTTTGCCCAAACCAAAGCTTAACTAGTAAATAACACCTGGGGTGTTACATATATGACCCTTCTATCTCCACAATTCGGATCGGATATAGGTTCGGAGTTCTCGATGAGCCCTTGCTCGAATCAAAGACGCTATAATAAAAATTCTAAAAGGAAGCTCCCATGACATTTTTTTTCCCTCGAAGACAACAGCTTCTTCCATACATAAGGTGACACAGATTAAATTAATTATATAGGTAATCATCGAATACAACGCCTTGACCCTCGACCCCAGATTAATAACACTAAAAGGTCCTAACCGGCAAGTATTACGGCCGGTTTATATACTTTTTTAATTGAGAACAAAACGTAAGCGACAAGTTTTTCTTTCCCCATAAAAATCTCCTAGCCCCCACAGCCGAAAGCCAGGCAGTACTAGCTAGTCCATGCACATCCATAGCTATACTTCATCATATCCATTCATCCAAGCCCCAAATACAATGATCTAGGATGGCCCAAATACAACGTTACGAGATCCTTTTTTATTCTTGGTTTCTCAACCTATTACCTTTGTGTGGTTATCTCACCCGAGATCACTTATTTTCGACTTCTCCAATACCCCTTCTTTTCCGAGCACATCTTAGCACTACCAGTCCAATTACAGCTCATCGTTCTGAATGCTCTTCCTGGAGTTTTAGCTACCACGATCATTGTTTTCCTGTTCCTCGGCCTCTATGCACGACATGCATGGTATTGTTATGAAGGGAAGTATAGAGGCTTGAGACATGATTACCTCCGCAGTGTCTTCATCAGCACCAAGGACAACCTCTTTGATTTGAAACAATTTTTCATAGCACCAACTTACTTCTTGGCTGCATTCCTTGACTACTGGGTTGCGTTCATCTTCCCAGGGTGAGTGATCTCAAGCTTTGCCTCTTACGTCGTTTCGGTTTATCATTATATATGAGCGCCACCATTAGTATTATCATTAGGGCCAGGAATTTTTGCCTGTTTGAATCACAGGACTAAAAATTAGCCTATCTCATGATAATAGGCTAAACACGAGTTAATTATGGGCTAATATGAGCTAATGGATTCTAAGCAATAATATAGTAGCTTTTATTAGTCTAAAATTAGCTCATGTTCAGTCCTTCTATTTTGCATTCAAATCATAGGGCTAGTTGTTAGCCCATGGTATTATGGGCTTCGACCTTTGAGACTTCGAGTTAGTTATTAGGTTAGTGTGGTAGGTTTTTTACCGAACCATCATCCTCCTAATTATCATATATCAAACCATAACACAAGTACCTTTGAAAACATAATAACCATGTTATTTAGTCTTCTTAGGCGCATGACATCCTCCGACACTGCCCTCCTCTAACCCACGAAGAGGAGTTGCTCCGATCCCACCACCCGGTTGCCGCCACCTCGATCACTGGTCCGGCAACCTCACCTCCAACTACCGCTACCAGAGCTCTGTCCTTCTCTAATCTCAATGATTGACAAATCAACAACACCCCTCACTCCCGTCGCTGAATCTTGCCATCCTGTTAACTTACACTACCTACTCTACTGTGCCCCCAGCGTCTCACTCATCGCAACCACTCCACCTGCCATCACCGCCGGTCCAGCCAGCAGCCCCGAGCCCCTTCTTTGAAGAGTTACAACCTTCTTCCAACCCACTCGTATAGTAGTGAGCTCTTAACTATTAATATATGGTTCATTTGTCTCTGTCACAACGTTCCTAGATTCTTTTGCCTAATAGGGCTGTAAGATTATAGCCCGCTTCTCTTTTCTTTCCTCTCCTATCTCTCCACCTCAGCATTGAGCCGACTTAGAGCATGCTATTATACTCTTCTCTAAGACCATAGGAATTCCTCCCAATATTGCCACCTTGTCCGAACCGAGGAAGACGACAGGCTCCCTTCAATTGCCTCTAGACGTGTGTTCACACGCCGGTTGCTTGAGGATCGATGGATATAGGTTGCACCATCTCCGGTCCACACGAGACTCTACTCTCTCTATCTCTTCTCTCGGGCACTCCCAATCAAGAAATCGAGATAGTTTCTATGTCAATGATTATACTACAAACTAAGTAAAATGATGATATGGAATTGCAATTAAGGAAGAGACATGAGAAAATGGTTTATTATATATGAAACAATGTCTAAACAAGAACCAAGATACAAATAGATTTGATTGATAGACAGTAGGAGAGAGAATACAATGTAATTGGACAAAAAATTATTTGAAGAAACTATCCATTAGGTGTATATATATATAGAGAGAGAGGAGCAAAAAGAAGAAAAAAGGAGACGAGTTCGATGTATAAAGGAGAAACAAGAATTCATCTCCCCCTTTAATTTGATTCAACCCCACACATCCAACACTTAGCAATTAGTTGTTCGTCCTGCGTTGAATGTTCGAACACATATATGTTTGCTCTACTATTTAATTGTGAGGTTGATATACTATTGGAGAGGGATTGTTTTATTACTTGGCATATACTTTTGGAAGTTGTCAAATCACAAGATTTACCAAATAAAATTTGGCAAACTCTTGGTCTGACGTGCATAGTTACATGTGACCGTAGGAAGTCCGGGCCGGAGGTCCCGGCTCCCCAAATCCCTCGTCGAATACAATGTCCAAGGGGCGACTACGGCTCATTCCATGACAAACTGGAGAAGTCATTGTCGCCGGATTACAGTGGCTACCTCGAACAAAGGAATGGGAGGCTCATGATCAAGAAAAAGGGAGAGGAAGAGGGAGATGCAGTCATACGCATTCCGTCCTCCCTCCTCAAGGCGCAAAGGCAGACAACCTTCCAAGTGGCTCTACATCAGCATGGTCGGCAACGATACCAACGACAAGACCACCGTAGCCATGAGGAATGACAACTTGTATTTGCCGGCATTTAGGAACAAGTTTGGGCAGTGGTTCTCTTTCAGCAACATGATGTCAGAGTTCCCGCGTACGGTGAGGACCTCCGAGCAACCTTTCGGGCGGCTCCTACCCTCACCTAATAGGCGCCCGATGGCCACCGTAATCTCGTGAACTATGGCATGAACAAGATGTCCACGCCATTGCCGTAGAGAGCTGCTTGCAAGGCACAAGGAGTGGAAAAGTGAGCGCGACGAGGCCTACAACCGAGAGCTGAAGGATGCTCTAACCACTGTCATCTTTGTTGTGGCTGAGGCCGCTAGATGGTCGTGCATCTATGGCCCGCTCTCCTTCAAAAGGTGGCAACAGGCGGACACCACCAACGTCGGCAAAAGAACAAGCCGAGATAGTGGTGATTTGGAAATCCATATCGTACGCGCTGTTGAAATCTGCTGAGTCACCAGGCGAGAATATGAAGTCTTGGCCTCCAACCGCGATGGAGAAGCGGCGACATAAGCAAGACCTGAAGAAACATAAGCTCAAATGTCCGACCGACGCTGTGGGCGTCCCAGGTTGTTGCTTTTGCTGGATCATTTTGTGTCAGCGGCGGGGTGTCTCCAACAACAATATAAGAGAACACTAGCTCGAAGTTAACAAACGTGGGCGAGATAGAATTTATCATGCAAGCTTATATGTATGGCTAGAAGCCTTTGTTTCCTCTGTAATTTTTTTTTGTTTCTTGTGATCACTATTTATGGAACATGTATTTTAATTTAAATAAAAGCACAATAGGCGCTTTATACCCCTCCTGTTTCCCTTTGTTAGTCTCTTGTCTTTTGCACCAATAACCTAGAAAGAAATTGGTTCGGCTAGCTCGAGTTGGACTATTGGCGGCGTCCTAAGTAGTTTAATACATACATTTTTTTCTAGGGCTAGCACATAGAACCTGTGGGTGCTTGTTTTTTTTCATAAGTATGAATATGGTATGATGGGTACTCAACTATTGGTATGTGGTTTCTTTGGGGATAAAGTATGACAAGTACTCAATTATTGGTACGGGCAAGACAGTAATAGCTAAAATCATGGCTCGCCATATCTTGAAAAACCAACCAATCAGGTTCGATACTCATTGGGTATAAATCCGGTGATGGTGGGATGAACAAAGTAAGGAAGTAGAGAAATAAGAAAGATATATCCATCCTTATACCGAAGTAAGAGACTCGGTTTTTGTATAGGAGACTGCAATGATTTTTGTCACATTTATATACACGCGAAAGAAGAGAAATATTAATGGAGCACTGGACATGCTTTAGGACGAGCCATCAGCGTTTTTAAACAAATCAAAATTAAGCCGTGGTATTCGTCAATAGAGGGACGAATTATGCATGCAGCACAAAACGCCGACGATGTTGTGTCATCGCTGTCGTCGTTGGAACATCGGAGGATGGGACGTGACAACGGCGACAAGCTACCGACCGGCGGCCACCCCTCCGCTCTGTTCTGCAACACACTGCAACACCAGGGGCGAGCTAGGCTTTCGCTTGCACCAGTGACGAGCTGCCACGTCCCACGTACGTCAACACGCGCGGGTCCCAGCCGAGGTAGCAGCAGGGTACACTACACGCACGCACACGGGTGACAAGGCGTGCCAAGTTGGTGCTGAAGAAGTACACACACGCACACGTCGCAGGGAGCAGCACACAGTTACCGATCGATCGCATCGTGCATCCATCTACTATACAGCATGCCTGCCGTGTATTGCGAGGCCGGCCGGCCGGCCGGCAGTGGGCCTTGTTTAGTTGGGCCTCCAACTTCCAAGTTTTAGAATCTCTCCATCACATCACATTAAATACACCAAAAAGACATATATTTGGAGTAGTAAATGTAGGTAAAAAAAATTAACTAATTACACAGTTCTGTTTGTGCGTGGCGAGGCGAATCTTTTGAGCCTGGTTAGTCCATGATTAGACAATGTTTACCATAAACAAACGAAACGTCTTCTGATTGTCTTTATAGGAGTTCAAATAGTGTCTTGAGGACAAGTTTTTTTCTCCAACTAAACAAGGAAGTACAGAGTACCTGCTAGCGACGTCGCAACAAACACATGATCCAGATGAACAGGCAATGCGTTGCTCCACTGGTCGGCACACACCGAAATCCGTTGGAGTTTTGCCTCGTCGCATTGCCTGGCGTCGGAGCCGAATGGATGTCCAGTGTCCAGATGGTCCCGCGACTGAGAAAGCTGGTGGTGGAGGGAGACACTGACCGTGGCTGGGCCTGGGCTGCTGACCAGGCTTATTCACTCTGGGCCTGCACAGAGCGGAGCCTTGCCTGCCTTTGTTGGACGCTGCTGCAGTTTGGACCATTTTCTCTGATGCTGCCACAGCATGCCAAAACTCATGAAGTAGTGGAATATATTAGCTCGTTGGGCCGGGCTGGACTGGACCACTGCCCACGTTTGTGAATTTCCTTTTTCATTTATTGATTAGTTTTTTTCTTGGATACAATACAGACACTGAGACGCAGACATATACCCCCCAAGTTGCCAAGTTGGCAAGTGAAGCAAACACACAGGCTTAGGGTGTGTTTGGAGACCCAAGTTTCTCTCAAAATTTCCTGCACTCCTATCACATCCCATCAAATCGAAACAATAAATGCACCAAAAAAACGCATATCCGGAGCATGAAATATAGGTAAAAAAATAAACTAATTATACGGTTTAGATGTAATTTGCGAGGCGGTTCTTTTGAACCTAGTTACCCCATGGTAGGATAATATTTATCACAAACAAGCGAAACATGCTGCAATCTTTTCGGTTATTTCTACCGTGTCGAATTCCGAATTTTAGGTCAAAATTTTGGCCTCTAAACACACCCTTAATGTGATCTGTGCTACGGGTCTGGAACATAATCAGTCACACATCGGAAGTCTTTGGTCAGTGGTTGAGTCGTTGTCCATGGGTGTCCGGAGCTCGGGAGTTTTACGAGAAAAAGCCGAATATAGACCAAAGTGGTTACGATCACAAAGTTAGCGCGTGCAAATTAGTCTTTGGTCCACACACACCTTTACGCACTAGTACCGAAATTCTTTTTTATGGCGGGCGGTTTTGCTTTTTTGCGTGGTGGGCATGGCTGCCCGTCACCAACGAAAGGTCACGGTTAATCGTGACCTTTGCGTGGCGGGCGGCCGTGCCCGCCACGCATAAAAAATGTCGGCCGTGGCGGGCGGCATAACGCGCCCGCCACGCAAAATAATGTTATCCGTAGCGGGCGCGTTATGCCGCCCGCCACGGTTAAGTCTATTATGCGTGGCGGGCGCCTTATGTTGCCCGCCACGCTTGAATTTTTTTTTTTTAAAAAATAAAATGCCATATATATATGTATATATATATACATATATATATACATATATATACATATATATATACATCTATCAATCCATACACACATATATATATAAGAAAGACAGATACTCAAATATATATTATATACATATATATACATCGATTCTGTACGTATCCATATATATATATAAGTTTCACCGATCAATCCATTCGTTCATATCCAACAAGTACTAGTTAATTACAACATCCATACGAAAGCTACGAGCTATATGTTGATTTGGATGAAGATAGTCCTTAAGCTCTAGCTCTTCCCATCTCCTTAGCGGCGCAAACGTGGAAACAGCCCCAACTCACTTGTCCACATTGAAGTGCGGCCGGCCTTCATGAACTACCATGTCTAGAACAAACTTGCGGATGTGCGCTCTTCGTGCGCTGAACCGCATCTCGTCGGTTGCCCTTTGTAGTACCCCTTTCCACTTGTTCCTTGAGTCCTTGAGCTGTCGGTAGCTGGATTTGTACCTTTTACAGGCCCCCGAGGTACTCACGGACGAAGAATCCACACAAGTTTGATCCGTATGGTTGTTTGAGGCACTCGCACACAAACCACCCGGTGTTATTAGTAATATCGAGCAATACCTAGGTAGTCGTACTAAGAAAAACTATGTTTCATTTACGTACCGGAAATCTCGCCTGATTTTGAGTGTATCTCCATTGCGCTCCTTACACTTCTCGGACCGTCGATCCCAAAGAAATCCGGATCTTTCAAGTAGTGCTTGTAAGCGCTGTGCGAAATGCACTATATTGTCAACGATATATGATATTCGACTCTAGTAATTGAATAAGGAGTTCATCGATCACTTACAATCTCAAGATTTTTTTCGAATTGTCGGTAGCCGTGCGGGTTTGAGCCTTGTAGTGAGTCAAAGACAACGGCCCTCCCGTCCTGAGGAAAGATCATGAAACAGATCCAATGTCCTACGAGCCCTATTCCGTATTGGTAAGGCGCCGGAATACATCGATACCCATTTGGCTTGACCTTTTTCATTGCTGATATCACGTACTCTGCTACTTCCAACTTCTTAGCTCTTTCTTGCTTTTTCCAGATCTTCTGTCTTTCCTCGTCCGTCAAGTTCACCAAGTCGGGATGGTCCTTTCTTAGATTAAAACCGATGATCGATCTCTCATTAATGTGCGATGGAGAGAGGTAAATAATACTATTCTTTAACTTCTACTTTGCATCGGCCATCAACCAACAAGGACATGTGGTTGTGGCATAGGTACCTTTGAAACAAAGAATCTATATACGGATGCAAGGGACATGTGCAAGTAAAATTGCGCTTACATAGCAAACAAGGTGACTTGCAGAGTGAACTACGCTTGCACATCTCTCGTACCTATGCTTACTTTGCGAGAGGAAGCGTCAAAGTATATATTCATTTTTCCATCTCTGTACCTATGCTTACTTGCGCAGAGGAAGCGTCTGTGTTCCATGTATATAGTTTTGGTGGATCCCTTCGGGTAAGTGGAGCGGGGTTTCTTCGATGCAAGCTACACCCGGTCTTCCCTTTAATCTGCCCGATAATGAAAAAGCGGCCGGGGTAATCGGTGATGGTGACAAGGATGATGGCACGAAGAGTGAACTTCGCTGCGGTGCGCATCAACCATCGACCCCATCATCAAACGAGTACCTGCATCTCCTCCATGAACGGCTCCGGGAACACATCTATATCGTTCTTGCGGGCGCGCCGGTCCGGATATGAGCATGATGAGCAAAACATACCTCCGCTTTTGATAAAGATGTGGAGGTAGATTGTACATGGTGAGGGCGACCGCCACGCGTGTCTTTGTGTGTGCTGCTCAGGTCACCGAATGGGTTCATTCCGTCGGTACTCAATGCGAACCGAACGTTCTCGTGCTCCTCTGCAAAGTCGGGGTAGGTGGCGTCGAGTCTTGCCACCGCTTAGCATCCGAAGGGTGCCGTAGCTTCCGTCATCCTTTACACGATCGTTAGATGCATGCCGTCATGTGCTTAGCATCCTCGGGGTTCCCATAGAGAGCCCGCGCAGCGATCGATGACCGGAAGGTACCACATTGACAGCGCCGACGCGTTTCCTCTACGTGTAACCTTCCTTCTTCCTCGTCCCGCGTTGAAATGATCTTCTTCGCGGCCGCACCGGTTTTCTTCGCCCCCTTCTTCTTTTTTTTCCGTCCTCCTTCCTCATCGAGCTCATCGTCCACGCGACATCCGGCATTCCGCTTGTATCGACTAAGCGCCCACAAGGCGGACAAGCGGTCAAATTCTCGTCGTCTTGACGCCCGATATAGGATACAATGGTTGGGGCGGGCATCGAACTTCTTCGCCATCATCGCCCTTTGGCGGATCAACTTCTTAGCACGATACGTACTAGCGGGGAACCTTGTTAGGCATTGGATACATGGAGGCCGGGTAACTTACGAGCTCATTGAAGCTAGTGTCGGACCGACCATGACGAGACTTCAACATCGGCAAATTCAGGTTAAAACTCTGCGCCGTGCAACCCTTCGGACTGTCTTTATAAAGCGGATCAATTCTTTGCTGCTTCATCTCTTTGAAGTTCTCCAACCATCTCGGGCACCCAAACGAGAATGTCGTCCTCATCAAGTCGGTTGACCAAATCTTGAAACCCGGACATCCTCGGGCTGCGTCATAGTATTCTCCCCGCCGCCGTCTCCACCACCACCACCACCACCGCCATCGCCGTCATCATCGGCGTCGGCCATGCTTTTCGAACAAATCGATGGAATTGGACCGGGCCGGTGGACTTCACGGTGCTTGGATCGGCCGAGGGACCGCCGGTCTTTGGATCGGCCGGTGGATCGAAGGGTGGAACTTCTTCGCCGTGAAAAGTCCGGACCAAATAGTCATTGGCGAAGCCATGCATGATTAGGTGAGATCACACCACGATGTCGATGAACGCTTTCGGATTCTTGCGGCGGCGCAGGGACGGATAATCGAGCTCGTTGAATTATCTCGGCCAGTGTCGCCCGCTCGAGCAACAAACTTCTTCACCTCATCATAGTATTCGTCATCAACCCTCTTCATCTCATACATCCGATGGGCTCGGTGCCTCTCCATCCTGTCTCCCCGCTCTTCCAAAAAGCTAAGTGTCGTTACATAGTACTCAAACAGAAAAAAAAAGAAGAAGTTCCACCATAGATCTAGATCTAGAGAAAGACAGTTTTTCTCTCTCCTCCATGGATCTAGATCTAGAGAGGGATGAAAAAGAGGGAAAGAAAGATGAAAAGAGGCCTTTACCGACCAATTAGTGTCTTCTCCTCCCCAAATCAAAGCCAAAAGTCCAAAATCAAAGATTTTGTCAAAATTTGGGTCAACCCCCCACAAGTTGGAAGAGGAAGATCCGTGGAGAAGATGAAGGGGCGCGGCTGTGCAGTTTTATAGGGGACGGCGCTTTTGCGTGGCGGGCGCCCCTAATTTGCCCGCCACGCAAAGTCCCAGCAGGCGTGGCGGGCGCCCGCAACGCACCCGCCACGCAAAAATTTTTTTTACGGCGGGCGGCGTTGCGGCAGCCCCGCCACGCATAATACAACCTCTCACGTGGCGGGCCTGTTAAAGGCGCCCGCCACGCGAAAGTTCTCCCCTTGGCGCGGCCGGCCATTTTCAATTCCGTGGCGGGCGAGATTTGTGCCCGCCATGGAAAAGAATAGGCCGCCGCCGGAAAATCAAATCGGTACTAGTGGCGTACACCAAGTGTGTTTTTTTTTTCAAGTTAGTAAATGAAGTAAACGACTTCTTAGAAAAAGGAATTTGAAGAACAAAACCATTAGAGCATGTACAACCCACATATAGGGTCCGTCTCTCACGAGCCTCGAATCTATCTATAGAGATGTATAAAGACATGTCATACAACTCATAGCTATCTTAAACTATTTAATGCATGCATGCGTACACTGGATTCATGGGTAAGGCGCTTCGAGTCAACAGCTCTGTACAACACAAGACGAAGTCGTCTCTAAAAATTGGAGCACGAGCCTAGGTCGTTCTTTCACGAAAAGATGAGGCTGCTGCTTCTAAGCATTGACAGAGGGTTTTGAGAAAAAACAACAGCTTAGAGATGGGACGAAAAGACCTACATGCCCCTAGACTAGTAAATTGGAAGTAGGAAAGACTTCCACTTTTTGGTCTAGTCTTACGGAAGTACTCTTTCAAAACAAAGGCCACTTTGTCTTAAACTAGATTTCTTTAGCTTTGATAAAATAAGCTAGATTTTCTTCGGCTTTTTACGTATGTGCCATTAAAAAGATAGCCTACTCACTCAAGCCACTAAAAAGTTCAATCTATCGTCCACGGGTATCCCCGTCTTTTTAACCTTTTAGGTGTGTGCCATTCTATCTGCGGGGTGTTAGATTTCTACCATTTTGGGACCCGACATGTGGGCCTAGCATAGTCAAATGACCTGGTTGCCCCCCCCCCACACACACACACGTTCTTTCTCCTCCCTCCTTCTCTCTCACCGAAAGCAGACCCCTCGTGTCGGCTTTTTTTCTTGTCTTCTCCTCTTCCCCTTGCTGAGCAGCATGCCCATCTCACCGGCAGCACCACGACGCCGAGCGCCGCCATGATGGATTGATCCACAACAAAGACAAAAGACAATTTGTGTTTCTTTCTTCTGTCATATATTTAACAGCCAAAGAAAATATGAGTTGTAGTTTAACAATTCCTTTCAATTCCAAGCAAAGATTACATTTAACCAACACCAAGAGCTTTTTTTTTATTTTTTTGAATTCAGATATTTATCTATTATATTTGACATCAAAAGATAAGTTTATTTGCAACCTTGAATATTTTCAAGTCAACTTTGAACACTTAAATTGCCTAGGGCCCAACATACATAGTTAGGTTTATTTTTTAAAAAATATAATGGCATGGGTGCGTAATAGAGAAATATGTATGTTTGGTTTCTTTTTTTTTTTTTATAATTCTAGACCTCGGGAATTAACACTCTCTGACTTTTTTTCATTGACTAAATACCAAGATAGATAGTAGATTAATCCTGGTTCCCAAGTTGTTTTGGCATGAAAGTCCACGGTTGCTCCTGGAAATTAAAAGACGGCCAAGGACGACAATATTAGTTGCGATTTCCTGATTTACAAAATTTTTTTCTTTGTGAATTGTGATAATAATTTATAAGAGATATATGTCCTATGATACAATAGTATAGTAAAGGACTTTTTTTTATCTGTAATAGCGTTTTTTACTAACTGCTAGTGTGAAATGTTAGTCAAAATCAGTATTCATTAACGTCACTTTTTTTCTTTTTCGAAATAACGTCACTTAAGGCATGCTTATGCAAACTGCTAGTGTAAATCATTCTCTAGAATTTATAAATTTATAAATCGGGCTAAAAAATATTAAAGAAATAATCCCGGAGAGTAGCTAGCCCCACATGGTCACAAGTCCTGCAATTTTTTTCGCACAAAATACGTAAACCAAACTGACAGTCGTGTTCCTTCCTTAATTAACTACTCCACCTCAAAGTCAATTGTAACTAAGGATCTAACCAGATTTTACAAACTGCTTTTGCTACCAAAAAGCCAAAGCTAACCAAAAGGGATGAAACTTTTTTTTTTTTTCGAAAGCATACGTCCACATTGGACGTGCTTCATTAAGAGAAACTAGAGTTTGATTACATCCAAATCACTCTTTAGCGAGATGCCATCGAGCAATGTGGCAGGCACACATACACAAGTCGCCGGCTAGAACGGCACTACTGACAGTTGTTACTTTGGGCTAAACCTTTGTGCGACACAGAAGGGCCAAAAAAGAAAGGGATGAAACTAGTAGCTGGTTCTACCAAGAAAGTTGTTTTTGTTCTTAAAAAGATTAGTCAACTATAAAGTTGTAAATCTTTTGAGTACTACTACAACTTTCTTCTAGATCATTTCTCCATCCAAGAGCATCTTAAAAAATTCAAAAAATTGATTTCAAATTATTTGTGATGGCATCAGATTAAGAAAACCACCGGTATAAATACATATTCACTTACGGTTTTCTTATGAATACCGCGAGTAGAATTCATGCATTTACACTGGTAGTTCTCTTAAGACTATTTCTAGTGTAAACCAGATTTGTACAAGAACTCTATCAGTAGCTTAAGATAATCTCTAATGCAAATACATGATTTTAGTCGGCTTTGCATTTTGAACTGACAGCAGAAAAGATTGTAGCTGCCCGAAAATTACTCTTGTACCGGTGATGAGTTCTATTCCCACAAAACTTATTGACTTCTAACTTGCAACTGCTCCCGTGGCATGACGGCAACTCAATTAGCCCTTGTCTTCTCATAAGCATCAGGCAACATATGTACTTGCCATAGGTTGCAGGACTGATGCTGTGGGGCCGCCATTTGTGATTTGTGAATACGGGTCTGTGACAATCAGTTAGCTTGCATTGTTCTTAGTTCTCGTCAATATAGAAGGCTCCAAGTCCAACCATACAAATTAGTGTCCCTAAAAATCAACAATTGCAACATACAGTACAATTTGTTTTTTGACCAGATGATCGATATCAGTAGCAACCTCAATGATTTGGTGGTGTTCCCTTTTGACATATAGCGCGGCAGAAGGACAGGCTCCTATGTGCCAAACAAGACTGTCCAATGAGCAGTCCATATCGATCGGCAAAGACTTGGCGGCACCACAACTAGAGACCGTCGGTTTCTAGGCAAAAATATGCTGATTCGAGATCGACCTCGCGTGTCAAAAGACTGAGCATGCAGTTGACTGCTCTCTCTATTGGTCTGCAAAGTCAAGTACGTACCTGTTCTTTTATTACTAGAAACAATAGTTGCTTGTACGAATGTACGTGGAGCTAAGCTAGTCTTTCGTCTGAACGTAACTGGCAAGTTGGCAATGGTTCTATGCAAGGACTTTCAACACGAGAACATTATTGTCAAGCGCGTCTAAAACACTATTAATACTAGCTATAGCTACCATGCAACACAACTACTCAAGAAAGGGTTTAAACGAAATAATTAATGGAGATGCGACAGTAGTACAATCCGTCTGTTCCATATCTGATTCGACATTTGGAAAAAATGTGTAGGCTAGTTGTACAATATTTTCTGAAATTACGGTGAAATTCAAATTCATCGTGATATTATGATATAGACATGTTCTTCCTCCACCCAAATTGTAAGTATTACTTATTTTAAGTTTGACTACGTTTGACCACTCGTCTTATTAAAAAATTATTCAAAATTTGTGCAAAATACTACTTATTTTGTTGTGGCCTTCTTTATTAATAAAAGTTCTTCAAGAATCACTTAAATTTGACTAAGTCTGCATAGATTTTTTTGAATACGTCGATTGGTCAAACTTAGGTAAAAAAAGTCAAACAACTTACAATTTGGGATAGAGAAAGTAGTATATAGTATGTCGAACCTAGGGCCTGGGTTTGAGGGGCCCCTTCCTTGCATTGCCGGTTGCGTCGTGGTCAGCTGGGTTGTTGTTGGTCTAACTAGAGGTCTGCCATGAATGGATCTATTCACAATGTACGCCCTGTGCACCAATTGTCATAAGATTTGTTTCTAATAATAGGTCCATGTTTTGTGCATAAGGAATTAAAGGGGTAGCACACCAAACATAAATTTATAATACTAGTTCATGTAGGAGGTTGATTGCAGGAATGCCCCTTGAGGGGCCCTCCCACTCTTTAGATAATCTGGGTTAGGGTTTATATGAAGCAATCCTGATTATTGTATCGAAGGGTTTCCTAGTTTGCTACTAGAAAATATTGTTGAATTTGAGTAAATCCCTATGAATTGATCACCTTCTTTGTACATTGTACATATATATAGTCAATGCTTTGTCTTCTAAGTAATTGTACCTCGTCCCGTTTTGGCCTCGTACGCTTGGCCCACTCCATCTTAATTAAGTTGTTTTCTTTGTAGTGAGGGTGCCAAGGGCCCAATATAAACGATAGTTTTCATCATCTACCCCCTTTTTTCTTCTTGTTGTTATCACACCCCTTTTCTTCTTCCTAGCAGCCAGCAAACCCCTTCTTTCTCTTCTTCCTTATGAATAGAAACCCTCTTCTCTTCCTTTACGCGCTCATCGTTCTCTTTCCTTTCTCATGGAGGCCGGTGACCCTTTTCTTCTTCCATGTGGCTAGCTCCCTGCGAGTGGTGGCAGTGTAGTTCGAGGGGAAGAGGTATTGTTTTTGCTAGGAGGCTAGAATTCATTATCAACACATGGCCAAATTCGATCCCATCGTTTACATGCAAACATGAATCTAAATTAGGTTGCTTCCTAAGATTCTAAAAGACAGTTCAGTGTCCATCCACACAACATAATTGGATATGTATGACTCATCTCAATGTTAGGGTTGATTTGCTGTTGAACACAATTCCATTCCATTCCCCCAAAATTGACATCCAATAGAGCCTATATGAATTGCCTTTGTTTTTATTACATCAACTAACTACAATTTAGTACTAGTCCTTAATTTTGATTACTTTTTCATAGGCTCGAACCAAAAAGAAAATATTGTGGAACACCTCTCTTTTGAACATGGAACTGATGAACTTAATCTATGTTGATTGCCTCATTTCAAGGTGCATGTGTGCACGCACCGGCCAACAACATGCGACCACACTCACACAAAAAAGAAACTGTGGTTATGGTTCATGTTAGGAAATGAAGAGATCTAGGGTTAGGGCTTATGTTATGACCCCACAGTAGGAGCCCGGAGCTGGAGAGGTAGAAATGAAGACGTGCAGCGGAGGAGCACCACCCCTATGGATTTCAAGTGATGAGATCGACCGTTGGAAGACAATGAGTGGTACCGAGAGGCATAAGGAAGACGAGAGTACGAGGGATGAGAAGGACAGGAGGAGATCTACAAGATTTGGCAGTTGAGAGGTCACCGGGAGATGGGGAGGACGTCTAGAGAGGTGATGGCAGCAACGAGAGAGACGAGACCACGGATGCGATTGCGGCTGAGCAAGGCACCGCGAACGATCAAGAAATTAGGGATTAGGGTTGGGAGCGGACGAGCGAAAGAGGTTTATATCCCCTCTCCTGGCTAGCGGGCTTGGGTTGTGCCGCCTGCCCGGCTGGGGCACCAGTCCGGGCACCTGGTGCCCCGAACTAGGCTTAGGACAGGAAAAAAAAGGGCCACCAGGCTAAGGGGATGTGCATGTGTGTGTATGTGGCTTGTGGTCGTTCCTGTCGTCGCCATCGTTTTCAGGCGAAGGTGATGAATGCCAATGCCCCGATGGGAACGTGGCGGACGGGATAGGGGCCCTCCCCTCCGGCAACTTCACAGTCGGCTGGCCGCTGTTACCACGACCTTGGTGACCACTGGAAGTCTGGACACACGAATGAACGTTCTCGGCACCAACCTCCTCCTGGGGCCAAGCTAGCGTTTACTATTCCACGGTCAGACGAGAGGAGCCGCGCCGCGCTTCGGTGGTCGTTGCTCCATCCATCCCGGGGCGCGCGCCATCCACGCCATCCACACCGGCACCGCGTCAACGGGTGCGGGCCACAGTGTCCACGTCACCGTGCTGTCGCTCGCTCGACCAGACCAGTGACCTGACCACCACCGCTTCTTCCCCGCCAGAGAGTCATCACCGCTTCCCCGCTGCGTGTCTGGCTCGGTCGAGACTCGATCGAGAGTATAATTGCTCTCCATTTGGAGACAGCAGATTGATTGATTCATCCTCGCAGACGTAGGCATACATTGTCCCTTCCACTCTCTCGCGGCGGTGCCCGATCTCCCTCCGCGTCCGTCCTCGTTGCCCCCGCCTGACGCCGGCCAAATGCGGCGGCCCTGGACGGAAGAACAAGCCTGAGCGGCCCCGCCCGGCGTTCCCTCTACCCGCAGTCGAAGGACCGCAACGCCCCCTCTCCCTTCCCCGAATTGCCAGGTAAGAATCCCTGCCCTGACACTTCGCCTCCTCCTTCTTGAATCTTGATTGCCCGGCCTGCAACTGGTATTCATACATACATACACCCCGCTGCTTTCAGTTTCAGCGAGTTTATTGTATTTCGATTGCAGTATTGTTCCCGCGTGTTCATCGCTGTACAACCTTCTTGGGTCGGAAATTTTGCGCCTTTGTTCTCTGTTTTCACGAGCTTGTTCCATGTGAAATTCAGATAAACACCCTCGGATCATCCTCCTGTCATTTCTCACAAATCTTTTTACTGTATACGGAGTATTTCCTAACCGACAACACAGTTCACAGTTCCGTTACCTCCTGCTCTACTGTTTATTACCATGGTTCGGGAATCCAAGTCTTTCCAGCCAGAACCAACCAATTCCATTCCTGTGCTTTTCAGTACACCTCTGAACCTCAGTTTCATACTGGACATAATTAACCGTGGAAACGAGTTTGCTGCTACTGTCGCCTGCAAAGTTTATGAAACGGATTACATATTCCTTTGACAAGTCAAGGAAAAACAAGTGGTTCATCCGTTGCTGCAAACTGCATACTGTTCTTACTTCTTACATCTCCTCTGCCTTAATGGCCGATTAACATTTTTCTTAAGTTGGTATGCTCGTCTCTCTGGACTCTGGAATCTTACCAAACCTGGATTTTTTCTCCAATATAAACTGTCAACCATCGCTACTGTATTCAAGTTTGAAAAAAAAATCTATATGAAGGCAAAGCTGGGAACTAATTTAATTGTCCCTGAAAGGTACTTTCATAAAATTATAGTCGCGCTAATAGATTTTATAAACGGGTAGAGCAAGTTTTGTCCGTGTCATTCTCAACTGCACCAGACTTTCTTTCACTGGACTGGACAGAGTGTTTCAAAGTAATTTGCTTGGTAGTTTTGGAGCAGGTAAGATAGGTTACAATCCTATCTTATAAAATCTACTGTAAGATTAGCAGACTCTCTAGTTTAGCACTCTCATTATAGACGAAGAAACTAGCTGTTCTTTAAACTAATTTACATCAAAGATTTGCGACGAGGTAGCTAGAACTAAAGGCAACAGACTTTGGATAGGCTGGAAACCTGCCAAAAGCCACAGGTTGGCTTCTTCGTTGATGGCTTTGAAGACCACGCTCGGCGCAACAGCTTTGCTACTGAAAGTCCTTGAGTTTCTCTCCTTCCATACTTCTGTTCGATTGGTCCAAGTTTGTTCACTTTGTTGTGCCTTATCAATGCGTCCAAAGTATATGTTGTTCCTTGTTCCAGTTTCTGTCCTTCTCCGTTTCGTTTTCAGTAATATTCAATTCAGATTGCTTTTACCGTCTCAGTCACCTATGACTTCCACTCTCTTATATTTGTATGTAAGCTTAATTTGCTCAGTTTTTCAGGTTAACTAGAAGCTATTGCAGTATCCAAAGATGGTTCATCATGAGCCAGATGAGGCGACTGCAGATGAAACCGGCATCTCTACACAGCCTCCCTCATACAATCCATCCCAAGCACCAACGGTGTACAAGGTCGGGTATCCTCAGAAGAAGAACCTCGCCACAGAGTTTACAAACACACTGAGGGAGACATTCTTCCATGACAACCCACTAAAGCAGTACAAGGACCAACCTGGGTCCACAAAGCTCATGATGGGCTTACAGTTCTTGTTTCCAGTCTTTGATTGGGGCAGGACCTACAATTTGAACAAGTTCAAAGGTGATCTGATTGCCGGATTGACAATTGCAAGTCTCTGCATTCCTCAGGTATCAAGGTTGACTGCTATCACCTACTTACTATGAATTAACTACTTACTGTGCCTGAAACCGAGTCCTGGACTAAATAAATAGGATATTGGCTATTCGAAGCTCGCGTATTTGGATCCGCAGTATGGGCTTTGTAAGTTTCATTGTGATTCTTGATTGATGTCTTACCAATCCCATTTTAATCATCTTTATTTTTGTAATTCGGTTTCAGACTCCAGCTTCATCCCCCCATTGATATATGCTGCAATGGGTAGCTCAAGGGATATAGCAATTGGGCCAGTTGCAGTGGTATCTCTTTTGCTAGGTTCACTTCTACAAAATGAGGTTGACCATGAAAAGAATAAGGAGGAATACTTGCGTCTTGCTTTTACGGCTACCTTCTTTGCTGGTATCACTCAAGCAGCCCTGGGATTTCTGAGGTATGGCGTGTATGGTACAGTATTTTTTAAGCAAGAAAAATGTAGGTCATCAATCTTAAATTACTATGTTTTTCAGGCTTGGTTTCCTTATCGACTTCCTGTCACATGCTGCAATTGTTGGTTTCATGGCGGGAGCAGCCATCACCATTGCCCTGCAGCAGCTCAAATATGTGTTGGGTATCAGGAACTTCACAAAGGAAACTGATATAGTTTCTGTCATGAAGTCTGTTTGGGGTTCAGTTCATCATGGAGTACATATCTTGAACTTAACACTGTATGAAGTAATAATTTACTGTCTACTGACTCCGATAGTTATCTGATAATGTGTGGTTTTGTATATGCAGTGGAACTGGCAGACAGTTGTGATTGGTTTTGCATTCCTTGCTTTTCTTCTGTTTGCGAAGTACATTGTGAGTATCCCTTTTCTATCTGACAATTGTGCTTTAATAATTATTTTTGGGGAAATTGTATAACCTGATAATGTTGTTTCATGTACACAGGGTAAAAGGAATAAGAAGTATTTCTGGGTACCAGCTATTGCTCCTATAACTTCGGTTATTCTTGCTACCCTTTTTGTGTACCTTTTTCGTGCTGACAAGCAAGGTGTTCAGATTGTAAGTACTCAAGTTAGTTCAGTGAAGGCTCAATTATTTTTTATAAACTCAACCTCCACAGCTATAAATGCTCTATGACCCAGCTCAAATAGATCATATTTCAACTAGTGAATCATTGTTGGCACTTGATGGAAACAGGTAAACAAAATCAAAAAAGGGCATCAATCCATCATCTGTGCACAAGATTTATTTCACGGTCCATTTGTCGCAAAAGGGTTCAAGATTGGTGTAGTTAGTGGCATGATCGGTTTAACAGTATGTATGCTATGCAAACCCATCTTGTCTTGTGATCATCTTGTCCTTTCATGTTCATTTTCTGATTGACTGCACATCAACATTTGTGCTAATACCTTATCAGGAAGCTGTGGCCATCGGAAGGACGTTTTTGCTGCCATGAAGGACTACCAGATAGATGGAAACAAAGAGATGGTAGCACTTCGAACGATGAACATCGTAGGCTCAATGACGTCTTGCTATATCGCAACAGGTAAATTTTCTGAACAAAGTTATTATATAGATTCTTCTGAAAACTGAAACATATTTGCTACAACACTTTCAGGTTCTTTCTCTCGCTCGGCGGTCAATTTCATGGCGGGATGCCGAACGCCAGTATCTAATGTGATTATGTCAATGGTTGTGCTTCTTACCTTGTTGGTCATCACACCACTGTTCAAGTACACCCCAAATGCGATCCTGGGTTCGATCATAATTTCTGCTGTGATTGGCCTTGTGGACTATGAAGCAGCAATTCTCATTTGGAAAGTTGACAAAATGGATTTCATTGCGTGCATGGGGAGCATTTTTTCGGCGTGGTTTTCAAATCTGTCGAGATAGGTCTCTTGATTGCTGTAAGAACTAAGGACCCATGTTTGGTTTGGCTGTCAAATAGAGTAGTTGTGAGTTGTGACAGAGGAATGAGTGAAACTGACATGACATTTCTGATATTCACAGGTGTCAATCTCGTTTGCCAAAATACTTGTTCAAGTAACAAGACCAAGGACTGTGCTGCTCGGAAACCTCGCAGGCACCACAATTTACAGGAACACCGAGCAGTATCCACATGCAAGGCATGTTCCTGGGGTCGTAATAGTGAGGATTGATTCTGCTATTTATTTCTCCAACTCCAACTATGTCCGAGAGAGGTTTTACAACATCCACTGTGCGTTGCATCATGTATAGCTTCATTGTCCTGATAAACTGCTGTCGTGTGCTGTGTGCTCCATTTCAGAATTCTTAGGTGGCTGACAGATGAAGAAGACAAAGTTAACACAGAGGGACTGCCTAAAATCAATTTCTTGGTAGTAGAGATGTCACGTAAGTATAAATCTTCTGTTCATGAGAGTTCGTACCTGTGGTTTCTACTGATGAACTGAAAGCCAATGCATTTTTTTTTTCACTGCAGCTGTTATAGATATCGATACGAGTGGTATCCATGCCCTTGAAGATCTGTACAAGAATCTTCAGAAGAGAGGCATTCAGGTACATAAACCGAAACTTTTACTTTTGCAAGAAAACTGAGAGTCTGAAACTACAATTGATTGACTCGAAATGTCACATTGGATCGTGGCACTTGAGATGCTTCTAAAAAAAGAGAACAAAAAATATCTCATTGGATGAAGACTCCAAATATACTACTCAAGAAACCTGAGAACAGAAAAAAAAAAAAAATACTACGATTGAGAAGAACTTAACTGTGCCTTTGATTTTAACCGATATATTTGTGTTTGTGCATGTGGCAGCTTCTCTTGTCAAACCCTGGCTCTGCCGTGATTGAAAAGCTCCACTCATCCAAACTCACGGAGCACATCGGAAACAATCATATCTTCCTCACAGTTGCAGACGCCGTGCGTTTCTGCACTTCCAAATCGATGCAAGAGCCTTGAACTAAAACGGATACACGTCCGGAATCTATTCTCTGGTATATCTGTCATGTATGATGTATTCATGCAATGAGTATATGTATTCAAGAATCAAGATTACGAATCATAGGAATAGTTTCAAAGGCGGTGCTCACTGTTGCTTAACGCAAAAGCTATGGAGCGATAGAATTTCAAATGAACTTTGTTTACACACAAGAGGATAGGATCAATCATCGCTTATAGCTTTGATCAATGTACAAACCGAAGGAAACATAGAACAATATTGATGGCAGAGTGTTGAGTACTTGAGTCCCTCCTGTATTTTTGAAAAATAAAGAATAGATACTGACTACTCGATTACTCCCTCCGGTCCATGTTTGACATGATAGAGCTTCTAAATTACAATTTGACCACTCATGTTTATAATTAAATTTTTTATTATTGGATAGTATATAATATTATCTGGTTTGTATTACAATACTTACATTGTTGACCAGATTATTAATAAAAAAAACTATGAAGTTTAACTCTTGACATATGCAAAATACCTTATAGACTGGACCAGAGGGAGTAACTGATATTGCTATTTTTTTTTTTTTTTTTTAGAAAGGACGGCAAAAGCTTTGCAGCGATTTCTATTAGACGAATAAAAAGAAAAAGGCAAGTGCCAGCCCGTTTTTTATTTGGAAACCAGGCGGAAAAAACCATACAAGTTTGGAGGATACCCTACTCCGCCTTTGCACACCTAGGTATCAAGTCTACTCAACTCGCGCCACAACTAGCGCCTACTCAACTCCACAACTCACGAACCACTTATACAACTCGACTAACAACAACACGGATGGAAAACAAGGATAAACAATAAGCACCACTCGGTTGGATTGGGTCATCAACACGAGGTTCCATCACCGCCGCTCGGTCGGATTGGGACGTCGACACGAGCCACGAGCCACCACGGGAAAAGGCACAAAACCAAGAAGGAAAAACACAACACACAGAACACGAAGTCACCACGCCACCACCACCTGGGAGAGGAGCCGCAAGGGAGCCGTCGATCTTGCGCCGTCGTCACCAACGTATGAGCCGCAGCCCGCCCGCAAGTCCGGCGACCACACCTGAAACTCCTCCGCCACGGGACTATCCTCCTCAAGTTGCACACCCACAATCGTCGATCCCCTGCTCCAGCGATGCATCAGCAGACACTCTTGTTGCGGCACCGTTGAGAACCACTGATCCCAGCAACTCAACTTGGGGGCCTCGCCTCACCCAACGACTCAACTACTACCCAGGACTCAGATATCTGAAACCACTCCAAGAGCATCACTTCCGCCCCACCAGCACCGAGAACACCACCACCATGCGCGACAACTCGAGACCTCCAGCCCCATGGGCCCTCCGCACCAACCTGCCAACACGGACCAAGTGCACCACCAAAGCCGCTACGCACAGGCAACACCACCAGCCGACCACCACCCCCGCCAGAAACCAAGATGGGTCTCCAAATGCGACGCCTCCAAGAAGGGCACGACGCCAATGACGCCGCCGTCGCACGTCCGTAGAGGACTGGGGTTTCCCCCTGAGAACCCACGCTGCAAGGACATGGCCGCCCTCAATGGTGCCCCCAGCGGGGAGGACGACGACCCAAGGCCGCCGCCACCATTGCCACCGACCAAGCGGCAGTGAAGGCTTTCGCCCGTCTCAGCACCATGCTTGCCGCACACTCTCGGTCTTGGCGGAAGCACACTCCGCCAACTCCAAAAATGCCACTCTTTGGAAGAAGCCCGGCACCGCCGGGAATACCACCGGCACCAAAGCAAGCACCGGCCAGCCCCCGCCCCACCACCATGGTGGCGCAAAACCAGGGATGACCTTGAGGAGAAGGAAGGGAGTACCCGGTCATCTTGTCGCACTCCGGTCGCCCATACGCGAGAAAAGCGTCCGGTTCTCACCAACTCCGGCCACCATGACCAACCGGCAAGAAGGCAGCTCCCGGTCACACCACCACCACGCTACTGCGCCGGCCATGCCAGCTCCCCAGCACCAACACCGGCCGCCGCGCGCCGTCCCACCAGCGCCCGCCGCCCCGGGCAGTCCGCACCGGTCCCAGCCACCGCCGCCGCCCAGCACCACAGCCGCGCCTCCCACAGCGCAGCCCCCGATCCGGCCGAGAGACCGCGGATCTCGAGGGTGAAGCCACCCCGTCGCGAGGCGGCCCGCACCGGCGAACTCACTCCCCGAGCCCGGCATCGCGCTGCCATGGATCCGCGGGAGGAGGGGGATAGGCCACGCCCGCCGCCTTACTCACGGGCCACACGAGCTTCCGGCGGCCCGCTCAGCGGCGGCGCGGGGAAGGTAGGGGAAGGTGGGGTGGGCGGCGCGGCTAGGAGTTGTCGCCAGCGTCGCCCACGCGAGCCGGCGGCGGCGGGCGCGAGAGAATGCAGCAACGCTGAACCTGATATTGCTATTTTTGTTTCGGCTTTTTCATACATGTGTGTGTCGTCAGGTCTAACCATGATTCGCTCCCATAATATAATTTGAGTACAACGTCAGTTAAAAGGACTAGATGGCCTTTTCGTTTACGTTTTATTGATATTTTCTTAATGTCTCACGCGGTGACGTAAGGTGCACGAGAAGTGAGAGCAACTCCAATAATTTGGCTTAAAACTATTAGCCAAATTTTATTGTTTAGTCATTTTATAAAATAAAAACTACTTAAAAAAGTCCACAGCAGCCTTGCTATTTTACAAACTCAGTAGCGTGCGCCCACGGTTAGGTATATATGGCCACCGTAAATCAAAGGATAGCTGAGCCTATGTTTTGCCATATGAAAGCCTCCACACAAAAATATCTTGTAGTTGCTCTAGGACGGCGTACTCACATGACGATAAATTACCCTTAACAAAAATACTAAAATAAATAATATGCATGATATGGCCTTAAGGCCCATAAACCCTGTCCCGTGTCCCCCCCACCCTTCCCGTCCCACAAAAATCCCCCCCCCCGTCCGCTCTTTCTCACCCTCCTCAATGACCAACGATCTCCTCGCGTTAAGCCCCACCGCCACCCCCGCACGCGGCCATGGGTGGCAGCACCCGTGGATCCGCCGCTAGGTAGGCCCCTCATCTTCCTCCTCCTATTGCTATTGTTGGATCTAGTTTCTATGGTTTTGGTGAGCTCTCTCTCCCCTTCTTCCAAACTTCGGGCGGACTTTAGAAGGAAAGTGGGTTTATGGGATAGGTAAGCCGGTGGTGAGAATGGTCGATGGGTGGCTTAGGGGTGTTGTCGGGGGAAGGGGCAGCGGAGCCGGAGGTCAGGACGGGGGGAGGCTCGCATCGCCAAAGCTAGAAAAAGATGGCGGGACGGATGAGCTCATCGGAGCTGGAGAAGAAGGTGGCGGTGGGGTGAAGGGGCGGGGGGAGGGGACGGCGTCCGTCGCAGGCTCCGGCGAACCCTAGCGCCTATGGTGGAGCACTAGTCGGGCGGCGTGGGGAGCTACGCTTTTTCCTTTGTTGGCAACCAAAATAATTTATTTCCTGAAACGGAGTGTGCATCCAGAAAATTGATTTTCTACACACACATGCTTTAGATATGTCCAATTTCAATATGCACCCGTAGCCATGTACCTGCACCAATGTGTTACATTGTCACTATAGAATCGATGCATGTTCAATAAAAACTAGAATAGATGCAATTATTGTATTTTAAGCATTAAGATGAAGCGACGCAAATTCTGGTAAAATCTTATACCTGTACCTATGTATCGGCCGATGAAATTTTGTACCTAAACTAGCAAAAAATGCCCGTGCGTTGCCACGGGTTATACAATTTATATTTTGATTGTTAGGTTTCATAAAGCGTCGTCAAGATCGTCGATGAAGCAATGGAGTATGTCGTTCCTCGGCCGGGTGATGGCAAGGCGAAGACATCACCATTGATGGAGAATAAGGTACTCCGGCCCTTCCTTTGTCTCGCTTTGTGGTTCCATGCAGCCATGGCGATGGGCTAGTGAGATTTAGTTTTCCAACGATATCTATCTGGATGTCGGTTGGACTTGTGTTCTCTCATGACGAATCGATGAAGGCAACGGCGATGAGTTCGACGGCGTGTCGGTGGCGCCAATTTCATTATATTTGCATGTGGAGTTTTAGCGGTTTATTCCTCTTTTTTGCAAAAGTGATGGGTATGAGGATGACGGCGGTGGATGGTGAGATGACCCTGTTCGTTCAGATCGGAGCTTGCGTCCGTGGCATATCCGTTTGGGATGGTGATTACGTATGGTGGAATTTTGACTTTTTCAAGGTTCCTTGTCTCCCATCAATGGAGGTGGAGTAGTTTGGTTTACTTTTGTAATAAGAGGATGTAACTTGCTTTAGTATCAATGAAATTTTTCCTTATCGTAAAAAAAAAAAACATATTTTAATCGCCAAAATAATCATTTATATAATACAAAACAAGTAAAAATATATTAGTTATAGAATATATCATAATAAATTTATTTGGAGCTACAAAGGGTGATACTATTATTTTTAATTTGGTCAAACGTGAGTCATTAACTTGCACGTTTACCATAATTTTTTTTTCTTGACCAAGTGAGTACGTATGTGTAACAAATAAGAATGTATTTTTCAATAATAAGAACAAAAATGGTACCTAGGTCTAGAAAATTCATAAGTTCTTCCATTCTAAATTATAGGATGTTTTGGCTTTTCAAGATTTATAGAGGTTTTATTATGCACCTAGACCGATGTTATGTCTAGATATATTATTATATATACAAATGCTATGAGAATCCAGAAATACAAAAGCGTCTATAATTTGGGACAAAGGAAGTAATTATGCATGCAAGTTTTTTTTTTTTAAGAAAACAAGCAGTTTTGTTTAGACCAATGAAAACAAGCAGTTGAGTCCTCAAGTCTTCACGGCGTGAACAAAGTTTATTTAGAAAAAGACATGATTCATGGTGACAATTACAAACCTGATACCAGGTAGCTTCCGATCCGACCGTGAGATCTATTTGCACTTGGTCTTCACGGCATGCCGGCGTTGGACTGCAAGCAAACACAGACGATGGGCACTTTGAGTCTTCACGAGCGTGCAGCAGGGCAGGACAGCCCGGCAACGGCAGGCGGCAGCGCGGCAAGTGGCAGGGCAGACGCAGAGCTAGAGCCCAGAGACAGAGCATGCGGTGGAGGCGACCGGAGACGGACGTGAAAAATCAGAAATATGGCAGTCCTATTTGGACAAGGAAAAGTGGCAGACAGGGACATAGCGCGGACAGAAGACAGGGAACATATGGCGGACAGATTATGGTCAGATTGGCGAAATTTTCGTGTTTTATTATTAGGTATAGATTCATACTCATCAAATACAATAACTACGTGCCCACACCAGTTGGTAGGATTGCCAACAATTTAAGTTTGTATTTTTATTTTAGCTTTGGGGCGAAAACTCAAAATGCACGCCCCCCCCCTTCTTGGAAGCAGGTGAAGCAACTATAAGCTTATTTGGTAAAGTTTATAAGTTATTTATATGGTCAAAAAAGTTGAAACTAAAAAAGCAAGGATGACGTGCTTTTCTATAGTTTTTTTCTTCATCGTGCTTCTCCTCGTACTTGTTTTTAAAACCATTGAAGGCTCTATTGACGAGATACTAGGGAACCTCACCCGCGTTCTTTTCTTTCGAAATTAAGAAAAAATGCAATGATTTCACATCATTTTCCCTTAAAGTGTTATCATAGCCAGAGAACATATATTGCTCCTTGCAAATGATTTCAACAATTAAAACTTTGAAACTATGACTGTTGGAATCATTTACGTGTGGGCTATTTGTTGGGCAAAATATATGGTGGAAACCGGCTACTAGGTGGAAACATGGAAACCAATTCAAAAAGTCATATCTTCGCTGTTTCAAAAATTCTAAAACTTGGCACGCACATAGTGCATACACATATGTACTCATATGGAAAAGTTGACATGCACACTCACCTTTGAAAAATTCATACAAAAATGATAAATTTCAGGTGCTTCTGCACTAAAAGACAAATTTTGAAGGATTTTTGTCTTTTAGTGCACAAGCACCTGAAATTTGTCATTTTGTATGAATTTTTCTAGTTTGAGTTTACATCCCAACTTTTGCATGTGGGTACATATGTGTATGCACTATGTGTGCCAAGTTTTAGAATTTTTGAAACAACGAAGATATGACTTTTTGAATTGGTTTTCATGTTTCCACCTACTACGTGGTTTCCACTCGATATATTTTCCCTGTTTGTTGTGTGGGCATATCGCATCAACAAATAGCACAGAAGGTGACCAACACGACGCACCATGCTGCTCATGGCCATCCTTGGCACCCCGCACCGCGTTGTTGGTTCTGTGCCGCACGCATCTCGTGCCAGCCTCCTCCACCGAATAATGCTCCTCGCCGAGCTCGTCCGCGGGCGCACGCCATGGTCGCAAGCCAGCAACGCATTCATGCTTTGGGCAAGTCGTGCTTTGATGATCACGTGATCACGCAGCGAAAAGGCTGGTGCCATGATGGGCGCTTGGCTGAGCCCCCGTTCCTCACGGAGGGACGCACTTGCGGGGCCGTGACCTCGCACCGACCCCCGCGGTCTCGCGCTCGCCACGTCATACGCCGTCACCGCAGTGCCCGGAAGCAAGGCTGCCACCATGATGGACGCCAAGACGAGCTGCAGGGCCTAGCGGAGGGCCCGCCGCCGGCCGGGGCGGCGACTGCGGGGCCGTCGTCTCGATTTCCGTGCTCACCGCGTTATGCCGCGGGATGCAGCTCAAGATGGCTGCTGCTACGACGGGCGCGCGAGAGCTCGAGGCCTCAAAGGCGTCTTGCGGCCGGATCGTGACTCGTGAGTCCACCATCTCACGACCGCCTCGCCGGCGTCGTATCTCCGCGCCACGGCGTCGACCAAGATGGAGATGGAGGCGAAGAGAGCACGGCGTGAAAAAAAAAAGAGGTGCGACCAAAGTTACCCAATCTCAATCCATCGCGACCATCCCCTTCTTCCGCTCCTCTTTTCTCCGCCATGCCCTCTCACGTGGCGACGGCCGGGGCGTCGCGCAGCACGTATGCAGCATCCGGAGCCACCGCGGCCATCCTCGCCTCCGGCGACGGACCGGATTCCGTGTGGCGGCGACGGAGCTCCCCGTGCCGCCCTGAGCTCGTTGTCTCTTGCAGGATGACGCCGCTGCCCTCCGCCACCTCCATCCACCCTGCCACCATCCCATCTCTTCCACTCTTCAAGGCGGGCAAGAAGCATCCGCGGCGGGGGCGCGGCGGAGGCACCTCACGGTAGTGGGCGGCGGTGACGGGGCGGAGCCTCAGTCGCGTGGATCGCCGGAGGCGCGTCGTGGGTCGCAGCCAGGAGGGCAACGCTGCCCGACGGCTGGGCGCTCTCGCCCGGTGCTCGAGCTTGGCGGAGAGGAGGGGGCGCTGCGCGAGCGAGCATAGCGGCTCCCGCATGGGCGCAGCTCGCGCCCACCGAGTCGCGACGGCGGGCGGCCTCATCACGGACGTGGCTCACAATGCCCGCGACGACCGTGAAGGACGCCGACGGGCGACAATCGCCTCTCGCCGGCCGACCTCCCAGGTCCTCGGCGGCCGCGCCCCACGGAGCGCTCCCGGCGCACCGGTGGATCCTCCTCTGCTCCCTTCCTTAGCTCTGCTTTCCCTCTTGTAGTCATGGCTTTAAGTAGACCACTAACGCTCAGATTCAATAGGAAGGGGAAGAGGCCGACGCGGGAAGGGGAAGAGGCCGACGCGGGCGAGAGCCAGGTAAGGAGCTGAGCGAACAGGCTATGTTTCGATTACGAGAAGCATGGACCAATCGAGGGCCGAGAACTCCCTAAGGATCGCTAGTGGGGATCTCCTATATAGGAGTTATAGATGTTGTAGACGTTCACTGGGAACTCCAGTGATACCTCAATCAGGTCACCGGAGAATGCACAATGTAACGACTAGATCCACTTGAACCGCCTCGGTCATTGTATATTCTTCATAGGTTTCTCCAAAGGGGTGTGTTTCTAGTTTTTTTGTGGAGCTTACAAAGAGATGTGTGCTTGGCCCTTTGGGTTCTCTTGGCCATTCTAACTAATAGATACGTCCACAAGGAGATCAAGAACACTTCTTGTGGGACACAGATATTCCAGACTAAGTCAATCATCCTAATCCGTCCCCAACAAGGTGTTAGGAGGAGGACGTGCTCGTTAGCCATAGGACGACACCTGCGACAAAAGCCGAGACCCGACGATGAGCGTCTCCATCTCGAACGAGAACTCGCGGGGGCAAAAAGGCCCAGGGGACGAGCTCGAGCTCGTCCCTGAGAAAAAAGTTCGCCTCGAGCGAGCTCCCGAGGGGCGGGGATATGACGAGCTCCTCCTGGACGACGAGCTCCTTTCCGTTTCGGACGAGCTCCCAAGCGCCAAATCCAAGGACGTCGGGGAGAATCCGGGGCCGCACGGTTAAGGATCCAAAGATCGCGGCTACGCGGCGGCGCCCGGCTGTCTCTGACCAGATTTAAGTAAGCCGCGAGAGACCGTCGGTGGCACACGAGGCATGGGATCTGTCAGACCACGCCAAGTAACGACAAGCACAAGAGACAACCACTACGCGACAAGAATGACCTCGACGGACGAAGTCGAACTCTACATCGAGCTCTCCCGGCCACACGTTTTCCTGCGATCCCAAAATACGAGCATTTAAGGCGAGGCGGCGCCTCGATGATCTCGCCCGCGGCACCGCCGTAGCGTGCTGGCGGCAGAAGACGCAAGAAGTATGATGGCGGTGGGACGGCTCATTGTCCCTTCTACGCCCGACCGAGGAGCTCCGAGCTCGTCGCCCGCCGCATGCTGCGTATCGGGATCTGGAGCCGCCCTATTCTACTCGGCGACCGGCGGTGTGCCGGGAAGTAGAGGCGGCGGCACAAGACGCCCGGAAAGCCCGGCATGCCCGACATTGCGGGAACTCTTCCTCCTCACCCCCGAAACTTGTATTCCTTCTATTCTTAGGTCCTAAGCTTGGTGACTCGTGAGCTCCCCTTGCTACTATAAAAGGGAGGACTCGGCACCAGGAGAGGGCAAGCTCTCTCGATACGAAAGCACTCACGCACATCACTCGATTCCACTCATCACCACCACGAGACTTGGGAGCTCATCTCCCTCTCTCGCCGGCTTGTATTAAGCCGTCTGAGCATTTTGAGCTCGATAGTGCCACACCTTTGGACTAGGGTGCTTTCGATAGCTCGAACCATTATAAATCACCGTGCCATTGTTCTTGAGCTAGGCCATCGTTGCACACATTAGCGGTCGATTCATGACCGTGGTACACGACCACGGCGGTTAGTGGCGCCGGGTAGGGGCGGCGCTAGTGTGGCGTTCACCGCCGATGGCTCCCTTCACCACGGTCGGCGTCCGCACCGTCGCTTCGGGACCACGGACCGCCCGGCGCACTAGCTCAGGGGCTCCCTCGTCCGAACCAACTTCCCTCGAGATGGCGCGGGGGCGAGATGGCGCCCGCCTCGTCAGCGGCATATGCCCGCCTCGTCCGCGGCGCGCCGGCCCGGCGCCGTCTTTGATACGCTCCGGCCGGGATTCGACCTCCGCTCGGTGAGCCCGTACGGCGGCGGCCCGGCCACTTCTTCTCGCTATCGCGACTGCTCCCGCACATCTCGGCCCCCGGCCACTTCCCGGGAGCTCTTTGCGACGCCACCTTCTCCTGCCAATATCGCCGTCTGTGATGCCGGTGAGGCAGCTTTCCCAACGAGTTCCGCGACTCGACGAGATGTACCCTTGCAGGCGACTTTTCTTGCCCGGGAAGTCGGCCAAGCTTTGAGCGACCGGCCGAGACCGCCCGCCGGCGGCAGGCCTAGCGGTCGACCCCACACGCGAGTGCTACATGTGCCGACGCCTTGAGGGCAACAGGCGTACCCTACCATAAAGGGCGAGTCCTCCCAAGACACTCCGGAAGACACTGGGTCGAGACCGGCGGCTCGCTCCGCGGCGCCCCCTAAAGCGGTGCACGGCGCCCCGGCGAGCCCCGAGGAGGCGAGCGTGAGATCGCGAGAACGCGACGCCCTCCTCAAGGAGGTGGGAGGTCGCCCGACGGGTGCGAGGCTCGAGGGCGGAGGTGCGGCCGCATCGATGAGGCCGGTGACTCCTCCCGCCTTCCGGCGGGCGACGCGCCTCCTCGGCGGCCATTGAGCTCCTCCACGAGCCTCCCCGAGCCTCGCGGCGCCGTAGCTCGAAGGCTCCACCAACGTTACGCTCCCTCATCGAGAAAGCCGGCGACGGGTGGAGAGCTCTGAGTCGCACGGGCGCCTCCCGGGAAGAGCATGAGGCCTCCCTCCAACGGTAGAGACCGAGGGGAGAGTCTCCGTATGTCCACGCCGCCGACGCGTGGGAGAGAACCGCGACGCCCGGGACACCCTCGGCCGCACGACGCGCGGACGCGCGCGAAGAGGCGCCCGCACCGCCGGCCCCACGACCAAGCCGCGACGACAAAGGGGACGACGCCGCCCTGGGCCAGTCCTACAAAGAAGAGGAGGGGCGGCCGCATTTACGTCGGTCAAGAGGACCGGCTAGCCGGCAGTCCGACCCCACGAGGTCGGGAGCGGCGAGCCCCCTCGCCACGTGATGCTCGAGCTCGAGGAGGCGAGGCTCGGAGCTCCACCCCCCGGACGGGGGAGGTGCCCCGTGTTCGGCGCCGGGTTCACGACGCGCCGTTCCCTCGATTCCGAGCCCCGACCTCCGTCCGGAAGTACAACGGGATCGGACCCCGCGTCTGGCTCGAAGATTACCGCCTCGTGTCGGGCGGGGAGAGCCGACGGCGAGCTCTTCATCATTCGCAACCTCCCCTATACCTCGCCGACACGGCTCGCTCTCCGCTCGAGCACTGTCCGCAGGTATGATCGGCGGTGGCGCGACCTCCACGATGTCTTCGTTGGTAACTTTCGGGGACCTACCGCGCCCGGCAACACGTGGGACCTCCGCGGTACCAAGCGGCCGGAAGAATGAGAGCCCGCTGACGCTTACATCCGGCGCTTCTCCAAGCTTCAACGAGCTCACGACGCCACCGACGCCGGATCATCACCGCCTTCACCTTTCGGCACGACTTGCGAGCGGCTCATCCGTGAACTCAGGCCCGCCGCAAGCCCAAGGCGGTGAAGGACCTCCCCGACCGCCACGAACCACGCCGGGCGGAGGCTATCTCCCTTGATCCTCACGCACCACAGCAAGGGCAAGGAGAAGGTCGCCGATGAGCCCGATAAGTGTGACTCGAGCTGTGACCCAAAAAGAAGAACAAGAAGAAGCGCCGACGCGGCGGGGATGACCTCGTCGCGATCGCCGAAAAGAAGAAGCCGGCACCAAGGCCGCGAAGCCGGTGCTCCCAAGGACTTCTTCGAGAAGAAGCTCGACCGTGCCTTGCCCCAACCACGACCCGGTCAAGCACAAGCTCGGGGGAATGCGGGCTCACCGGGGAAGTTCATAGCGGCGCGGGGAAGGAGGCCGCGGGCGGCGAGCATCCGCGATGGCGAAGTTCGACGGCGAGGCGGATCGACAAGGACGTCTTCTCTTTCCGAGGGCGCCGTCAACTTGTCGTCTTCTACGGCCCACCGTGCGAGTCCAAGCGCCCGAAGCTTCTCGCAGCGCAAAGTCCTCTTCGCCGAGCCCGCAGTGCCCTCCTACCTCAAGTGGGTCCGAGGCCCCGATCACCTTCGACAAGAAGGACCACCCCGCACGTCCCCGCATCCGGAAGGTTCCCTCGCCGTCGATCCATAGTCGGCACCAAGTGCCTCGCAAGGTGCCGATGGACGGGTGGAAGCGGCCTCAACCTCCTCTACGTCGACACCATGGAGGCCCTAGGCATCACGCGAGCGAGCCGCTCCGACCTCCACGGACCCCATCCACGGGGTAGTGCCGGAAGCAAAGCTTTCCGCCGGACGGATAGACCTCCCCTGTTACCTTAGGCGGCCCGAGCAACTTCCACAAGGAAGTGCTCACCTTCGAGGTGCTCCCCATACAAGAGCGCTTACCATGCCTTGGTCAAGGCCGTCTTTATGCGAGGTTCATGGCCGCTCCCAACTACACGCACCTCAAGCTCAAGATCCCCGGGCGAAGGGCGTGATCACCATCAACTCCACCTTCGAGCGCGCCTTCAACCGCGACAAGGAGGCCGTGCAATATGCGATGCCCTCATCGAGCCCGGGAGAAGCTCATCCCCGAGATGCTAGTGTGGTGCGAGCAGAGGACTCTCGAAGTTGAAGAAGGCCGCGAGCGCGCCCAAAGAAGGTGGCGAGGTCCTCCGTCGAGCTCGAGAGGCGATGGGATCCTTCGAGCGGACGAGGACGCCAAGACGGTGAAGGTCGACGAGAGGGCGCACCGTTCGCATCGGTCTTGCCGAGCTCTCCCAAATAGGGAAGCGAGCTCGTTGACTTCCTCCACGCGAACCTCGACGTATTCGTGTGGAGACCCTCGACATGCCCGGCATACCGAGGGAGGTCGCCGAGCACTCCTTAAACATCAAGCCCTGTTCTCGGCGGTGAAGCGGCGGCTCGACGCCGACGATGGCGAAGCGGCAAGCAATCGCGAGGAAATAGATAAGCTCTTAGCGGCGGGCTTTGTTAAGGAGGTGTATCATCCCGAGTGGATAGCCAACCCCGTACTAGTTAAGAAGAAGAATGGGAAATGGAGAATGTGCGTTGACTATACGAGTCTCAACAAGGCATGCCCAAAGGATCCGCTTTCCTTTGCCACAAGATCGACCAAATCGTTGACTCCACCTCCGGTGCGAAACACTCTGTTTTCTCGACGCATACTCCGGCTATCATCAAATTGCGATGAACGAGCTCGATCAGCTCGCCACCTCCTTCATCACTCCCTTCGGCGCCTTACGCTACGTAACCATGCCTTTCGGGCTGAACGCCCGGCGCCACCTTCGAGAGGTGCATGCAGAAAGTCTTCAAAGAGCTTCTCGGAAGCGCTGCGGAGGCGCACCCGATGACATCGTAGTCAAGACAAGGCGCATGGGAGAGCTCATCCCCGACCTCCAAGATGTCTTCGCAAGCTTCGTGAGTTTGGGGTGAAGCTCAATCCCGAAAAATGTGTTTCGGGTCCCACGTGGAAAGCTCCGGCTTTATCGTGTGGCGCGATCGAAGCCAACCCAAAAAATCGAGGCCATCCACAACATGGGCCCCATCAAGAACGTCAAGAGCGCACAGCGGCCTACTTCTGGGTGCTTGGCCGCCCTTAGCAGATTCATTGCCCTACCGGGCAACGAAGTCTCCCGCTATACAAAGCTCTTGAAGAAGTCGAGCGCCGCGCCCTCGACCGAGGCCAGTCCCGCGCTGACTCTCTCGAAAGAGCTCTTGACGAACCCACCCATACCATTGCGCCCAAAGCCGACGAACCAATGCCGCCAGACATCGCGGCCACTTCGCAGTGGTGAGCACGGCGCCGATAGTGGAAAGAGAGGAAGAAGGCCACGCACCGGGTGCAACGACCGGTCTACCGTCCCGTAATCCTCCGGCACGAAGTCGCCGATATCACAAACCGAGCTCGCCTACGCGCTCGATCACGCGCAAGTCTGCGGCACTATTTCGACGCCTCACCCGATCACCGGGCGTCTCAAATTCCCTCTCGGCGAGATCAGCGCGGCCCGATGCCACCGGCGCACGCCAAGTGGGAGTTGAGCTCATGGGGTCGGACATTTCGTATGCCCCAAGGGACGCCATCAAGTCTCGTGTTCTCCACGACTTCATGGTCGAATGGGAGAAGACCAGTAGCGAACCCGACGGCGTGAATCTTGGGCGCTCTACTTTGATGGCTTCGGTGAAAGTGCGCGCCGGGCGGTCCGGTCGCCGTATCACCGGCGCAACATGCACATGAGGTACTCGATCCGCTTTCACTTCACCGCCTCCCACGATGTTCTTGAATCACGAGGCTTTGGTCAACGGTATCGCGCATCGCCGTCGAACCCCACATCAAACGCCGAGATCGGATTCTAAACTGCGTGGGCGATCAAGCCCGCAAGGAGATGGACGCGTCGGCCCAAGGATGGCTGCGCATCTCGCAAAGGTGCGTGAGCTCGAAGAACGCCCGACGGGCTAGAGTTCAAGCACATCCGTCGCCAATACAATCGGAGACGCCGACGCCCCGCCAAGCTTGCTTGCCTCCGACGATTCCTGTCCCACCCGGCGTCTTTGCGCATGACCCGATAAAATGTGCCCTCCATCCGCTCGAGGGGTAAGGCTCGAACCCGCCAAGACGTACCCGCCTGGGGACTCCGTTTGTCCCTCTCCCACCAAGGCCGAGGACCTCTCGGGCTCGAGCTCGCCGATGGAGATCGACGCAGGTCAACCTCGTCGGATCCGAGGTCTCGCCACCTCGGAGCCGAAGTCCCGAGACTTGATTGGCGGCTCCCATCCTAGCATGGCTACACGACGCTCACTCCCCGAGAAGGAAGAAGCCAGCGCACGCCTGTCGGGCCAAGTCCTATGTCGCCGCCGAGCGAAGCTCTGAAGTAGGCGCGGCGGGGGTGCTCCAACGCTGCATCACCTTTGAGGAAGGGCACGAGCTCATCGAGAAATCCACGCCGGCGAATGTGGACACCACGCCGCCCACGAGCTCGGGTGGGCAGGCGTTCCGCCAAGGCTTCTATTGGTCGACCACGGTCGCGACGCCACGATCGCACGCCGATGCGAGGGATGCCAGTTCTTCGCCAAACAAACGCACCTTCCGGCGCAGGCCCTCCAAACGATCCCCATCACCTGGCCCTTCGCGGTTTGGGGGCTCGACATGGTCGGTCCCTTCACGAGGTCGCCGGGGCTTCACTCACCTCCTCGCCGCCATCGACAAGTTCACCAAGTGGATCAAAGGATGCCCATCTCGCCGCGAGATCGCAAGAGACGGGCCAAAATTTCCGACGGCATCATCCACCGCCGGGCGTATCAACTCGATCATCACCGACAACGGCACTAACTTCACCCAGGCATCTTCCTTTGATCGGGTGTGATGACTACAACGCTGGGTGGATCGGGCTCGGCCCACCCGAGGACGATCGGCAGTCGAACGTGCCAACGGCTTGATTTTGCAGGATTGAAGCCAAGAATCTTCAAAAAGGTTGGAAAAATTCGAGGACGATACTCACCGAGCTCCCCCGCAGATCATATGGAGCCCCCGACTACTCCAAGCGGAGCCACCGGGGCGCCCCCTTCTTCCCCGCCTCGGCCAGGCCGTGCTCCCCATCGACCATTCACAACGGCCGCGGGTTCAGCGTAACGACACCGGCAACCGACCACCGACGCCGCCGAGACCCCGCCCGAAGAGGCTCGTGAGGTCGCCGCCGCAAGATTCGCCAAGTACCCGGCCGCCGCGCCGCCGCTACCACGACCACCTCACGTCCGAGGGCGAGCCTCGGGTCGGGCGACCAAGTCCTACGGCGAGTACGAAAGCACG
Organism: Hyparrhenia diplandra; assembly: GCA_015847255.1. Lineage (NCBI taxonomy): Eukaryota > Viridiplantae > Streptophyta > Magnoliopsida > Poales > Poaceae > Hyparrhenia > Hyparrhenia diplandra. The sequence goes on along the minus strand of JADLZK010000383.1, from coordinate 54,895 downwards.
AAGGAGAAGCACAAACTCCCCGGGAAGGACCGTTCACCATCGCCGAATCCTTCGCCCTGGCTCGTACAAGATCCGGGACTCCCGCGGTCGCGAGCTCGCCAACTCGTGGAACATCAAACAACTACGCCGCTTTTACCCTTGGGATGCATTTTGTAAATGTCATTTGCATTTAATTCGACACAATAATAACGACACACCTTGATGCGAAAAGTTGTGCAAGCATTCGATTTCGCACGCGACGTTAAAGCAATGGGTTGCCCTTTACCTCCAAAGAAGGCCCGCCCTTGCTCGGGTTACAGGACGCGGTGCACACCCCCGCCTTTTTACTAACTCTTTTTCGCAAACAACACGGTAACGCCGTGGAAGAGCTTGATCACCGACCTCGCATCAAGTACCTATCTTTCCAAAGAAGCGCCGAGCCCGACAAGTTTCTCGAGGAATATCCTCTAAGAGGTCCAACGCGCTCGCCCCAACGAGCTCTAGCGCCCCGCGGCCAACGAGTAAAGGGTCCGCTGCCTTTAATCGACCGGGATGTAAACTCAGAAACTACGAAGCAAACCGGGAGCGCAATGACAAAGAAAGATAAAACGAGTCATTCATAACTTAAATAACTTGTTATTTTTTACACTATGCCCGAGCTCAGGGACTTTGTTCATAACAAAGAGGCAACGCCGAGCCACCTAACTTGGCTCACCCCTCATCGTCAAGAACTCGTCTCCACCCCGCTCGCCGGCCGTAGGTTTGAACACCTCGAGCCCGACGGTGAGCCTAAGAGCTCCGCGGATAGCTTTTCCGAACGGGCTCCGCGCAGCGACGATTGATGCCTCACCGACGCTCGCCGCTCGGGCCAGCCCTTGCCCACTATCTTGGTCGTCCGCATCTCATATAGTGGCGAGGACCACTGACCGCCTTATGAACGGCACGACAAAGGCGTTGTCCCTACCACGGTCGGGCGCGAAGCGGGCACTCGGTCGCGCCGGTCCTTCTACCTCCTCGACTCCAAGGGCCCGCAGACGCCCTCAACGCCGAGCACGAGGTTGGTGTGCTCGCGCCCGCCTTCAAGGCCATGCCTCAGCCTTCGTTGTCCGCTCCAAGAGACCCGAGGTCTTAGCTTCCCGACTGCAGCCTCGGGCCGCCTTTCCGGGCACCAAGGTTTCCGCACGGCCACGAGGCGTCGCGCTGGTCCGTCGGCCAGCGGTCCTTCTCCCCTCGCTCCGGGCCGCGAGCCGGTAGCGCCGCCGCCGCAGGACTCCGCGGCGGCCAACCCGGTCCTTCCCCTCGAGCTCCCGAGCCAACCCCCGTCGACTTCTTCTTCTTTGGCCGCGTAGGAGTAAAACAGATCAAACTCATGAGATCAAAAAAGCCAAAAAAGAGGAGCTCCTTACATGCCAATGCCCGGATAAAGCTCCTCCCGCTCATCCCACAAGGCGAGATTCTCCGGCATCGGGAGGCGATTCTCCGGCCTCCGAAGCGCCAAACAAATCGACCCATCTACGGCTTCGTGGTCGTAAACTAAAATACCCACCTATCGCGACTGGCGCCAAAGGAAAAGAAGGGACATAAGGAGTTTGGGAAGTAGCGATTACCTTCCGGCTCGGTTTCGGTCTTGGAGCGCGCCTTCCCTTTGGCGTCGCGCTCCTCTCTCCAAGATCACGGCCCGACGCTCAAGCGGCCGAGCGCCGATCTCCTTGTCGCCCAAGGCCCGGGCGGAGGTTGTCGAGCTCTTTTACGCGATGAGCTCGCTACGGGCGACGCTCTTAGAAACGAGCTCCTCCTCACGCTTTACCGCCGCTCGGCCGGTGGACTTAGCCGCGACCACCCCCGAGCCTCGGCGGCGGCGTGTTCCCCGGACCCTCGCGGATATGCTCCGCAACGCCGTCGACGCCGCTCCGGCTCACTCGCAGCGCGGACACCGCCAAGTCCCTTGCTCGCATGGGACCAAAGCTACGCCTAGCCCCGCCTGTGAAGACCCTCAATCTCGCCCGCCTCCACCACGCCGGTTGAAGCCGACGAATCGCCATTCCTCAAGTCCCGCAGGAGAGCGAAGTTAGCACCACGGATCGAACCAGCAGGGGTGAGCGCTGGTAGATCTCTACCCCAATAATGTGGTGGAGGGCACGCCGGCCCCTCTCTAGGGAAGTGGCGGCAAGACCGCCGCTGTCAAAAAGGGCGACGCCGCCTTCGCCGACCACAGGGCAAGGCATGCTTAACGCAAATGAAAGAGTTCCGCAAGCGCACGGAAATGCCGTAGCTTTCACCGAAGTATTCCGTATCGATATTTCCACGTGGAAGGCATGGTGTAAAAGTCTCTAATATGAACATGGACAAGATAACATGACTATGCAATAGACCACAATCCATAATAGGGATAAATCAAATGGTATGATAACTTGACACACACACTTGAACCGCCTCAAAGGATAAAAAAGAAAAAACATGTAGGAGAAGGATATCCTATATAGCTTTATTAAGATAGTAGATATACATGCATGCCTTATACCGTCGAGATTCTAACTCGAGATAACCTCAATTACTATATTGGTTTACTTCAGGGCACCGGATAACGCCCGGGTTCCGCTTAGCGATGCCGCCAATAGCCCTACTCCGAAACACCGACGGGGAATACAAGGACCTGACGGGCTGCTCACCACCGCCGCCTACCCCTCGTAACCGCACGCTGCCTTCCGAGGCAAACGAAGGCAGCCCCTAGCATAAACACCACGCTTACGCTATGACTACTACTCTAGCGTTGATCAGGTGACCAAATGCGAGGCCCTCTAATAGAGCATCCGCCACAAGGGCGACGCACGAACCCGTAAACCGACAAGCAACCAAGAATTATCTTAAGAGAGAACTCATTATGGTCTAATCATGTATGTATAATACATTTAGCATAAAGTTCTATTTGACAAGATCGCGACATGCAAACTATATGCTAGTTCATATGCTAAGATCATATCGCATGAACTGGCGGCTTTATTTAGCTATTGATAATAAGAACAAGAATAATGTGGAGAGCAAAGTATTGATCAACATAAGTAAAACTATATACCAAGTACCTCCAGAAGATCTTGATCTTTTACATTGTGCCTAACTCCTAACTAATAAAAGGAAGAAGAGAGTGAAGAGAGACAAGCTCTTGTGTGTTGTGTGTGTGTGTGTGTTACAAGTGAGGAGTGCCTCTCTTTATATAGTGGGAGAGGGAGGAGGGAATGGAGGGCTCTCCTTGCTTTCGAGGTCTTCTTGGCGGAACGAAACCTTGCACCGCATGCAACCGCCGAAAGTGAAAAACCGCTCCAAACCGCCTGAGAAAGGGCGGAACAGGGGGCGAAAAATTTGCGCCGACCGCCGGCAGTCTTGTAGCCCCCCGGGTCATCCTCCCGCCCCGGCCTTCTCCCCTCGATGCGCTGCTTTTGTCCCTCATATGTTGGGCCTATGGTGGTGCATGGGCCGCCGTCTTGCGGGGTTTGGTCCTCTTGCTTGATCCTCTCTCCTTGGCGTCTTTTATTCTACTTTTTTTATTTGGCGACTTGTACATTTCCACTTTTATACCACGAAAACATAATTTCTACGAATACAAGTGGAACTAAGAAAGTAAAGGTATATGTAACATAAGTTTACTCCTTTTTCTCATGAATCGGATATAAGTTGGCGTATAATATACTGAGATAATGACGCCAACAAGTCCCCTGCTTAACTTTGCTCGTCCCGAGCAAATAGCTAAGTGTTTGGTTGTTGATCGTGAGTTTCTACAATGCCTATATATTTCAAAATGTACCATGCTCATAATAAAGTATTCTTTTCATTGTTTAAATAAATTGGCATTTTTTATCTATCCTTGTTTACTTAAATCATATGGGGCTTATAACATTCTCTCCAAACTCTTGGGTTATTGCAAGATAGAACGTTTTCATAGAAACACTAGTCATTCATTCTTTGATTGATCATTCATGCGAGATTTTTCTAATGATTCCTTAAATCATCTCGTGTGCAAACCATATGAGAAAAACAAGTCATAAGCCTTGATCAAGATGTGCAAGTGAAATTTTATTTCTTTTGATAAGGTATGGGCTAGCTCTTATTTTTTTTAGAGAAGTGGGCTCTACTCGCCTTTAATTTGTCCATTATTCTTCTCTCTTCTCTTTTTTTTTTTTAGAGGTATGTATCGAAGTACCCATTGTTTTATTTTTTTCGACACCATCCATTTTTTTTTTTAGCTTAGCCCATAACCTATCAATGTGAAAGTGAATCTTGATCAAAAGCGTATGACAGTGTGTCTCACATAGGCTATCATGAGAATTTTAATCATTAAAGAATTTTGGAAATTATTCTCCGAATGATGAATCTCTTTAGAACAAAATCATAGTAGATTCTATTTTTACCATATCATATCATCCGCAATAGCTTAGAGAAGAATCATGTGTTTGCATACCCACAAATCATTAAGTTTTAGGACAAGACAAGTTAAGCCAATAAACTTAAACATTGGGGAATACAATGTTATGAACTAGGTGCAAATTGAACTATGACAGAGAGCAACTATTTATCATTTCAACTTCGTCAGAAATTAAGCATCCTTATACTACATATTGGAGTGGAATCATATTTTGTTCTTTTCATTTTTTTAAATACATAGTTCACTATAATGATAACATAAATTAAAATGATGAAGGATAACTAAATGTAAGAAAAGAATTTTTATTTAAATAAACCGAATCATAAAAATTATTACCGACTTACCTTCCGTGCCCCTCGAGTACCGCTAGTCACACGACGCCATAGTTTGATTTGTGGATTGTGGCCTCTCTTGAGCGCTTAGAGACTCCCCCCCAAGCTTGTCTTTGGATGTCATCAAAATAACAGACAAGAAATACTTTGGTTGAAAGGTTTATTTTTTTTTATTACTATTAATTTTTTTGGTTCACTAAACAAGATTTCATCTCCATTTTTATCTCAAGGACTTACCCTTATAAATTTGACAAATTCCTCGCATGGATTAGTCCATATGATCAACCAAAATCTATACTAGCAAAATTTTTAGTTCAATAATCAAACCTCGACCCATGTTAATTCGACAGGAAGACCTTTTTTGAACTAAGCACCACGCTTAATTCAAAAAATCTATAGAAACATGATCTTAACCTCTAAACTAAACACCTTGCTTAATTTAGAGATATATGATCGCCTTCTAAACCAAAATATGCTGGCCTAGACAAAGGAAGCATGGAAAGATAACAAGATTCATCCAATGGAAAAGAAGACTTTTGAATGGTGAACAAGATGATTTTTTTTTTACAAGGTAATGAACAAACATGAAAGTGTAGGTTTCACATTACCTTGTTATGGTCCTCCCCCCAAGCTAGCTCAAATGGATCGACTCGTAGACCTTCATATGAGCATGGAACGGATGGACATTTAGAATGTAACTTCCATGTTCGTTGGATGAAATCTCCTATTTGTGGGGAGCCCTTCTTTTCAACGATGGGACGTTGTCCAAGAAAACAGGATCGTAAATTGTTAGATATGAAGATCATCTCACGCTCTCCCAAGATGACCCACAAAGAACACCCGATGAGACATCGTGTAAGCATAGGGGAGAAGTCAGTGTAAAAATATCTTCTATATGAATTGGTTCACCGGCCTATGTTGTACAGTGTTCTTGATGTCTCATATAGGGAATTCGAGGTATATGATGATTCCGATGCGAGGAATTTCTAAAACATTCCAAAAATCATCATCAAGGAAATGGTCATCCTCGAATTCGAAAGAGACATGCATAAGGATGGGATTCATCATCCCAAGAAGTGTGATTGCATGTTCCCTTAACGGAGGTTCCTCGACAACCAAATTATGAGAAGAATTTGAAGGAACTTCAAATTCGATGCTAGGTGCCTCCTTTTGTTGGTCGGGGCTGTGACTCTATTGGATCTTCACGGAAGCTCGCCATATATACCCGAGTGTATGGGGTGTTTTCTAAGATCTTCTCTAGGATGGCTTTCCCCTCACTAATAGGATTTATGCACAAAGCGAGCCTCTAGAAGAGAGGTCAAGTTGAGAGCATCCTCCTTGCTAAGACCAAGATAGAAGTGCCAAAAAGAATGACTACTGGTCCGCAAAAAAGAAAAGGTTTTGGGCCCTTTGTATTTATAAGACTTAGCAACTCTGGGCCTAGGATGCTCCTAGAGTCTCCTTTCTCTTTTGTTTAAAATCGAGAATTTCTATTCGAAGGGCGGCGACTCGGGGAATCGGGGAAGAAAGCAAGACAAGAATTTGTTCCCGGTTCAACCTGAGCTCGTGAACACCTCCTACGGTATGAGCATACCATTGTTTCAGCTTCTTCCCAAAAGGGAGAATGAAAACGATTTCCATTTAATGGTCTCCCGTGTCATGCCGAGATAAAATGAGGCAAGAACACAGTGCTCGAATTCCAAAGGTGGCTATATGGATTTTCATTATCGTGCCCGAGGAGAAGGGTTGGTCCCGAACCATGGCTATGAAAGCGGGCGAATTTCAAAGCCATTTGTAAGGAAACTCGGATGGGATGATGGTGGAGGCTCCAGACGAATCGCCCTTTGGAGCCGAAGTGTTTATAGATGAGGCATTGAGTCCCGTAGTTGTGGTGATGGTGGTGGTAAGGTGCATAAAAATGGTGGTAAAAAATATACACGAGGCGACTTTGGTTCGATCCTAGAGCGCACTACCGCTCCCGACAGAACTGTGCCGCGAAAACTTGTTGGTATTTTTGAGCGTAAGCGATAAATGCATAGCGCGCGGACGAAATACGATTGTAGCTTTCTACGCAGTATTCGGGGTATCGATTTCCACGGGAACTAGGAGCAGTGACTAGAAAAGGATCGCACGCGCCAAGAGATAAGAAAAGAATAATATTTTTGTAGGTAGAGAGGGGTTCTCTAAGGTTTTCCCAAGATTACTAAATACCAAGGTTCGGGCTACTAGACCTTACTTACTTCGGAGCAACGGAACCTTTACGATTCTCGAAGAGACGCGGAAGCGGTAATCGGGGTCGGTCGCTCAAAAAGCTTCACGGTGAAAAACACCAACCCGTCACGTGGTGGACTACAAAGGCCCGATCGGAGCATGTCACGCCCGGGCTACCACAACTATTCCGTGAGGTTTGGGCACAAACTCAGTAATACACTAGCCTAGACACCACGCCTATGCTAATGATTACTAAACTAGCCCGGATCCTCGACTAGAGCACTCGGCGAGCGGAGTTCAAAGCAAGTAAAATAAAGCAATCTTGAATTAAGTCAAAATACAACTTGGAAATGCCACAAGATAATCGGGCGTTACTCAAATTGAGTCGGCTCCGTAGAGGTACAAAAAGTTGAGGCGAAACCGACAAACCCGCGCTTCTCTTTCTCTTCTCCTCTCTCACTCTCTTCCTCTTTTCTAAGCATACAACTAGGTGAGAGCCACCTAGAGGGACACTACTACTTTGATATAAAATGTGGAAGTGATGCTCACAATGTAGAATGGTGTGTGTACAAGCTGAGGGGTGCCTCTCTTTTATATAGTGGAGAGGAGGAGTGAATGGAGGGCTCTCCTTGCTTCGAGGTCTTCTTGGCGGGAGCGAAACTTTGCACGCGCATGCAACCGCCCAGCGTGAAGACCGGTCCAAACCGCCAGGAAAAGGGCGGCAAATTTTGCGAATCTGACGGCGCCTTTGGCCCGGCCGCCCCAGAGTCGGCCTCCCGCGTGACCTTCTCTGTTATGCGCCGCTTTTGTCCTTCTTCAAATGCTTGGGCCCATGATGGTGCATGGGCCAAATTGTCTTGCTGAGGGTTTGGTCCTCTTGATTGATCTACTCCTTGGCGTCTTTTTATTCAATACGCTTTCTAATTTATTTGGCGACTTTGTACTGTTTCCACTCTTATACACCGCAAAACATAATTTCTACGAATACAAGTGGAACTAGGTCAGAAGTAAAGGTATATGTAACATAAGTTTGCTCCTTTCGTGAGTGGATAAAGGTTGGCGGTATAATATACTCGATAATGACCGCCTAACAAGGCACAAGGAATCGCTCCCATAGAGTTGGACAAGTAATGAGCTCTAATAACCTGCATATAAATTAAACATATTTACCTTTTTATATCGGTCTTGCGAGGTGTGTGGTTTTTACGAGGGTTACCAAGTTTCAAACAGGACCAATACGCATCCCTGCGGTGTATACGAGAACCTCGGGCTGGACATGGATGAAACAAAGATAGAATTTCAAGGCCAAAAATCTCGCAGACGTATGACCTCCAAGCTCCAACGTACTCACACCAAGCTGAAAAGCGACCCACGTGATTCTAGGGATCATTGTAAGTTTGTTTTAACATTTTTCCCGTGCAATTTATGGATGTAGTTGTTTTGATCAACTCAATTTTCCTTACATGGTGTTTCTTAATGTTAACGAGCGTCGATCTCCGCGAGACTACGTAAACAAGCGTACATGATTCCATCGCCGGGGATGAAGCGTATCTAGAACAAGTTGGCTTGTACCTCAATGGCGTGCACGAGATGTTTCAGTGAAGTTTCGAGAGCATACCCGGACGACTGGGGCCATCGCCCTTTCCGATGGCTTTGGAACTTTCCTCGCAGAGCCACATCATTGAAGTAGACACCGAGCGGTGTTCCATTTTGATTTCACCGAGAGGCAAAGAAAAATATGTGTCTACGACTCGATTGGTCTTATAAGTGTATGGACACACCTTTCCCGTCCGCGGTCATGAACGTTTCGCTGTTGTTTTTAATTATGGTGGTAACCGTGGAACTATTTTTGGCAATTGCGTGTAAATATCGATGTTGTTTTATCATGTTTAATGTTCAATAATAGAACGTACGCCCACGGATTAATTGCAAAAATTGAACTGCACGCGTACACGGCTACCGCCACACCCGCCAGAGGAAAACGCGTAATATGGACATCTAAAGGTAACGCAAGGGCCGCCAAAAATGAGAACCATCCTTAGTCTTTACTAAAGCCCCTAATACAAAAACATCCCCTTAAACATATATAAACACAAAAGTACATGATTACTCGGACGGAACTCAAAGTGGCCGAACACGCCCTATCATCTCGTGGTTCCACGAACGCCATTATCGTTGCGGTCGCCTCGATAGCGACAACAAAGGCAAAAGAGCTGCCATTTAAAGGGGCTACCATGCTATTACTACAAATATTTACTACAACATCTCGTCATATTTAATGAAACAATGAATGGAAAAAGAGACGTAAAACTTGTAAAAATAAAATTTCCATTGCAAACGTCCACAATTACAGATGGTTCATTGTGCCAATACGCTAACTTAGTACATCCTACCACTTCCGCTACTTTTCTTGACATATATTGAACTTCAGCAGTTCACAAATGGCTGTGAGACTTCCTCACCACAGCCACACACTGCCTGGTCGTAGGTGTCGAAATGCTCATGTTGTGAATATCCCTAATGTCCACAACATCATTCCAGTAGCGATAGTTGTAAGACGTGAAGATAACTTGAACATCCTTGCCAGCACATTTGTCCAAATGCAGTTTACTTCTCTGGCTGGCAATGTACTTGGAATCGCAACTCTGGCGCCATGTTGCTAACTCTAACACTTCCAACACTTTAGCATTGGCGAGAAAAAATTGGCAAAGTCCACGTCCTCTTCATGCCCCGGTAGTTTATCAATACTACTTTCTTCGGGGATAAATCAAGGCATTGTACATGGTCCGCCATCATGATACTGCCCCTTTTTTGCCTCTCTTTCAAACAAAATCTGAATAATTCAATAACGTAATGTCATTCACAGTGTATACGTATGTAAAAAGTTTCAATGGTGACAATGCGGCACATTTGATATAGCACACACTAGATGAATATAACAAGAAATTTGATACCTTGATGTACAGCCTCTGCAAAGAAGGGAAAGCATTTCATAATGCCAATAACGTCGTTTATATTAGGTGGTGACATGTCACCATAAACTTCAATGTTCGCATCACAGTTGTTGGATTCGTGGTAACTTGTAGTCAAACTACACACAATTGGCATAAACAAATTACAACATGTTTGGTGGGGAAATGTGGAATGTACAATATATATAACTAAAAAAAAATATATACTTTTGGTTGAGTTTCGCAAGTAACGAACCTTGCAACGCCAGACTCAAGTGAAAGCGTCGATGGTAATTTTGTGAAGCTTAATGAGGTCGCCGCAAACCGAAGGTTTGAGACGACCGGTCGCGAACGAGACAGTAAGGCAAACCTTGTTCAGCAAACGCCCGCTGGACAAAAATCTTTGTAAACGAGGCACATCCTCGATGATGACTACTTTGAGACTCGGCGAGAAGACACCAAGCGGATGTCATCACCCGCATCCTAAGTGTAGGGGACCTAATGTGGAGTCGATCAAAACCCACGTTTTCTGACAGAACCAAACTTTCAATTAGTGGGCATTTGGATATAAGGTTGTACAAGGCTCTTTCAACTATCACGAAGCGGACGATGGTGAGCTGCGTGAGGTTGGGGAAGAACAGACTATCAATGGCAGACGTCTCAAGCCCGGCATACTCACGGGGTAACGGCCCAGCAATGGTGAGTGAGTCGAGGAGGATGACAATCCAACAGACCGACAACGGAACGGGCCGACACATGTGCCAGCGCCCTAGCTCCCGATGTTGTTGAACTTTGGGAGGGAACCATGACCCTAAGTCGCGATGCATGATGCGCTGCAAAGGCTACTGCGAAAGACCGACCCGGACCGGCCCCAAATGTTCGGAGATTATTCTAGATACTTTACCAAGAACGCCGATCCAAACCCCCGCATCCGAATCGATGTCGGCATCGCAGATTTAGTGGAGATACATGCCGTAGTGGTCTCCATCGCTTGATAAAAACTTGGGTCTTGACGCCATCGCCAGGTGGGAAGCAGTGGATATGATGGTGCCAAGAACTTCATCGTGAGATCGCGAGATCGGGCCCAGCAAAAAGCGGTGACCTTCATGAGCCACGCTGCCGGCGTGATGATACGACGTACCGGGTTTCCTCATATCAATTCGACGCCATAGTCTCCACATGAACTGGCATTGTAGTGAAACGAAAAACTGAAACGTGATCAGCACCTACTAGCATAAAAACCAACAGAAACGAAACAAAATGGATGCGAAGACTAACGATTGCTTCGTACCTTAGACTGATGAATCACTGCAACAGCCACAGATGGTACATGGGGCACACCTCGGGCAGATAGAGGGGAACACTTGGTAAAGGAATTGCTTCGCGGAGTATAGAAAGTGAACACTTGCCGACGGTTGGGCAAAAGCTCAACGCCAGGACAAGCTGCCAGGCCGACACGCATGAAGATCGGTCGAGAAAGGCGGTTCCACAACGGCGAGGATCAGGACGCAACCGAGGCGAAAAGGTTTGCGGTTAGGGGGCTGCAGCGGTCAGTGCATAAAATGCAGGCCCTTCGAGTACCATCGCGGTCGCAATGGAGCCAAGAAGCGAGCTTTACAAGCACGTGACTACACATCCACTTGTGTGTTGCTGTTACCCTCCTCTGTGCGAATGGGGCAATGTCTTAAAAAATTAGGCACCAATGTTCTACCCCCCTACAAGTATGTGACACAACGTATAGCTCCATCTCCCGATACACGGCAGAGGGGGCGGCCATGTTTGATTTCCGGTGGCTCCGCAATGTCCAGTAGGAACGAGAAAAAGCCCAAAACAGCTCAGGCACATAAATGGGGTAAACTTTTTACAACCCATCTAGCCTGCCACACATTTAAAAAGACGCATTTTCCTCGGCGATATTATATATATGTATCACCACTTGATGCAATGTGCCTCGGCTAAGCAACGGCATCATTTGCGTCATGGGACACGACCAGTCCAGAGTAAGTTACTACTTCGCATTGAACATGCACATTTTTCCTACTGTTGTTATCTCCCGAACTTGATGTACATGATAAATACGCTCACCAAAATTGCAGCTCCGTGGTGTTGCCGGTCCGGTGAACGGAACAATAATACACCGCACATTGGACGCGAGTATGGCTACGGAATTGGTTTGTGCATCCTTACTACCATTCATCCTTCTCCGTAGTGAAACAAAAATCTATGTTTGGACTTTGTTTAACTTTTGGCTCTTACATTCAGCTCATCCCAACGGATATTGCTTCTCGAGCATACTGCCTGCAACTCCAAAACTGCGTCTCTTTGAGGACTGTGCCGGCGGTGTGCACTGTTTTAATCTCGGATAAAGTCGGTGAGCATTTTAAAATTACACATGCGTGGGGTTATTTCTGCGCCGCATTGAGCTTCTTGGTGACTACATGGTTTTCAACATAAGAAACGTACACGACAACACAGTTTGGTTATGTTCCCAAAACCCGGACACGTGGAGACGTGACTACTGGGAAGTGGTAAACAAGATAAAAGATGACACTAATAAGCTTGTGACGTTTAAAAGCATAATAGTTACTTGTTTTGCTTGACATGGCATACTCAGGTAAGATTGCAGCTCCTGTGAAACAACAAAGATCCCATGGACGGTCCCAGCTCATGGTGATATGCAGACAATTACCCAGGCATTGTAAAAAAGGTGTTTCTAACAAAATAAATATATCGGGGCCCAGTTGTCTTGCTTACTAAAAAGGTATGCTTTAACAACAAAATAAACATATGGGGCCCAGTTGTCTTGCTTACTACCCGCAGATAAGGAACAGATAATTAGGACACTTTATATTTGTTAAGACCAAGAGCAAAAAGAATTGATCGTGCTCGAGATGCTTATTGGACAGTGGCGCGGCCATATTGGTTGGTAAGAATGTCATACTAGCTGACTGGATGATTGAATACATTGAACGAGCTGGATGGAATGTCCCACCAGTAAAAATCTTTTGTGGGGAAGGTTGATAAGACTTCTCGATTTCAAGTAATAGAATGGTTAGTATATGTATGTTTATTTGTTCGCGCTGCTTTTCTGTTCACTGCCAATGACTGACAATGAAAACCTGGCTGGTTTTGTAAAAACAGCGAATTACCGCGGTGGTACACCGAAGCAAATGTGTTGCCCTGATGATGGCGATAGTGAGACTTTCATGCGACAGTGCAGGATGTGGGGCACCGAAAGCATGGTGAAATTCTCTGTTGCCAAGGATGGAAGGCACATTCACAATGGGGTCGGCCTACGCCTAGCCTGGAAGGCCAAGGCTGGTTCTATTTTATCCTTCCACTTTTCTAGACAAAGCACCGAATTGGAAGTTGTGATAGACATATTGGTTTGTAATAATTTGGTGCTGATCAATCATTCGTGAAGTAGTTTTCATATGGTCATATGAACGATAACTCATATATCTAAATGTGGTCCGCACCAGGCCTTTTTGAAACTAGATGCTCAGTGGTATATTGTATCTTTTACTAGCAACTATGCAACGGCACGGGAGGAAATCCATTGCAACAATGTGCACCCACGACGAAAACAGCGCGCCATGGTCACTATTACAAAGAAATATATGATTATATTCCATAGAATTTGGGTAATATAAGTTATCTTTCATACAAAACAAACAACTGCCAAAGTAGACTTCCCCTGCCGTCGCCCTCGCAGGGTTGGTCAGTTGCCAAAAATACAGCGCAACTGCCGCTCTTCGAAATGATGGTGTGCCGGACGATGAATATGTATATTTCCGATCTATGGTCCGTGGTGGTTTTATGTTCTTTAAGATTTTCATATCAAATGATACCTGCCGCCCCACGGTCCGCAGAGATGAAACAATGACCGGCCAGAATCCACTGTCCCGCACGGTGGAAAACAAAACCCAACCCAGACCACCACCCGTGAGTCATCCTCGATGGTCGACCCATACCAACATGATTGTAGACAGAGTGCCGCTACTTATGTATTGGTTAGTATGTGATACTAACTGACTCGATGATTGAATACAATGTAATGAACTCGAAGGGTTGAATTTAGTATATGAATATTCACTTTTCTTGGTCGGTTTTTGGTCGGTGACAGAGACTACAACGGTGGCAAGCCGTAAACGACAAGGTTCCCTTCATGGCCATGGTGAAATTCTCTGCCAAGGATCCAGCGGGGGCGGCTCACGCTAGATCGAAAGGTGGGTGCTTATCAGATAGTACTACGGGTACTAGGACATCCACAATGGGGGCACGTGGCTCCAGATGCGACGACATAGAGGCCCCCACGCATGCTTGTTGTGATGCCCGGGTGCTATTTTAATCATTCATGTAATGTTTCCATTCTTTGTCTTTCAAATGATCGTATGAAACCAGTCCCGCCTCTGCGTGCGCCACCATACTTTGTTTGAACCTGACTCTTCGGTGCTACCCTTGTCTACTTAACTGTAAAACTTCACGGGGGACCTCCCGTAATGGAGGCTAAAAGGCGTCATGACATAGACCGTGTCAAGAGACTACAAAACTGACCACCATTATGTGCACCAGGACAAAACAAAACCACCACGAGATTACCGCCAACGAGAACGCACCACGGTGGTAGCGGTCAGGCAAAACCGTCAGCGTTCTAAACGCTCGCCGAACAACATAACGCCGTCGCTTGAAAACACGGTGGCATACTAGCTATACAAGTCGCGATTGTGGTACAACGAACCAGTTGGGTTCATTGCAGTACGTAAAGTGTATAATAAGGCAGCATGTATAATATAAATTATATACATACAGAAAGCCGTCATGACGCAAAACATCTTTTACACACTTAATTTTACAACATAGACTGGATTACATGTCTTCATAACACAGTACCGAAAGCTCTGACCGAATCAACTAGCTAAGTCATGCCAATTCACAACACATGATCTCACAAACTGAATGGAAATATATGTACATAAGTTTATCCAAACTGAACTACATATGCTGAATCGCTTCAACGACGATACACTACCCGTATCCAGATAATAACTTCCTGTGCGAACTTGTATCCATGCTTGATCTCAAGTTGACGTGGCTATCTCGCACGATATGCGCCAACGGCAGCATATTTAATCCTTTGTAGTCCAAAAATAGGCAGCCCCCATTTCGTGTGGTTGAAATTCTTCGTCCGAAGGCCAGGAATATCTAAGACCTACGATGCAATTTGCTTCTAATGAAGCACGCGGCCCAAAAGCAGCGCGCAGGCCACTCTTCCACACCAAGGCTAGGTACGACATTCCGCGAATAAATGGTTAGGTTCATTGCAGTCCGAAAAAAATGTATAATAAGACAGCATGAATAATATAAAAACCTGAAAACAGTCCTACACTAAAACATGTCGCAAAAAAACATGGAAACAGTCCTGCAGTAAAACATGGAAAAATCGAATGCATTCAGTAAACATGAAAACAGTATGGCCAATTATAAAAACCAGAATATCCCATTACAAACCAATACAGGATGAAATTGGTACATTGTGCCGAAACGTTAGCTTATTACACAGACTTCTCGTAGGCGTCGGGAATGCTCATATCATGAGTAGCCCTAATCATCACTCTACAATTCCAAAACCGGTGGAAGTGCGGCGTGAAGATAACTTGAACATCCTTGGAAGCACGGGTATCCCAATGCAGTTTACCTTTCTGCTTGTCAATGAACTTAGGATTCAAAGTGTAACGCCATGTTGATAATTCTAATACTTCTAACACTTTAGCATTGGCGAGAAAAAATTTGCAAAGTCCACGTCTCTCTTCATGCCCCGGTAGTTTATCAGTACTAGTTTCTTCAAATGTACATTGAGACATTCGACATGCTCCAGGTCATACTGATACTTCGGTTTTTTTGACCTCTCTTTCAAATAAATCTAGTTATTACACATATAAGTAAACGTCAACAGCCGTGTGTGCGGCATGAACTGTTTAAAGGCTAACATGAAAACCAAAGATGTGAAGACATTCTTTACCTGGATGTAGAGACTCTCAGACAAGGGAAACATTTCATAATACCAATAACGTCGTTTATGTTAGGGGGAGACATGTCCACAACCAAAAACTTCAATGTTCGCATCAACGCTAATAGATTCCCTGACATGTCGTTCTAGAACTGCAGGCAGTGACCGTACAAAACACATTACAACTAGATAACCTGAATGTACACTAGATATAACATGTGCTTTGATTGAGTTTGATGCAACGTACCTTGCAATGACCAGACTCAAGTGACAGCGGGCCAATTTCAAAAATTGTACTGTTTACCGACGTCGCCCGCGCAGGAACTGAAGGTTTGGAGACCAGCGGATCCGAGCGGCCAGTGATCCATTTTCTCCATCAAAATGCATACGGCCTTTAACAAACAACCTTTGTAACCTAGGGACATCCTCAATGATGACTTCTTGGATCATCTTCCGTGCACCATCTGACACACCCAAACTCCTAAGGCTGTCGGACCTAATGTGGAGTCGTGAAAACCCACGTTAGCGAACAGTGCCAAACTTTTCAATACGAGGGCATTTGGATATAAGACTATACAAGCCACTTTTCGCTATCTAGATGCGGCCAATGGTTAGCTGCGTGAGGTTGGGGAAGAATAGACTCTCGATGGCATAGGTCTTAAGCTTGAGAAAAGAACGGGGTATCGGCCCGTCGTCGACTATGGTGAGTGCAGCAAGTGAGGGTGACAACGGGAGCGCCCAGAACGGCAACTGGCCCGTACACTTGTGCCACAACTCTAGCTCCTCCAAGTTGTTGAACTTATCGGAGGGGAACCATGACCCTAGGCCGTGATATCTTGCACAGTTAAGCTAGTTTCCAAGCGAGAGACGATGGACTGGACCCAAATGTTCGGAAATTATTTTAGATACTGTACCAGCAACGTTGAAACTCATACCCTTCGTCCGAATGATGTCGTTGTCGCAGAGATTTAGTGGCGATTTACGCCAGAGTGGGCGCCATCGCTTAGACAAGACTTGGGTCTTGGCACCGTCGTCAGTGGGCAGCAGAGAGATGATGGTGGAAAGAAGTTCATCCGGTAGGATGCTTATGAGATCCGGGCCACCACCGAAACATCCGAACTGGCCTTCATGGCGAACGACACCGTCGCCAATGTACGACGAGACCCGTGCTTTCTTGTCATTCGGCATTGATCTGCAAGGTTCCGTGTTCTCCATAGAGACTAGCACCGTAGTACAACGAGATATCAAACGCATCAGCAGCTGAAAAGAGAAAACTATGGAGCTTGTTGCCGGCGGGAATAGCAAGTGGTACGGCCATTATGTCGAACGGGTGGTGTGCAGGGTTAGCGCATATGGGTACAAACTCACCACGAGAAAAATGCAGGCGGACGGAGGACGAAGCTGCGGGCGATAATGAGGACTTCAGCTTGCAGGAGTCGATCCCAGGCGGCGGGGGATCACCACGGCAAAGCCGGCGGCGGCAAAGTTTCCAGGTTACGGCTAGCCGGCTGAGTTGCCGAGTACTGACGCGACCCGAGCGTGGGGGCGGAATACAGAGGAGCACCGCCGTGTGCGCGAAATACAGAGGAGCACTCGTCAGTACTACCTCTGTGCGAGTGGAGCCAAATTAATAAAAAATGGGCCATCAATGCTCTACATATAGCTCCATCTCCCGATACACGCATTTGCGGAGGCACCACGATATACATTGGCATCATTTTTTTGGGCACATTTTTACCCCACCGGCTGCCCATACCAACGGGCGTCGTCGGTTAGCGTCAGTCAAATGTAGTAAACACGAAAAAAAGGAGACCCGCTACCGCGACGTTCGGTTTTCGAATCTGAACACGGCATACGCGTCGCAGCGTCTTTTAACTGGCTTATAAATGGAACTACTCCCCCATCGCATTATTATCTCAATCAAAACTGCACCTCCTCTCTGCCTTCTCGCCTCCTTCTCCTCAAACTGATAAAGAAAACTCTCTTCCAAGAACTGCGATGGCCGGGGAAGACAACCACGGCAAGCGCCCTGCCAAGGGCGAGCCAGAAGGTATCTTCGCGGCGCAACGACGGGGTCCTGGGTACGAACTTGTTCCTCTGCCCCCTTCTCGCTCGAAAACAATGTTTATTTTGTTGAATCTACCTTCCTAATCTGACTCTAGAGATTCTGATCACTTTCATCGATTCCCATTGTTAGGAAAAGGGTCGCCCTTCCCATGGTGATGACATCAAGCCCACCACCTAATGTGGTGGCGGCTCCGAGTTCGAGTTCTTCTTCCTCCTCCTCTGGCTCTTCGTCGTCGTCAGCGTCATTCGGCGACTCCTACCACTCCGCGTCGCCCGAAAGCCCAGAGAGCCCCGACAGCCCGGAGTTCACTTACTGGGAGGTGGCCAAAATCCGCAAGGAGAGGGACGACGTTCGGAAGGAGTACAGCAAGTACTCCAAGGAGATGGGCATCAAGGAGGACGATTGGGAGGAGCAGCAGAAGCAGTTGTGCTCGGCCTACGACGGTTCCCAACTATACCTTGCTCGATTATAATTGTGTTCATTACTTTCGTCCCCTGACGGCTCTATTTTCATGCAGCTATGGTCACCGAGAACGAAAAACTGAAGGTGACGGCCACCAGGATCGCTGACAAGGTGAAAGCCCGTGGTAACACGGTGCAGGAGCGCTTGGATAACGCGGAGGGCCGCATCGACCAGGTCGCCACCGAGGGTATCCGTCTCAGCTCTGGGATTAGTCTGGTAGCCATGTCGACACAGACCGGTGAGGATTACTCCGTCCAGCCAGTCGGTTTCCGCGGCTCGCAGCGGGACAAACACGACGACCTCGTCAAGCTCCTGGTGGACTACGACGACCATGCCGACGCCATGGTTCAGGCAATCGAGCCCCAATCCGTGTTCAATGCTCTGCCCTAAACAATACTGGGTTTGGGTTTCTAGTTTCTTTTATTTAGTCGCTAGAGAACTTCCTCGTAAGCTTCCTGAATGATATCTCTAGGTTGAACTGTTGTTACAACTATTGCTATGGAACATTTGCCCTTGACAATACCGTTTTTTTGTTTTTTCACATTCGCCACATCTGGCAAACCCCTTACGAGTCCAACTGTTGTTAGGACTAATATATCGAACGCGCGACCAGGTGCCGTATTTGCTCCGACAACTAGTAGGAATATGGTTCATCGTTCATGTGTCCATGTGAAAATTTGAGTTATTACTTAAATGTTAACATGTATTCTTGGCCTTTTTATCGTCTTGCCAAATACATGGATGTGTTCATCAGTTCATCCGTTTGCTCGTTTAGCACGGCAAAAAACAGGGGCCTGACAGCGACGGGACGCACCTCTGCAGCGCGGTCACCCAACGGCTCTCGGCGGCGCAACCTATTCCGACCCGGCGACGGCGGCGGGGCGCACAGGAAACCTTCCCTCGGCGGTTACGCCCTTCGCAGCGGTGCATATGTCTTTTGTCACTAGTTTCCTGTGTATGACCGCTTTTATAATGGCTATCAATAAAGACAGAATTTTTAAGTGTCTGGTGGCAAAAGCTATATTTTTACAATATCGTACAACATCGCAAATGCACAGCATCCAGGGACATTGGCAGATAAGCAACTACAAAAAAAAAGGCATAACCGACACCAAAATATTACTCCAAACTGACGATATAAACTGTTTCGTAGAACATTATAAGTTTAAGTCACAGCACTGAACTGGCAAATAACACAGTACAAGTTCATGGAATTCATAGGTCTTAGAGAAAATTAGGAGAAAATTATATGTCACGGCCATCGCGATAGCAAGCACTCAGCTTGAAGAGCTTGCAAGCGATAGTACCGTTGGCCTCGTTGTAAGAGCACAGAAGCAAATGGTTGTGCTTGATATTGTTCCGACGAACAAATTCTGGGCATCCTAGCTTCAAACGGAGGCTCTGTCCAATAGATGCAACTTTTATGAACGATGAACTTCCAGGCTTGCCCACGATATGAATATTCAACCATTTGCTTCCACGAGATCCAAGAAAATTGCAGAATGGAGCAGGTAATGCCTTTAGATAACCAGAAAAAGGTTGTAATGCTGACACGAGTGTGATGGTCTAACAAAAATAAAAAGCAAGGTGCAGACTTGTATGAAACAATGCATCAATAAAGGTTTGTCAACATGACATGGACAAGGAAGTCAACACTGAAAACATTCATGGACTGTATATTAAATTATGCAGTGAAATGGATTTAGTTATGAAATATAGTGGAGATAGGAGTGGAGACAGAATAGTTCAGAGAGCAGTGAAATGTTGTTTTTATTCAGAAGCAAATGTGTACAGTTTAATATGTAATTGGATGGATGCGCTTACGAGTGACTCCTCAAATCTGCCGGGCGAGAGGGTCCTCACGAACCAAAAAACGCCATCACATGCCCTATTTACGTCAGAAATTGAGGCCTCGTGCACGTCGACCAGTGGAAGACTGGCAGTGATCCTACAAAACATGACCGATAACAGTGTAAAAGCAGGGTACTGGAAATGTGAGTATCCCACAAATGAGTGTTTTAGAGTACAGCTGTGATGCATAAAAATCCAGGTTAACCGCCTTCATCAGTTCAGTACTGCTTGAAATAACATAAATCATGAATAAATAGTGTCACGCGCTAGTTCTATATTTACCAAACACCTAATGAAATAGCATGGCTATGGTAATACCTCAGGCAATTCGTGAAGTCGAACACCTTGCAGACAAGGACGAATGTGTCCTGGTGGAAGGAGGACACAAGGATCCAACCCTTCACGAGCTTCTTATCACGAACAAAAACTGACCATCCGCTTTCGAGATGCGCACGGTCTCCAGAACAAGCAACTATGACAGACCACTTATGGACAGGGTCCCCAAACATCTCAACCGTCAGATCATGGCGAGATCCAAACAATTCCAAGAACTCAGCTGGTAAAGCCTTAAAAATGAAAACGTACATACTACTGTCAGATTTGGCGAACAAAGTTTAACAATGCTCCATTTAACGATGTGACTTAAACGGAACAAAAAAGCGAATGTGGAGGTTCCAGAATAAGGCACTTACAAGTGATTCCTCGAATCTATTGGGTAGAAGCAAGGTAACGAAATCCATGTTCCCAGGTTTCCCAGATGCGTCTTCAAGATTGTCGGCGGCTGTTGCCGGAACATGCAGTTTGCAACGATGCATACCAGGGGCATGGGCGGATCCGGAGCAGTGCAGACCATCGCCGGCGGATGTCAGTGCGAGACGAAACTTGCGTCGAGATTTTTTTTCTCGCGCTTCGGGTCGTATTTGTGGGTTGTCATCCAGTTGATGAAGCTGCGGCAGCTGAAGCCGAGGGCGAGGCACCATTGTTCAAGGGCACCCACACCGGCATCCGGCATCCGCCAGTTGAGCTCCTCAGCCTTCAGTTGCATGTGGTGGTTCTGCTCGTCGGTGAAGTTGGTGCGCGGAAGCCTACCCCACTCCGCCATACGAACAGTAGGCACAAACGAAGATGGGGGGAGCGGCGGGTGTCGCCGCGACATGAAACTTGTGACGAGCTTTCTACTCGCGATCTGGGTCGTACTTGTGGGTTGTCATCCAGTTGATGAAGCTCCGGCAGCTGAACCCGAGGGCGAGGCACCATTGTTCCAAGGCGGCAACACCGGCATCCAGCATTCGCCAGTAGAACTGCTCAGCCTTCAGTTGCATATGGTGGTTCTGCTCGTCCGTGAACTTGGTCCGAGGAAGCCTGGGGCAATCCGCTATGGGTGTGCGACGGGGTTGCAGATGGGGGTGGGGGCGAGATGGGGTTTTTTTTTGGGCTGGCGACGCTTCGGGGGTAAGGAAGCGTATGAGACTGGATGATCTGCGCTCGATTGGACTAGTCACTGAGGTGTTAAGGCGAATCTGTTCAGGGAATCAAATGCGGGACAGGGGGGTGCAAAATGACCGGCACTATATCAACCAAGGCCTCGTTTAGATGTTAGAAATTTTAGCAAAGTAACTCCCAAGCTCTCCGTAGCACTTTCTGTTTGTTTGTGGTAAATATTATCTTACCATGGGGTAAGAATCCAGCTCAAAAGAATCGCCTCGCAATGTACATCTAAACCTGTGTAATTAGTTACTTTTTTTACCTATATTTCATACTTCGAACATATGTCTTTTGGTGTATTTAATGTGATGTGATGGAGAGAGAGTGAAAAAAGAGTTAGAAACTTTAGCCAACTAAACGAGGCCCAAATTGGATACAATCGCCACTGACATGGGTAACACTTGCTCACGGGGCCCAGATGTCATTAGTTGCGATTAGCGGTGGGTCCGGTGCCTTCGCACAGCGTGCGGGGGGTGAAGTTTTGTGGTATTCCACATTGCAATCGATTACGACTGGGGGATTAAATGTGGGCAACTCTGGTGTGGTCATTGCTGCATGGGGAGCTACTCCATCCGAGGCCTCCCATATCAATCAACCAAAAACAAGTCTAACATGGACGGTGAACTGAAATGTATGTGGAACAAAATAAAAGAAAAAGGTGCTCCTGCTGCAATCTGTGTTTGACCAAAACATATTATTTTGGGCAAAATATGATCGGCCATTGGAATAAGAAGCGCAGAGGACGAATGAAGCCAACTGCAAGGTGGGTTTCTTTCCTTCGGCGGTTTGTTCATAACAAATTTAGCAGTCCTACATAGCAGAAGGACACGCGGCCTCACCAGAGGCATAAACCGGTTGGTTTTTTATATGGGGCGGTTAATGCCATTGATAAGTCACCAGAGGCAAAAGGGAAATAGAGGTAGCATAATGTGTCAACTAAAAACAATAGTAAACCCTAAACAATGTACTTGGACATCTAGGATGTCCGTGTTTGAGTCGTAACACGGGTTTGCGTGTGTTATGCCGACCACGGTACACCCGTTTGTATGTCTACATGAAAGAAATCCACTGAGTACCGTTTAGTGTTTGCTTCCTTGGGCCAGGCCCAACCGGTGGCCGATTGGGCTTCGTCTTGATGGTTTGGGTTGGTTTTTTGAGCCTGCCGACCAGTACACAGACCGCCAACGACCACGGCTACACAGTTGATGTGCTGTAATTGTTCTAACACCAACTTAACTGCTCGCGTGACCTGAATGACTGGTCGGTTTTTTGTTCAGCAACTTCAACACAGCGTCATTAGCATCATACATCATCCCCGTGTCCATCCTTTGCAGTTTTTATAAAAAAAAAATACATGTGCGAGAACAAGAATTACTACTCGTGAATGCAGTGTCACGGTGAAAACAAACATGTCCATGCACAGCAAAAAAAAGAAGTGCTCAGGTGGCCACGTTTGATTCGTAACACCCGTTTACACAATATTCCGACCACGGCACGCAAGTTTGAAAGTTCTTTTGTACAGCGTATACACAAGCAACAAACACCAATACGATAGAATGGGCTTCATCTTGTGGGTTTGGGCTGGTTTGTTGGGCCTTCTACCAAATATACAGCCCACCAGCCACCATGCCTACAAAAAAACATTTAAATGCTTCGTTTGAATGACTGTTCTATTTTTTGTTCACCCCTTAAATACGGCGTCATGAACATGATGCCGAGTCATCATGTCAATCCATCCAATATTTTAAAAACCTACATGTGCGATAACAACTTTTTGTACCTGAAAAAATTTATAACCTGACCACTACATTGAGATACTACTTACGACCACGGGGTGGCTACATTAGTGGTGAGAGGCTTACCGGTACCCCATGTGGTCGTATCCGACAATAGCAACATCTCCATGCTCTGACAATAACAACATCTCCTAAATACCGCAGAAGGACACGCCGCCTCACCAGAGGCATAAAACGATGGGTTGTTTAGATGGGGTGGTTAATGCCAATGATAAGTTACCCGCGACATTGAACCGGCAAAAGGAAAATAGAGGTTCCATAAGTCTTGTAAGACTTATAGGACAACTCGGGTGGCCATGTTTGAGTCGTAACACGCTGGTTACAACACGCTGACCATGCCCACACATTATCGCTAAAGGTTTCTGTGCTAATGAACGATCACTTCATATTATGCCATGCAATGGTACCCGTTTGGTACAACTGACGAGCAGATCAAGTCGTACCGTCTCACCTTCATATAACATGTTATAACACAGAAACATATAACAAAAACTGTAAGCGTCTTGCTAGTAAGAAAAATGTAAGCACCGGAACCAGTGTTCGTATTCGACCACGTTCTCGTCCTCCAAACGGGGAAGGGATAAAAACTGTCTGCAGTGACAGCAAACGAAGCCAAAAAATGTGAGATGCCCCCCCGTGACCCAACAACGTGTCTCCACGAGAGGGTGAACATCCGTAGACCCCTGCTCGATTGTGGGACCGGCTCGGTCCTTTGGCCGGCCTATTCCGGGCTGATGGAGCTGGTCCCGACCACGCTGTCGAACCCTGTCTGGTGTGTTTTCAGGGGAGGATAGATAACACCGGTGCAAGCAGGATAATTCCGATATATATATATATATATATATATATATATATATATATATATATATATATATATATATATATATATATAGGCGGGCTTCTTTGACATGCCATCTTTTTATTCTCTTGGACACATGTCCATTTTTTTTTTATCTCATGCGCATCTAGCATGGACGTGTACTTATTCTCTTTAAATAGCCCATATCTCTTCTTTTGTTTGGCATGTGATAAATATTGAAGGTCTGAAAATTGGAACAAGATTTTGTTTCTTTTTTGGTGGATGGTGATGCATGTTGTGCGCAATTCTTGATGTAAGAATTGGCTTATTTGGTGGGTGCGCGTGCATTTCGATCTTAGGTGCATGAAACTCCCTTCAACATTGATAACAAAGTTTGACAAAACTCAATACAAGAATAAATAGCTATTTGTGGATGTACATAATTCTAATTTTGGCTTTGGTAGGAATTGATTCTAAATTAACCATAGAGCATGCTTGAGTAAAGTTTTGAAATAAAATTCAAGTCTTATCGCAAGAGTGAATAAAAAGTCAAGTCGTCCTACTATATCTCTTGGTGCAATTAATAAGATAAGATGAGTTCCCTATTCAACGTTACTCAACAAAGCTTAGGGTCTTAGTAAGGAATAAAATTTATGCCAATTGATTCATTCATTCAAGAGAGGTGGAGATTAGCCATGTGTTGATTTTAAACAACTTTGGTCTTAATTTGGCATTTATAGAGAGAGAGATGGGGGGAAGGCGTAGGAGAAGGTTTATGAACCTGTTATGCGTGTCTGTGGGGCTCCCCACACTTGTTCTTTGTACACAATATTTCAAGAAACAAATAAAAGAACAAGTGTGCAAATAATAAAAATAACAAACTCTTTATTGATCGGGCATATAATCATCAAAGGAGAATACAAGATAAGTGAAAAGAATTAAAACTATGCCTAATTATTTGGGAGAGGATTTTTCTAGCGTTCCTCTAACTAGGCACATAGGTAACACCGGCTTTGCATTTGCTAATTTAGCTACCTTGTTGTTGAACCTAAAGGTTTTAGATTTCAATCATCTTGTAGGTTGCTTATCTTTCTTCTTTCTTCTAGTAGCGTCTAATTCATCTTTGGATGAGCGATTACAACTCTACCAATGCCTCATATTTTGCTAGAAGTGAGTGCGGTGTCTGCTCAACCTCATCGTCACTACGAGAATTTGTGTTTGGGCTAGAGGCAGGAGGAGGGGTAGCTAGGAATCGTTTCTCAGGGAGTGGTGTGCGGGATTCCTTTGAAGCGACCTCGGCCCTTTTCCGTATCCTCCTCCGGGCTTCTTGAACCCAAAGATTGTGTAAGAGTTTGAGCTATTTGACAAACTAGAGTGTGGCAATGGTGAGTTGTATGGGTGTTGCCTAGGTGGTGTGGTGTGATTCATGGCTTTCCCACTATGGGATTTCGGGCTCATAGCTGACTCAGAGCAAAAGAGGTCACTTGTGTTGATAGAACGCTGAGACATGGTGTGATGAGTGGAGCTTAGAAGAGAAAAGGCTTGGTGTGAGGTGATACTAGAGATGGTGCATGGATTTTATAGCGACATTGGGTGAATACAAACCGAACACCTAATGAGCGGGGTTGGAGGAAACGTGACTAAGTCGCGACGAACAAGATGGGCTCGGGGGAGGCCACCACGCCACGCCACCGCCAGCGCTGGGCGGTCCGCCCCGAGGGCGCTCTCCCTCTTTGTCACGTCCTATCTTGTTTCTAGTCTTATCCTCGTACTTAAAAGCATGGTGTTTTTATTTATTTGTTCTTATTAGTGTCAAGGTGACAAAAGAAAGAAAAGAAGTTTGTTTCTTTAAATTTTTTAGGAATAATAAGAACAAATAAATGTAATTGAAAATTAAAAAGTTTCAAAGCTAAGTAATTTTATTTCTTCTATGGTTTTATTTATTTCATGAGAAGGTTCATAATAAACTTTTAATCTTTTGGCCATTTACCTTTGAGATGTTTCCTTCGTCGTCTTGAATGGTGATAGCCCGTGTGGTGCAACGTCGGCGACGGTGTATGGTCCCATCCACTTGCTTCGAAGCTTTCCTCCACCGAATAATTTTACTCGAGAATTGAAAAGTAGTACCTTGTCTCCTTCTTGGAATGTTTTATGTTGGATTCGGTGATGTCGTGCCACCTCTTTGTTCTTTCCTTATAAATTACGCACCGTGGTATGCCTTCTCACGCCATTCCTCTAGCTCGATAAGTTGTTTTACGTCTATTTTGTCCGGCTAGCTTGAGGTCCATGTTCCAGGTTTTGATTGCCCATGAAGCTTCGATGTTCGAGCTCCACCGGCAAATGGCAGCTTTTTCCCATAGACCATCACGGAATGGTGTCATGCCAATGGGGGTCTTGTAAGCTGTCTTTTATGCCCATAGTGCATCGGTAGCTTGTCTTTCCATCCTTTTCCCATTGCATTGACTATTTTTAGAAGGATGTTCTTGATCCGCTTATTGGATGTTTCGGCTGGCCACTTGTTTGTGGGTGGTATGGTGTAGCGATGTTGTGCTTGGATCCCAACTCCATCGAAATTTTTACAAAACTTTATCGGTGAAGTGGGATCCTCCGTAAACTACCACCATCCTTGGGGTTCCGGCGTGGAAAGATAATCTCGTGGAACATTTTCCTTGCATGCTTGGAATCACGGCAGGCACGGTAGTGCTTCCACCCATTTGGATACATAGTCGACAATGATGGGGGATGTATTCCGCGATCATGGGACTTTGGAAAAGGTCCCATGAAGTCAATACCGCGAACATCGAAGACTTCGACTTGTAGGTTGTAGTGGAGGGGCATGGCATTTTAGTGAGGTGATGCCTCCTTGCGGTGGCACTTGTGACACCTTCCGATGAACTCCTTGGTGTCTTGGTACATGCTTGGCTAGAAGAATCCGCATTGCGGATTTTTTTGCTTAGCGTCGCGGAACACACCATAGTGTCCTCCGTATGGCGCTGCGTGGCATTTCTCAATAATTTCTTGTCCCTCTTTGGTGGGCACACACCTTCTCAACATCCCGTCGAGAACATACCCTCGTAGAGGTGCGGATGCGTCCCATAGGTGGCGTCGGCTTTACGCTTTCAACTTCTGGCGAGATTAGCCCGGTGGTACATAACACGAAACCATGAAATTCACAATGTGCGCATACCATGGGGTTATGTCCTCCACCTTTAGGAGCATGTCGTCACATAGGAAGTCATTGATATGAAGTTCTAGCGTGTTAGTGAATTGCAAAAGCGCGACAAATGATCCGCATAGCGGTGTTCTCTACTCCTTTCTTATCTTTAATTTCTAAATCAAATTCTTGGAGTAAGAGAATCCGGCTTATTAATAACAGGTTTAGCATCTTTCTTAGTGAGCAAGTACTTCAAAGGCAAAGCATGATCGGTGTAGACAATCACTTTTGATCCCACTAAGTAAGACCTAAACTTATCAATAGCAAACACAACAACTAGGAGCTCCTTTTCAGTTGTGGCATAATTCAATTGAGCTCCAGTTAATGTTTTGCTAGCATAAGCAATTGCGTGGTTCTTTTTATCTTTGGTTTGGCCAAGGACCGCACCAACTGCGTAATCACTAGCATCACACATGATCTCAAAAGGCAGCGACCAATCTGGTGGTTGAATTATTGGTGCTGAGATGAGTGCTTCCTTAATGGTAAGGAAAGCTTTCATGCATTCATCGGTGAACTCAAAAGGTGCATCCTTAGCTAGCAAGCTTGTTAACGGTCTAGAAGTTTGTGAGAAATCTTTTATGAACCGTCTATAAAATCCTGCGTGGCCTAGAAAGCTACGGATTCCTTTTACGTTCACAGGGGGAGGTAATTTTTCGATCACTTCAATTTTTGCTTTATCTACCTCAATCCCCCTCTCGGACACTAGGTGACCGAGAACAATGCCCTCTTGGACCATGAAGTAGCACTTTTCCCAATTAAGTACTAGGTCCTTTTCTTGGCATCTTTGCAAGACTCTATCTAGGTTCTCTAGACAACTTTCAAAAGTCTTTCCATAGACGGAAAAATCGTCCATGAAAACTTCCATGATTTCCTCAATCATGTCTGAGAATATGGACATCATACACCTTTGAAATGATGCGGGTGCATTACACAACCCGAAAGACATTCTACGGTAGGCGTATGTTCCATATGGGCATATAAACATGGTCTTGCTTTGATCATCAGGGTGGATGGGAATTTGATGATAACCAGAATATCCATCTAGGAAGCAAAAGAAAGAGTGTTTCGCTAACCGCTCCAACATTTCATCAATAAATGGGAGTGGAAAGTGATCTTTCTTTGTGGCGGCATTTAATTTCCGGTAGTCTATGCACATTCTCCATCCTGTGATGGTACGCTGTGGGATTAATTCATTTTTAGCGTTCTTAATCACCATCATGCCCCCTTCTTAGGCACTACTTGGACGGGACTAACCCAGTCACTGTGTGGTACGAGATAGATTATCCCGGCGTGAAGAAGTTTTAGAACTTCTTTCTTCACGATTTCTCTCATTTCATTATTGAGCCGGCGTTGAGGTTCACATGAAGGTGTTTTATCCGGTCAACAGAAATACGATGAGAGCAAATCATTGGGCTAATTCCCTTCAAATCATGTAAGGAATACCCGAAGACTGTTCTATGTTTTTCTAAGGTTTTTATGAGTTTTGATGACTCCTCATCGGTTAATTTATCATTGATAATTACGGGGAGTATTTTTATCATTGTTCAGGAAAACATAAGCGTAATCCTTCGGGAAGGGTTTTTAGCTCAATGGGAGGTGGTGTCATTTCTTCTTCTTTAGGGAGATCGATAAAATCATCCATCTCACTAATTTCTTCAATGAAGAATTTAGAGTCTTTTTCTAGAGATTCTTCGAGGGGTTTCAAAGGGTATTGTTGACACTACCTCGACAGGCATGCATTTGGACAGAGGTTCCACTATTGAATTTATAGCTTGAGTTATGGGCGGTGTGAAAGTATCTCGTCCTAATTTTACATCTAGGTCCCCTGTTTCTGGTGGGTTATTGAATAGTTTTTCTAGGGGATGCCCGATTAAAATATCAAACTCATCTATGTCAAAAATGTGAAAATCTAGATTGAGTTCAATGTCATTATGGTGAAGAGTAACATTGTGTAATAGCTCCAACCCTAGGATAACAGATCGTGTATCATGCCTAAGGGTTTTTAATCGTAGGCCACCATTGTTGATTATAAAAATGGGTTAAAGCGAAAAGAATAGGACATTATATTAATGCCTACAGTGGGGTTGTATTGTACAATTTCCCGATTCCGCGTATGTTACAATGTAAGGGAAATGAAGGGGTGCGAATCCGAATTTCTTCGGTTGTCGACTCACTTTCATTAGCCCATTCATTACTCATTAGTGCGATCAACTCCCTAATTGATTCTTGTAAGATTTCTTTACTTAACGGTTCTTTAGGGGTTAGTGGAACTGGGGGGTCTCTTCACGATTCATAATTTGAGGTGTTTCCATAATCGTCAAGAAATACGTCTCTATGTGTGGGAGGTCTCCCAAAAGGGGTTCCTCCACCTGTTCGGGGAAAGGTTTCTCTAATGGTGTATGAGGTTCAGGAGGTTCGGCGTTAGCCGAAGAAACTTCTTTCGAGACAGACTTGCATTGTACAAGGATGGGTTCAAGAGGAGGAGTGTTTTCTCAGATTTTATCTAAAAGTGCTTCTCATTCTTCTACAGTGTTTATGTGAAAATGAACCGCCCTTGGTAGATGAGTCTAGGAATTTGAGAGATTCCTTATTTAATCCCGACCCGAAATGTTGTAATAAAACATGTCGGGGATAAAGACAAATCGGGACGAGTTTGTTAATGTTGTAAATCTATCCCAGGCTGCTCCTATCTCTTCCTTCTCCCCTTCTTGGAATGAAAGGATTTTTGGTACGAAGGGGCAACAATTTTCGGTGAGAGGGAAAAATGCTAGGCAAAATTTCGCCCCGCAATTCCTCCCAATCTCCATTTACTTTTCCTACATTGTGATCGTACCATTGTATCGCTCTCCCGTAAGCGAGAAAGGAAACAATTTCCATTTCAAATAATCGTGTGGTACGCCTTCAAAATGTAGGCAACCCGCGAGCTGCATTCAAATTCCCAAGTGGTGATAGGG
Source organism: Hyparrhenia diplandra (assembly GCA_015847255.1). Taxonomy (NCBI): domain Eukaryota; kingdom Viridiplantae; phylum Streptophyta; class Magnoliopsida; order Poales; family Poaceae; genus Hyparrhenia; species Hyparrhenia diplandra. The sequence goes on along the minus strand of JADLZK010000383.1, from coordinate 24,366 downwards.
ATTTTCTCTTTCGAAACCGGAGAAGGGTTGTTCCCTAACACAGGCGGAGCTCAAATCTCGAAAGCGTGATTGGCTTCGAAGAAGATGGGGCGTTCTAAGAGCTAAGCCCTTTGGAGCGCAATTTAGAAATGGTGGGTTGCTCCATGAAAGAAAAAATGAAAAAGAATGGCGAGGGGGGTAGGGCTCACATCGATAACTAGGTTTGCGAACTATAACGACAACCGTTCCCGACAACGGCGCCGAAAATGCTTGTTGGTATTTCTTAGCGTAAACGACAAAGTTCGCAGCGCCTGACGAAAGTACCATTGTAGCACTTCACATAGAAGTATTCCGTGTCGAATTTCCACGAGGAACGGCGCTAAGTCCGTTCTTCTAGCTATCAAGCATAGGAGGTGATCTTGGGAGCGATGTGTTCTTTCAAAGACTTAGGCTAAGTCGGGGCTACTCTTTCTATTAATCGAGTATTACCGGGGCACGGATTGCACTTGGTCCGCCCAGCGTGCGGTCTCACGGCTCTACTACGCAACCCGGGCGTGGAGGAATACGATGGGCGAATAGGGCTGTCACCACCTATCCCCTACCTCACTACCGTGGATTGCGGAGCAAACGAGGGTGATTTATAACTTAGACACCACATCTACGTTACTTGTCACTACTCTAGCGTTGGCCAGGACATCCCGTCTTCATTAGGGGTCCTCTACTAGAGTATTTACCACAGGGGCAAACAATGATCCTGTAATTCTCGATAAAATAAATGATAGCGTGGAACTTAAGAATGATAATGAAAGTAAGACACGAATAACTTTCACCAAGCCGAAATATTACCCGTAGAGATACAAGGTATGGAGGCGGGAGCCGACAGGTCCGGCACTTCGACAGCCTGACGGGCGTCGCAAACTCTTCGCCACACAGGACCGTGGGGTCGCTACTCCTCTCTCTCTACCTCTCACTCTCTCACTCCCTCTGAGTGTCTTGGCACTCTCTAAACCACCCTAAATGTGAGACTATGAAGTGTATTGATTGATGTTCTATGGAGGGGGGGTGAGCCTCCTTTTATACACAAATGAAAAGTGCTTTTGGCGGGAACGTTTGGCGCAAAAACGACGAAAACACCTTCATGCACCGCCTCTACTTCTCGGCCGGGGTCGAGAGACAAGGCGTGGCGGGGATGGACCGTGGCGCCGCCGCCCTCGGCCCAGGTCCGCCCACTTGGTGCCGCGCCGTCGTGTGGGCTGGTTTGTTTCGGTCCACTTTGATCCGTTCCGGCCTGGTCACGTTCCCCCAAAAAAGCGCATTCCTTGAGTCATGTTTTCACTCTTTCTTTGGTGTGCTATAACCTATTGCCGTGTTTGTCCCTGCAAAACAAATATTCTAGAAATACAAGTGGAACTAGGTGAGTAGTAAATGTTTAGTTAGCATAAATGGGTTTTATCTCTTTTAATTAGAGATAAGTTGGCGGTATAAAATGGCGGTATAAAATGTGTGATAGTAATGTACGCTGAGGCATGGTTGCTACCTTGTCCTGCGCTTCCAACCCGACGAGCAAACTCCGGTCACCGGCAAGCCACCAACAGGACAACCCTTCACGAACAACTGCTCCCAGCCTTGTTTTCTGCCTGGAGAAGAACAACGCCGATAACATGTTATGTGTAATAGGAACAAGTGTTAATGAAGTAGGAAGATGATTTAGTCTTTATTAGTGATGACACTGTTATACCATATATATATTGCCCTTGAAGTTAGGATCATGGTTTGAGAAATAAAAAGCACACAAAGGTTCGAAATAGGTGTGTTTAGTAAAGTGTGTGTTACAAATGGTTGGTAAAAACAATGTAGAAGGAATGGTCAGCATCTTGATAACAATTAAAATTATTAAAGAAGGCTTTAATTTAAAAAGGAAAGTGAATTGTTGTGAACAAAAAGGTGTAATCGCTAGAATAAAAATCACATATATTTTGGTGCTTTAAAGATATTATTCAATTTGTTATTATAGTTTTCTTGCCATAAAATGAAGAAAACTAAAACATTAAAAAAGTGACATATACATATAAGTGAAGTGAAAACATTTGAACAAAAAGAAGCATTTGTTCTGCAGCCTATTTCGCAAGAAGATTACACAAATGGAAAATGGTGGCAACTACATAAAGGCAACTACTTCGAAAAGAACCTTCTCTTGGTTTTTAGATGCATCGTTGTCGCCTCATTGGAGATGATGATAGGCACATTGAGTGTTGGGGCCCCGAACTCATTGGAGCCATGACTCATCTTCAATGTCGCGAGATGATGGTGGAGATACTTCAGGGAGGTGCAAGCGGCTCTTCATCAAGACTATCGCCATAAGGATTGTCCTCAATCCTTTTGGGCTTCTTGTTCAACTTACTAATGGGCGAGAGATGAGGAAGCGCCTTTGTTTCGATGCAATAGTAAGGCTTCTTATTGACCTCACGCGAAGGAGTTGGAAGCCTCAGAAGTGGTGCGTAGATTGAATATTTTGAGGGCTGCCGTGATCCTCAAAATCGATGTTGATATAATCCTCACGATTGCGATAGTAATCTATCTCAGCTTTGGAATCCAAACCGGGGGGGTTTACAGTGAATATGTTTGATGGAAGGATTAAAGACACATGGGAAAAATGTTGAACGAGTAAGGATGTTAGTCCTTTAGGTGCTTAGGTGGGATATATTTGAAAGGAAAATGGAAAGTGATTGAATGAGCATGGCTTGGACAAGCATGTAACGTGAGTTATTTATGTACGTAAGGTGTTGAAGAGAGCAAGGCTTGGTCGTGAGCAACTCATGCCGGAAAGGAGAGATAGATGAGAGGATGGGAAAAATGGCTTGGTCTAGACAGAAGGTGCTGAAGAGCAAGGCTTGGTCAGGAGCAATTCATGCCGAAAAGGAGAGATAGATGAGAGGATGGGAAAAAATGAAGCTTTGTCAATCCTATAGGCTCGTGGGTGATATATTTAAAGATAGTGGTGAAATGGCGTGCTGCATTTGCATGTAGGGAAGGAGAGGTAGAGGAGAGGTATTAACAATAGATAGAGTGCTTGGTCGTGACTTGATTGTGTAAAGGTGGAAGGTCCTATAGAAGATAAGTCAAAGATGAGAGTAGAATTTGCTATAAATTGGACACTAGACGAAAGTGATTGGTGAAAAATACAAAAGGCAAGAAGGCATGAAGGGGACAAAGACGACAACCGGACAAAGGGAATGCATTGGGATTCAAGTAAAAACGTGAAGTGGGCAAAGAACGCCGAAAAGCAAAGAAAGGCTATAGCTTGCACGCAGCCCTTGTATTTTGTTTTGATAATGAGGTTTGTGATGAGTATACTAACTAAGAAAGATGAATTAAAAGAGGTGGGTGGAGATCATGGCAACAAATATTTATGAGGATGTATGCCGGGTGGATGGAGAATTACCGAGAACTATTGGCACAGAATGGGCTCAAGAGAGGTTGAAATAACAAAGGTGAGTTATGATCTAGCAGCAAGAAATTTGAAGTATATGGGAGTATGTGCCTCTACCCCTTTCTTCTTATCGGGCTCCTAATGCTTAAGCTCCTAATGCGTTCTTAGCTGGCACATATGTAACTCCCTTTGCTAGCCGCCTGGCTACCTGTTGTTGAACCTAAACGTCACGATTCTCTTGTCTTCCCGTAGGTTACTAATTTTCTTTTAATAGTGTCCGGTTTTATCATGGGTGAGCCAAGATAAGTCTTTAGAGCCTCATATTTTAGTAGAAGTGAATTTGGTGACTGCTTCCACTTCTTCATCCACGCTGTAGTATTCATCCAGACTAGAACTATGAGGTGGGGTAGTGAGTTGTCCGCCTTCGGGTAGTAGAGGCGTTGGGATTCCTTTGAGCGGCGCACAGCCCCTTCCCGTAGCCCCTTCGGCCATGAACCCGTAAACGCCCTAAGAGTTTGAACTATTTGCGCAGCTGGTATGTCAAACCCGTAAACATTGTATGGATGTTGTCTTTGCACATTTTGTTTAAAAGATTTGTATGAGATTTTGGAATGTTTTTGGTTTCGACGAGTTTTGTTGAGTCGGGCCTTTTTCCAAGAAAAATAAAAGAAAAGGTTCAATTTGGTCGACGAACATAGCAAGAACGGACGACACCAACACCCGTTTAAGCTTGAGGCACCGCGATGGCAGCGTCGAGATGGCGGGTTACATCCGGGCGGTCGTGCCGTGGGCGCAAATTTCTGGCGCTGGCCCATGGGTCGAATTTCGACGCCAACGCTGCCGGATCGCATCGACATCCAAGAGGTGGTGGCGGCAACTCATTTTGGGTCGTGCCGCCTCCGCAGCATCCAATGCTTCAACTCATTTGTAATGAAATAATTTGAGCATCATCTTCATAATGAACATAAAGTTAAAACTTTCCACTATGTGCACCAAACCTCCAGCATTGTTTGCATGCCGCTTTCTTTATAACAAAAACAACACCGGTAGAATAGCATCCCACATTGACTCAATACGGTAATGTATTAAAGTGAGACCCCCATCTAGTGTCTCCTTGTCATGGGGCGCCCATAGGGCACGATCACCATGCACCCCGCATCGGCCAGGAAAGGAAGACGGTCACTATGCAACCTACACCAAACCCCCTTTATTATCTTCTTATCTTCATCACAATGTGTGGAGGGCGCCATGATGGAAGAAAATGTGTGGGAGGGCTTCTTGTCATCCGGGCGATGGTGCTCGTGACGTGGGTTCCTCCAAGTCTAGGATGAGGGCACCCCATCATGGCCCCGCTTCACCAAGCTCCCGCACCTACACTTCAGACGCCCCACGCTGTCCAACCCGCCACCTCGTGTGTTCCCTACTACCAAAGACACTTCACACATCTTTGCTGATTTGTTCATCCAAATAGATCATCTAAAGGCATCGCCACACGCGAAGGAGGATCGTGAATGGCGGGCGGCAAGACACCTGGCAAGGGCCACGACGGGCCTCTCGACACCCGCGGATGCGCCTCCATAGGGAGAGTTGTTCGCGCTTATTATTTCCAGGGCCATCATGCGCCCATCAATGGAAGAGTAGGCAGTCGGGCGCTTGCAAGCGCAGGCGAGGTTTCCTGCCCACAAGATGGTGTAGAAAGATTGCATGCCGACGTACTTCGTCACCGCACCACCTCACAACACATGCGAGTTCAGCCACCGTCTCATCTATACATTTTGCACCTCCCGCACGACCAATGATGGTTGTCTCCTTCATTCTCGCACCTCGCCTTAGTTCTGGACAACTCCAAAAGATAGGTGCAGGGCCGGTATATCCTCCACCCGACATTCACATGAAGCCAACGATTTAGCTTTTTCCATGGGATCCAGAGGACATAGTGGTAGTTTACATTTATTTCATATTTTAGTTCCAAATTTATTTCCCATTTTTGTCTTAAATAATTGAGGTGTAAGCCGAGATGTAAAAGGCTTAACCTTAAGTCGTGTCGTAGGTCTATGGCAGCTCATGGGCACGTTGCTTCAAGGGGAGAAGTGTCATGGGGCGCCGTAGGGCGGTCACCATGCAACCCATCAGAAATCGACCAAGATGTGAGGAGCGACTTCTAGTGGCTAGGAGGGAACTTATCGCCCTTCGCTATTTTGGTACTTTGCTTGAATTAAGGAGAGCCTCAAATCGGCCGGCGACAATATATATTACGTAATAACGAGACTTGAGAATTAACAAGGATCAACATTCCCTAATCTCCCTCTATCAATGGTTCTGACGCTAGGTCCGCTACCCCTAGAATTACCGGGCGCCGAGGGGTATAACCTCGCCCATCCTACCCATGGACAGAGGACCATGACACTCTGGTCGAACCAAGCTAATCATTTGATTCCCCGACCTCTCCCCTCGAAAGTATCGCCTCCACGCATCAATCTATCTAAAATATTATCATGATGCTTCTCAATTAAGAAATACTTCCCTTGTAGGAGTGCACCCACATTGGTTACAACTAGATTGACATAGTAAAAAAAATCCTTAATGCCTACACAACATTCATTGACAACAACCACTACCAATTGCAACCGTGTGCAAAACAATGAATATAAAATGCATATGGAATGTCATCACAAATTTGTTTTTCAAACCATTAAATTCCTCTAATATTGATGTTCCATCCCTTGTCCTCCGATCCTAGCAATTGGTAGCTTATATGAATACCCAACATCTCAACAAAAGCCTTGTTTAGTGCCTCATGATGTTTCCTTAACATGCTTTGACCCAAAAAATCTCTACAATATTTCCCTTGCTATTTACAAATCTGCATATCAAATAAAAAATAGTGTTGATTATTTTATGCAACAAATAATTGATATTAGGAAAAAGAGACAAATTAATTACTTATTACCTTACAACCACAACCATTTGCTCTCCTCGATTGAGATATGACGTGATTTAACTACAAGGACAGAGAAATGACGACCCCCATCTCTCCCCATAATAACTTTAGTAACCTCCTATGCATAAGCTTTCACAAGGTCCTTTTTTTTTCGAGAAAGCATTTTGAGCATTTTCCTCCGACACAACTCATCAAATGCAATCCTCACATCTTCATTCTTCTCTTTTATATGAATCAATCATCTCTAGATAATTGCCCTTTTTTTAATGATGATGAAGATTCATCGTGGTCCACGAAAAGAAAAGTCCTTGCTTAATGAGATATTTTGTACTCCCTCCATTCCAAATTATAGTTCACTTGGCATTTCTAAATTCATTTCTTTTTACTATGTATTTAGGCATAGTGTATAACTAGGTGCATAGCAAAATCAATGTATCCAGAAAAGCCAAAAGTGAACTACAATTTGAACAGAGGGAGTGGAATCTAAAGCAGTAGTCACACAAGTTTTAAAAATTTTGGAGCTTTTTTGGAGCTGATCTAATCGCTCTTTGATTCTTAAAATCGCACATGCATTTCTTACACATATTGTGGTGACTATCAACAGTACCAACATATGTTTAGGGAGGGCCTTATAAGCATTCTTCCAAGTATTGAATCCTAACTTTGTGAAAGCATTATGCCCAAACTGATCAAAGGGTTGTTCCTTAAAAAGAAAGAAAGAAATAAAAAGCAAAAGGTGGCATTTTTGTGCACGTTGTATTCTAACCAATCATATTTCATAAACCATGATTCAAAAAGATCTATATTCATTTGGTCCACAAAGGGTATGAGGAAAAATATGGCCTTTAAGTTGTGTTGGACCCTTCAACAAATAAGCTTCGCTTCACGATCTCTAATGTTGGGATAAAATCTTTTCAATGGGAATATGAAGCCTGGATCATAAATAATATATTCTTGGTTGAACTCTGTAATTATATCATGACCTTCATCTAATTGTATACTTTGTGCTTATGGTGTAACTCAATTTGATCTTCTTGTATAGGCTCTTCAATTTCATTTGCCATCTCCCTTCTACTTGGCTCTTGAATTTCATACGCTATCTCCTCGATCTATAATAGCATTGGTCTGTTCTTGCCTAGAAATCAGACTAAAAAATCTCTTTATGCTTACAACTTAAAACATTGAATGGAAGATATATTACAATGTGCAAGTAGGGTTAAATTATATTCTTCGAACTTATACGCTACATTTGAATGGAAGATATATTACAATGTGCAAGTAATTATATCATAATCTCTCAACTTTTTTCCCAACTGGGTATCACGACCGGACAACACCATGGTTGCTAGCCCACTCCATCCCCATGGTCCGTCCATCAGCCAATCATGAAGAGTGGATCGCGTGGACATATTGGCTTAGGGCATCGTGGCCTCGGCGTCGATGATCGGCATGATGATGGTGTTGGCGACGGGCTGACAACGGGCTAAGCGTGGGCCGTCGAACGCTGCGTGATGCATCTCCCCGTGAGCGATTGGCGAAGCCTTTATTGGCTTAATCGCCGCCCGCCAAGCACGGGTGGCCATCACGATCGGACCGGGCGACGATGCCCTCGATGCCGCGAAAATCACCAATGGCTGGGGGCCTTATCGTCCCACAAAGTCGCTTCATGCATGCATCCACACGATGGAAACCTCATCGCCCTGATGGGCCCCGGCCACGCATAAAGTGCCAGCCTTGAGTCCTGATACAAGAATATTTTTCTTTTCTTTTTAATATACATACTTTATATACATGATGTTGACTCGGTTTAAGTGGTGGTACTACTAGCTTCTCGCCTGCATCGGGTCTAGGGCAGCCTTTCTGCACGGAGAAGATTTGTGATGAGGTCATGCCGTGTCTTGGGTGACGTACTTGCAGCAAGAAACATATTTGACGGGACACGGAGATGATATCCATGATGGTCATTGTGGAGCTCGACACCGCCTCCATGTGTGTCGCACTCATCTTGGGATACCCATTCCAATACGTAGCAAGCTGCAAAGCGGTGGATCAAGATTCAAGATAGAGAGATACACATTAGTGGGTAAGCATACCATCGCTAGAGATGTCCGGCCGACGATGGGCAAGGCCGCCACGCTAGGCAAAGCTTGGAAGCGTAATCGACTAAGGAACTGGAGAATTTCTAAACATAGAAGGAATAACCCACTTGTATTAATCTCCTATGTTCCAAAAAATATAGTACGTCAATGGTCGCTGGCCATGCTATACATGAGGTGTTGGTGAGCGTGTTGTACATGAGCGGTGAGCACGCCGATCGGATCATGGGCGCCGTCTCACGGTGGCATGGGCACGATGCATACTAGAGGGACCTTTCTCGATGGGTGATTGATTTCTACGTTAGGTTGGCAGTTGATGATAACCATAAGCCAAGAGTGGAAGCCTATGGCAATGTACTCAAGGTGCTTTGTGAGTTAGAGTGGATATTTGTTGAAGAAGTATCTTAAGGGTATACCGGCTAGTCTACTTCCCCTATTAATATTGTAGGGAGCGACGGTGAACTTTTAGTATGGCCATGAGGAATACTCCATTGGAAATCATGGTGGATTGTCCAAAACTAGACATGTACCGCAATGGGATGATCTTCTTTATGTTCCCTTCCACATCTAACACGCTTATATCATGCATAAGGTACTCTTTTAGATGTAGCATGCCATTAAAATAGACAATGGGTTCATGACCATAGAATCTCGAGTCGGGTTTGTTGTGACCCCATTCTTTGAGTTTTTGACGAGTAGACATGCACTGATTTTGGGTGTCCAAAGTTGGAGATTAGGACAAAGTTGAACTCATGGGGTGCTTTGCCGGGTCAAAAAGTACAAAGGTTACCAAATGAATAATTGAATATATCACGTAGCTAGGGCAACACACATTTGTTAGGTGGCGGAGTTGCACACAACATAGCTCCACTGAAGCGCCCCAATTCCATTTGTGGCCGAAAGGAGGTGGCCATTGCAACCATGAATGAGCCTCCCGATAAGTTCTAATGCCATGCAGCTCCGTTAGATAGGAGAAGTTCACAAGATCCACCGAGATCTGTGCAGTTAAAGTTTCCACAAAACCATAGGAGAAGTTCACAAGACAATGACGAAGAGAAAGTGCCTCACTATGGTTTTGTCGAAATTTGCCGGGCAGATCGTGGATCTTGTGGACTCTCCTATCCCACCGAGTCGCTTAGCATTATGAACACCGTGCTCGTCATTGCCGCAATGGCCTCCTCTTTGCCGTCAAATGCAATTGGAGTGCTTCTTGGAGCTATGTTGTCTCCGCAACCCTGCCACTAAGCAATATGTGTGCCTGTGCCCGCCTTTGGTTCGAATAGAGTGATATACTATATTCTATGGTAACCTTTTGCTTTTTGACTTCTATGGTCACGAATCCAGTGTCTATTTTAATGGCATGCTACAATCTAAAAGTACCTTAAACCATGATTTAACTATGTTAAATGTGGAAGGGAACATACAGAAGATTATCCCATTGTGGTACATGTCTAGTTTTGGACAATTCTCTAGGATATCCTTTAAATATTCCTCCTGGATTTACTAAAAGTTCACCGCCAACTTCCTGCAATATCAACAGGGAAGTAGTTTTGATTTGATCAACTGATATACCGTTGAAATACTTCAACAAATATCCACTCTAGCGCACAACACGTTGGAGTTCATTGTCGCATGCTTCCACTATTGGCTTATGGTTGTCATCAACTTCCAACCCGCAGATGGACGACCAATCAAAAGGTGGTCAACAAAACAATCACCATGCACCTACGTTGATGAGAACGATGATGGATGGACGAACGGGAATGGCCAGCCACATCACTCGGTCCAATAGGAGCAGGCCATGACTCCACTTCCCCTTCCTATTTTGAGTAGACATGGTCTACATTAAATATAGGGAGGCATAGGTTGAATCCTAGATCGGCTCACGGAGGGTTGGAATGAGTCCACCGCACAGCGCCTGTCAGGTCTGGATCCGCGCTTCAGTACACACAAAATTGCAACACGCACCAAGGGCTGTGTACACGGGAGAGAGAAAATATACTTTCCAGGCATAGAAAAATACCCAAAAAATTCCTAAATAAACTAGGTAATATCCAATACCTTAACTTCACAGTTTCACTTTAGCATTTATCCCAAATTTCAAAATTTATTTTCAAAGTTTAATTCATTTATAAATTCCTTACAAAACGTTTCTCAACCACCCTAACTCCAAATCACTCCGCTCAATTCCATAATTCCTCTAAAAATCATACCCTACATTTTAATATCATTATTCCATGATTTGGTGCCCATTTAAATTTAGTTATGTCGCCGTGCTTTCTATTTATATTTATTTTATTTGCCCATAAATTACGTGAAACCCTAGTTTAACCCCGTCTCGCTAACAACCTTGCACCATATATTCGAACATGCATGTACACAACCCTCACATATATGACTACTCGAATATACCTTCACATAGTTTGTCTACATGCTAGGTAAACACGTAAGGTGTGTGCGCATACACATAAAAAATATAGACGCCAGTATAAAATATATAATTGTACATACATGCCAACCATGTTATCCCTACGCATGCCTAACCCCTCTCTAACCTAGTTGTATACTCGTGTATGTGTATTCCATGACACATGCACCAGTGTACGTGGTCTCCACGCACATTAAAATATACCTCATATACGGGTATACGCTTATGTGTGGCTAACCCTAGATTAGGTCTCTCACCCCCGCTAACCCTAGGCGTATACATATGCATGTACGATATACGACGCTAACCCATCCATCCCCACATGGAGCTAACCCACGTAGGAACATTGTTTGCCTGATTGTTGTGCTTGTGTTTCATGTTTGCCAACACCGAGACCACTGACGACGGACCCGTAAGCATCACTACACCAAGTCACGTGAGCCGAGAGCACCGGGACCAAGAACCTTGATATACTGCTAGCTTAATAGAGGCAAGTCCTAACTCCCACCCTCTAATCTTGAATTAATAGAACGTTGATAACCTTGTGGAAATTTTGATCATGGCCCATCATTAAATGTGGAATATTGGTATATGTTAGACATAGACGTTTATGAAGATATGAGATTGATGTGAATGGTTTAATGAGATTATTGAGATTGATAAATGAGATTGATGAGATATATGCATATGAGATTATTTGTGAATGTGATGATGACCATGGTAAGAATTGAATAGCCTAGGCTGCAATACATTAATTTGTGTTGACCCCACAACTTAATGGTAATGCAAAGGATGGTGAGAAGTAAATAATAAGAAGAGAAACATGATTTAATAAAAATGAACCTAACCAATAAAAAGATGAGTGGTGGTAGTCCAGGAGCCTAAATACCACATCGAATCGCCATGAGGGGTTCCTGCAGACCCTTTCATAGATCATCTACCTAGTGTGATATTATGTACAACCACATGTCGAGATGGGGTGATGGATCTCATCCCATTGATTGAAGTATAGTTCCTTACCTAGGAGGTCGGAAACAAAAAGCAAGCGGTCAATTAGGAGTAGACATGGGGGAGAGTGGCCCCATGGTCCCAGGTTGGCGTGATGCTATGTGATCTTCCATGTAATGGTTTAGTTGGGCATGGTGACGCCATTTTGTGCAGAATTTGATGATTGTGATTGTGATTATGAATCTTGGACGATATAGGTTGGGTAATAAGGTATTACCCATAAAGTCGTTGGTGATTTGGTATGACCGTATTGTCGTGGATGATGTGTCATCCTGTTTCCAATCCCCGAGAAACCATGGTGGGAATTATATGAAAATCTAGGAGGCAATCGAAAGTGGGTACGAGATCTCGTTATTAGACCTCGTCAAGACAAGTCACGATGGTGAGGGTGGCGCCTATCGTGTGGGGAAATTTGTACAACCACTACAAAGTTACTCAAATCTATTCAAATAGCCACGTCCTTGGAATGGGCAGATGCTAGGCTAGATCATCTATGATTAGAAACACACAATTAAGATAATCTAATATGTAACCTTGTTAACTTAAGCTTGGATAATTAATGATTAACATAGGAACTAGTGAGAGTAGTTAAACTCTACTAGGGCTCAACCCATAATGGTAACCACCTTTTTGGTAGGAGTACGAAAAGAGATAATTGCTATTATGGGACTCCAAACATGGTGCTTTGCTATTATGGGACTACTAACGTTTGCTTTGCTCTAATGACACCCAAAACAATTACACTTTGCAAAACATGACATTTGGTTCATTTGATAATATGAAATACATGTATTTTTCCAAAATACCGGCCTGCCCTAGTAAAGTCACTGCTTCCTACTGTTGTGGTTCCAACTATTTTCTTTGTATTTATTTATTTTCCATTTTTTATGTGTGTATCGGCTAAAAAAAAAGACCGCCAATGTTGTAATGTAGTATTGGCCGCACATAGTATTTGGTTGTACTAGCTAATGGAAACTCAAGGAACGAACTGCATCCAGCGAGGCCATGGCAGCCATGTTGCAGCCAGCCGGCCAGGCGAGAGGGGCCAATCAGGCCTAAATGGCGCACAAAGAGCACTTGAGGGCAAAAACGTCTACTTAGGCCAAAATACAGGTATTAGAGATGTATTTTGATATTAAAATGACCAAATGTCATGTTTTGCAAAGCATAATTGTTTCGGTGTCATTAGAGCAAAGCAAACGTTAGAGTCTCATAATAGCAAAGCAACATGTTTGGAGTCCTATAATAGCAAATATCTCGAGTATGAAAAGTACTCAACCCTCTATTTCTATTTTAGAATGTTAGTCGCAAGGGTGTATCCAAGCATCAAAAAAGGCCGACGCAAGGATGGAACTACAAGGAGGATGTATGAAGACGGAGCTGGAGGAGCTACATGAGGATGTTGTGATCAAGGTATAGGATCGCACCATAGGATGAAGTCCAGTGGTTTGTCCGCACCCAAGCTTGCCTCAGTAGGAATGGAGCCTGATATGGCTGCTATGTAGGATCTCCGGATAGGGTTTATGATGTACGCCTATGTCCCTAGTGATGTAAACCCAAACTTTGTACCACATGTATTCAACTTTATAACTTTATATACTGATTAGGCATATTGGTGCGTGATCCTAGCGCAAAATACGTGTAATTAAGGATCGCCGTCGAAAGGGTGTGACAGTAATTCGCCAGTTACGCCCTAGCATTGCCCTCGCTACATCACGATCGTTGTCGCAGCGGGTCCGTGGCCCCTCCATCCATGTCTAGCTCCGCCAAGGTGCTTGGCATGTCTTTATCCAAAGGGGTAGGGTTGCCCAAAGATGACATTGTATCGGAGCTCCTCGAGGATTTTTGCACCGAAGCTTCCCTCCTTCCAAATGAGGATGATCTAGTCGAGGGGGAGTGATGTTGTGTTGGGAAAGGTGTACCAACATCGTGAAGAAGACCAATGGCTGAGCGAGCGACCATGAGGAGCTGCTTTCTACGCGTGGTCACCGCGAAGAGGTGTCCTAACCGATTGGCTTCGCCAGATCAGAAGAGTTGGTTTCGGTTTAGTGCTATTTATTAGGAAGATTTGGTGTTTGTTATGTTGAGTTTGTTGGATAATCCAGGCTCAGATAGCTCCTATTCTTACTCACGCTATAGTTATGAGTGTTTGGACTTGATTAAATCTGAATCGAGTGTGTCCTGATCAGGTTGATGCATGTTGTGTTCTAGCAGGCTCACCTTTGTTCTAGCAAAGATGGTGACTGTGCTCATTATGTGCTTGTGGGATCACACGAATATGAGTCCATGGTGTGATTTTTTAGAAGGATCAACGCCTATGATGGCCATGTAATTTTGCCTATTTAAACAAGAATAGAGTAGCAAAGCAAAGTCGTGCCATTGCAGCCAGAACACCTTGGCTATGTAATGTCTATTGGCACTTTGCGATGGCACAACTTCTTTTCCTACTTTGTTCTTGTTTAAATATAAAAAAGATTACATGGTCGCCATGGCCCTTGATCCTAATGAAATGCGTACATGGACTCCTACCGATTTGATTTATCCCATGGACGAGCACACAGTGAGCACGGTCACCATCTTCGCTTGCACAAAGGTGAGACTCTCCATGAATGCAATATGCGTCAGGCTGATCAGGACACGCTCGATTCGGTTTTGATCGAGTCCAACACTCATAACTATAGCCAGAGTAAGAATAAGAGCTAACTCAGCTTGGATTATCCAACAAACCGAATATAACAAACTCCAAATCTTCCTAATAAATAGCACTAAACTGAAACTAACTCCTTCTGATTCGGTGACGCCAATTCGCTAGGACGCCCTCTTCGTGGTGTTCACGGTGACCACGCCCACTTAGTCTTGTTGCGGTGCTGGTACACCTTTCCCACCATAAAAATTGCATTAAATCGTGCTTACTGTTCCTTCTCAGTCTCTATCAGTACAACAGTGACTATCATTAGTGTTCATGCCTTCCCTGGTTTTTAGATAGCAGCAGCAGCACGAAGACAATGTAAGCTCCTTGTTGCACCTATTCAGTTCAGTAGCAGCAGTAAGCAATATTAACTTATAGTAGCAGAAGCAGGACTTCAGCAAGGTAATTATGTTAATATCCTGCTATTCCTATTCACTTCAGTAGCAATTGTAACCAATTAACTTAGCTATATGTGTAATTTCTAGCTCCCATTATTTTTATATATAGCTATTTAGGTTATCTTAGTTATGTTCCTTTCTCCTTTGGTAGTAGCAGTTGTGTGTAAGTTTATTGACATAATTTGCTAAGCTTACTCTTATTTTTTCCTTAGTTGTAGTAGTCTGCTTGTTGTATGAGTGTGACATGAGCAGTAATTTAGTGGCAATCTATGTATATATATATACTACTACTACTACTACCACTAGTGGTCATGCAGGACTAAAGCTTTAGTCCCGGTGTGTATAAATTTGCCAATCTTTAGTCCCTAGGATCGTAATCTCGGTCATTTAACGGGACAAAAGGCCCTGAACAATTGACTAAACCACGTTTCTGCACTAGTGATTGTAATTAGCTGTCCTTAGCCTTGTTTTTTCTTTAGTTGTAGCAGTCTGCTTGTGTTGTATGAGTGTTTTCGACATGAGCAATAATTTAGTGCCAATCTATGTATATACTACTACTACCACCACTATAATTAGCTATCCTTAGCCTTGTTTTCCCTTAGTTCTAGTGTAGCCTGCTTGTTGTACGTTGGTTTCAGCAATTGTTATAGAGTAAGTTAGCTTGTAATAGTGTGCATGTTAGCTCCAGCTTGCTGATAGTGTTTTGCATTTATTACCCTTGCCTTATTTTCTTTTCTCGAGTAAGTTAGCAATCAGTTTAATTTGTAGCAGTCATTCTGTCCAGCTACTTATTTAGTCATATGAGTATTTCATGTAGTCATGAATGTGTTATGTCTGTGTCCTATAATCTATGTTGAAATATTGTTTAGTGTAAACTATGTGTTACATGGGCTGAAACATGATGTAAATTGGCTAAAAATGCATTGCAAATGGGCACCATCCAAGTAAGCATGTATAAGCATCCATGATGACGTGGCAATTCATCTGTGACAATTATTATTCGTCACAGAGTATGGGTCTAGGCTAGGCTAACTAGGCTTTGGGCTCTACCATGATGGTTGAAGACTATCACCGTCGGTTGTTACTTAAACCACCAACAAGTAAATTTGTACCGGATGGTGCGACAAAGAGACACAAGGTTTATATTGGTTCTGACCGAACAATCCCTACATCTAGTGCAAGTGTTACGGTACTTGTATTCCTTGCCTCCGCGGGCTTGCCAAGGTATACAAGCTTGGTTGATAGAGGGATATGTTCCTAGGTCTCGTGAGTATGCGAGTGGGTGTTTGTATGTTATGAGCAAATGGTTGTTCTAAGTGTCCTCTCGCTTTAGGTTAGTGTCGCCCCCCTCCTTTAATAGATCAAGGAAGTGCGCATATTCGAATACACGATGATCTGGTCGGATGAAGAGGAGAGCGCGAACACTTAGGCTAGGGTGTGTCCACGCCTATATCCGCCGCCATTGCTTTTTATGCTAAGGACTTGGCTTGATGAAGAATATTGACTTTTCCAAGTGCCGAGGGTACAACGGTCTTTGCTTGCCTCCGCTCCTTGTCAAATTAGGGGCAGGGGCCACGTACATATAGTAGCATAATGGCATCGTCCGACTTTAGTGTGGTCATGAATCGCTTTTTAGGCGCCCAAAGAATGTCACCGCAATGTCGTAGTGGGTTTGAGGGGCCGCTTAGCTCACCCCCGTCTTCGTCCCACATATGTGTTTGTTTGAAACGCATATGTGTGATACGCGCAACTCTCAAGTGTGACGCTATTTCCGGGAGGGCTAACCGATTTCAATTTCTAATTGAGACCTTTGTTCTCGCCTCTTTTTCTTTCTGCGCCAATTCCCTGGATGAGAGAGTTCATGATTTTCTCGACCGCTTGGCCTAGTGAGAGATGTTGTTGACCATTATAGGCGATAGGTCGCTGTAGTCTAACCGGGCTTTCACATAATCATCTTGTGACGCTTCTCCCTCCCCTCCTTAGCCTAGTTCTAGTGAGGTTCGCTCACGCCGCCCTCTTTAGGTTTCCATGAGAAATAATCGATTCGCTTTGGCGCTGCTTTGGGTCGCTTCATGTCGACGTGAGTTGTAACACAGAAGAATAGCCCGCTGGCGAGACTTAGCCGCTGTTATGGTTTGGCCGGGTTGGCGGACCGCGTTCCATGTCCTAACCCAACACTAACTTCAGCTTTTTGTGACGAAGGCCAAGTGTGACGTGTTTGGAAACGCGATAGTGTGAGTCCCCGTGTGGTTGGGCGATTGCCCTTAGCTTACCATCGTTTCGGCCCCGGGTGAAAGATCGATTAATATAGTAAAGTGCAGAATTAATGTGGTAAATGAGTTATACAATAAGACTTATCTATTTTAAGGTGTGTGACACGCATTGGTGAAGGAAACCCCGACACCCACCTGAATTTCTCCTAGCTTCATCATGGCCATTGGTGTGGTGGTGGCGCCGACGGACACGAGGCTCATTCACCTTGGCGACGGATGAAACTTTTTATGACTAGGTGTTGTGGGTTTGGCCCTACACCTTGATCTCGCTCTCAACCGATCTTACTTAACCCTTGTGAACCCATTTTAGTTATCATGGATGTATTAGGGACTAATATAGTAATGTGTTTGGAAAGAAGACAACTCTTTTTTCTTTTATTTCTTCCTTTAATCGAAGTTTTTTGTAAACAAGTACATTGTTAGAAGGAAATATGAAAAAGGATTGAGGTGTTGTCATCGTTAATGTTCCGATGGAGTTGGTACCTTGTTGGTTGGCTTACTTTTGCTTTGTAGCCTAGGGGCCTCGAGCCGTTGAGCAAAGGTTCTATTGTTAGCCCGGGCGATGATGAAGGGGGTCAAAGATCTTGCCCTCAATCGCATGCTTCTCTTGAGCATGTCCTCTTCTCGTTAGTGTCCTCCTTGAACATGATTGATGGGGCGGGGCCCACGCCGCGGTCATGCGGTGTGAAAGCCACCGCGGTAACCGGAAGGAGGGAGGACGTCGCACCCGGTTACGCCATGCTCTCTGAGGTCGCTGGGCCGTGACCTAGATATGAAGGACATAGAAGTCGCATTGTCTATCGCCGTCTTTGTATCGCGATAGGTGTCATGGATGTGAAGGAGGCGCGACCAATCCGTGTGTCGCCACACTGCAGGCACAACATGCGACGCGGTAAACGCCTTGAGGGGCGACGACTACGCGGCGCCGCCATGGCCAATAGGTGCGCGCCTAGGCCCGCCCTTTTCTCGCCAGATCTAGATGCCGGAAGTCGCATGCACCACAGGCTATAGGGGGCGCCGGCCCATGGCCTTCCCATGAATAACTTTCTCTTCTCGTTTTGTGCGCCGGCAAATGCGGCAGCCTCTCGAGGATGAGATTTTGTCATGAGTGTGGCAGATGCCTTCACTCACCCATGGTTTTGTAGGATATGTTACCGCACCCTCTTCACCTTTAGGCCTACACAGCTTTTCTATCGATACGCTTGTTCCAACCCCCGACACCCACATCAATGGATGGAAGCAAATGCCATTTGTGGGAGGTGAAGGAGAGCTAACATGACATCGCGGATGGAGGTGTGTGTAAGAGCGGTTTCCTAGGCTTTCGGTGGCCGGAACCGATGCTAGGACTTTGCCAAAGTTGTCATAGAGGCGGGTCCGGAGGACGCCAAAGATCCGGCGAAGTCAAAGTTGTCGCAGGTGCAAGCATTTGTAGCCCGGATCGAATCCGGAAGCATGAGCGGCCATGGCCACCACTAGAAATGTGTTGATTTGTAGAACGACGCCTTACATGGCGTGCCAACCGCTGGGTGTCACGAAACCACCAAAAATGTATGTGTCTATAAATGGCACGCCATGCGATTATATGGCTTCGACAGAAGGCGAGGCTTCCTCGCAGTCGTAATCTGCTTTAGGTAGACCGGAGATCGCCGTCGCCCATGCCGTGTACCGTGTTTTCGAGAGCCCGGCAGCTCGCCATGCGTTTTTTCGCCCACGCTGGCCGAGGAGCCTACGGCCCGGCCCGGCCTGGGATGGCTGCATGCTCGTGCACGCTATTATTCGTGTTCTGGTGATTGTCATTATGCATATGCTTGTTTTGGATCTTTGTATTGAGTGCAATGATCTTGTGGGATTGCCTACAATTTCCTTTTTTAGTTTATAGGCTTAAGGTATAAGGATTTAGTGAAATAAATAGTTGGGTTTTCGCTTTCTCTTTGTCTCTCTATCCTGTCTTTCTGGAGCATCACGCCTTCTTTTGGTCTTTATCTCTGTTCTCGTGCAATCAAAAATTGTGAGAAAATTCTGGGAGTTAGTACACTTCCACATCTTTCACTGAGCGCAAGAACCACCCAGATAGCTATTATGGTTTGAGAGTTACGAAAATCACAAGAAGGTGCAACTGTGCTGTCTGAATTCTGGAACAGTTTCTAATATACATTATTATCAACCAATTTAGTTGCCGAGTCTGAAAAAAGTTTTCTAAAGTAACGCTGTAAGTAGAGAATTTCATAAGCTTTCCAATGGTATAAACTACAACTTCATCGGATTTATAGAACTGGAGTAATTGATGTTTTATGGCACTACTGTTATTCTACTCGCGAGGAATTCCAGATTTTTTATCGCATATACCCATGGATTTGATTTGGATGTCGGAAGGTTATTAAAATGGATGACTCATCGAGGAGAATGTTTAAGCTACCCCTTGCTGGTCCCCCTAGTTAATCATTTTCTAAGGGGGTAGCCACATTAAAAAATATGAAGACTTCATACATTATAGTTCTTCACTTGGAAGCATTAGCTATCTTATGGTTAAGACATCATTATCCAAAGGCAACGTATGTTACTCAAGATTGATGGTTGTTGGATCACCTACAAGGATCTTGTGGGCTTGTCATGATTATTGTGTTTTCTTTTGGGTTATCACAATACTTTGGAGATCAGCTATCAATTCAAGTTAGCATTGAAGACAAAGGATCATGACGTTGGACTTCTTTACGGTCGAGTTCTAAGTTCTATGATGCATTAGGTTGTTTTCTTGGGAAAGATATGATTCTGTTGGGTGTGTATTAGAGGCACTTTAATTTTGGACACGAAGTTTCTTCTATAACCCATTTTGGAATGATCATGGAAGTTATCCAAGTAGTAAGAGTAGAAGATTATGCAACATGTCAACTAAGGAAGTGTGAGTTGAACTACTCGACACATGATGTGAGCTTAACCATTGTGGGAGCATGGAGATAGTGATTTCTTGGACAAAAAGATGATATCTAGTTGGAACATAAGAAACATCTTCGAAGTTTTGAGTTTGAGATATCATTGTTGCATCGAACTAAACTATGCATATGATTTATGCTATCACTGAAAGAAGGAATCTCACCTGAGTGAAGGAATCTCGCTACTTGGAATTAAGTTATCTCTAATGGTGGATTGCATGGAGAAATCTAGAGTGAGGTGTTGAGTTGAAGTTGTCCAAGTATGAAAGATTGTTTCCCTTCAAAATGAGATGATTCTATTGGAGGTTGAAGAAAGGTTTGTCCAAGTCTCATAGGATGATACTACAAGAGAAGATATTAGTTGTGGTTGGATGTCAAGTCAACTGTGGAAGCATATGGATTAGGCAATATATTCAGATTGGTTACCAATGTAGCCACATGGTTTTGAAGAGTGTGTTTACATGGATAGTAAGGATACTAATAGTTGAACTTTGGAATGGAACCCACTTTGGATCTAGAGAATCATGTGGGTCAATTAGAAGGTCTATAAGATGGTTAAGGTGTCAAGAGGTTACTTAAAGCTACTCCGTAGTTACCCCCGGGCTATCTCTTCTTAAGGGGGTAGTAGCTTAAACTCATATGTTTATTTCTTTCAATCTATCTTCAAGATATGAGTTTATCTTTGAAGCTGTGAGTTTGTCTCTTGGATTATCCTCTCATTATCCTTGTTGATGCTACCATTTTTTGACCACCCGATGACAAGAGCTAGAGATAGTGAAATAGAGTTGTATCCGCACACCTAGAGTACACCTATGAACTTGAGTGTTATCGCTAGTAAAGGATGTATGAAGTAGGAGATTGAGATCATGGACTAAGAAGACGAGAGGTGGACATGTCTAGAGTTATTGTGATGTAGTTTGAATCAATGGGAATAAAAATTTGTTTTGCCCACTTTTTTAGTTGCTCTCTATGAGAAGCATAAACAGCGAGTGGATAAAGGAGTATGTTAGGCTCTAGAGAAGTGGCCTAATAGTTGAAGACTAATTGGAAATTGGTTGAGTTACCCATTTGGAAATAGTTCAAAGAAGTCACTTGGAATAACATTATGAGGATAAGAAGACTATGGCAAAGTCATTACACAACGTAACTATTCGAGAAGTTTAATGGCGTCAAGACGAGAGTATCTCAATCTTTTCGATCTTTTTATCTTCCTCGAATCTCGACGAGATTCATCTTAAGGGGTAGATTTGTAACACCCCAAATTTTGTCTCTTTTGAAAATAGAATAAAATGATTTTAATTATGTAAATTTTGTGCTCATTAAATATAGGAAAATAAATAAATATTTCAACTTAAAATTTATCGTAAGGTAGCAAAACGTGTTTGAGCATTCATGCCGGTGCATTATTTTTTTGTGATGTCCGGTTTTGCTAATTTTGAAATTACTAGTAAGTCGCTTATTGCTCGTGTATATCTACGTCTTTTATCTTAACGATCAGATCCTTGCTTCACCGCTTCATTCCTTTAAAAGCGGAGTTTCTCATAACATTATTCTTCCACTCTAAATCATTTCTTTGAGCTCATAATTCATCAATATCTATGTAAAATCCTCCCAAAAATTATTTCAAAGATTCTGAGTTTTTCTTGCTTTTCTATGAGAATTTTCTTTTCTATAATCCCTCAAATATCTTTTTTTAAGTGAGCTCCAAATAATTTGGATTCCTCACATTTCAATGTCCGAATTTTTCCCAAATATCCGAGCATTCAGAGAACTTTTCTCATGGTTTAAAGTGTTCTCGACTTTTCTAGAATTATTTTAATCCTGAAATTAATTAATTTCGAAAAATAATAAAATATTTCATTCTTTCACTAAGCCTATGGATTTATTTATCAATGGGCTTAATGTATTTAGGCCCGTTAGTAAGATGGAAGCCTACAACATCAATTAAAGACCATATCGCTACCGACGTAACGCATTAGTTTTTCTTCCTATAAATATGTACCTTCCTACGAGGCTGTTGCATCATCCAAAAGTTCATGGTTTCTGTGCAATCTGGTCCGTTTCAACTACATCGTTGCCGAACTTTGCAGGAGTTTCCTCATCGCCGTTCCATGCTGTGCGTCGTGACCAGCCGATCTCTTCATCCTCTTTACTCTAGGTGAGTTCACCGAGTATCTCTCGCATGCACTTATCTGAGCAAAAGCCAAGGCGTGTACGTTGTTTTCATCAAGCACTGGCTAGCCACCATCGACGGTGTTATTGTTGCCACCGTCCCATAATTTGTTACGCTCTGCACACATGCTTGTAACGTGCTAGCACCATAGATGATCCGATTCATCCTATTGCTTCCCAGCTTGATGACATCATCTTAATTTCCAGTACAAAAAAATAAATCTTGAAATACATGATTTGTACATATATATATATATATACACACACACACACGTACATATCACCAGCTAGCAAACCGAGCAGCCAGCTGCCCTTGCCCTTCCTGTTTAATCTTGTTAGCTTGCTGGTGCCATCATCACGTCATGCACATGCAAAGTTTCTATCCACAATCTATAGAAGTTCCTAGCTCGATGACACACGGCCATCCAAATTCCTACTTGCTGATCCGCTTTGCTGATCCGCTCGATATATCCTAGCTGCCCAATTGCTAGCATGAACCTTTCTGAAGTTATCCATGCATCATCCTGGTTCTAATTCCGAAGCTTTTCCATATATGATATCGGGAGTGCTTTAGTGTTTTATTAGGATAATAAAAATAAATAAAGGTTCTTGTTTTATTTTTCAAATTAAACCTTGTAGTCGCCTCTATATATGGATCCGGTTAGAGTGCTTTTTAAGTCTGTGGATGCTAGTAATGTGTAGATAGCTCTTACAAACTTTTCAACTTGCTTTTACCTGGGTGTATTGTTCTAATTTACTTTTATTGTTTGCTTCCGGTATGATTGCTCGGATGCTTGTGTGGTGCTTTTATGTCGATGTCCAGTCGGTGAGTTTTGTGTTGTTGATCTCAAGAAGACCGCGGATCTATGAGAAGTTGATGAAGAAGGTGTTTTTGGGAAAGCATTGACTTTGGAGAAAGATCTATATTTAAGGCAAGTATAGCTTGAGATCATCCTTGATGTCCTATTCACCTTAAACATTAATTCATGATGCATGTGTCCTCCTTGTTTACCACTAAGGACTTATCTAGTCTTGATTACTTGATCCTTGTCTCCTATGGGTTTTGCATTGGTAGTAAATTGCTAGCGCTAAAACCAACACACATTATTTATTTATTGCTTTATGGATTAAAATCGAGATGATTAGTTGATGATGCCATATGGTACATAGGCTTAAAGAGCTTTTGTGTTGTTTATTTATGAAGCTCTTAGCTCTCCATAAGGACTTATTCATTCGCGGATCCTATACATATACAATGCAGGCTATGGGGGTCACATGGCTCGACTTTGGTTTGTTCAAGGGGGTCTACCTAACTTTGTTGGTGGTTTGCCAAAAATAGCGAAAACGGGGTTGTAGCTCATTGGCCATTCAATATTTTTAGGAGGGTCTTTGAACACCTTTATATGGTCTTCGCACTTGGTTAGGGAGTCGCGAACCTACTCGTGGAAACCATGACTTCGTAGTGAAAAGTGTACACCTCTCTTGCAGAGTTAATTAAACCGCATATGTCATGGCGTGTCCATGAACGCTTGAGACATTAATGAATAGAATTGCATGCTTATTATGATGTTGCTATTAAATTGATGTTGATATCGCTCACACTTGTGATTAATCGGTTAATGGGATTCCTTTATGCTTTAAGCTTAAAAACTTGACCAACACTAAAAAGCAACCGTTAGAAGACAATGTCGGCTTTCCGAGCCTCATAACCCCCGGCTATACTTGCGGAGTTCGGGCATGGACTCACCCTTGCTATTTCACCCCACCTCGTGAGGAAGTTAGGCTTGTGAACCGCCCGGTCCCTCGTGAGGAGTCTACCACCGTAAGATCGGAGTGTCTTTCCGCCGCTTTGCTAGCTAAGGTTTATACTTTTTATTCTATGCTCGTTATATTTTAAGCATTGTGAATTGATTACCATTCATTTGTAAACTATATGTGATTTGGACTGTGGCTCAAGACATGGCTTCATCTCATTGTTCTAAAACCGGTGCGTTACATCAGATTTGAGCAGCGCAAAGTTGC